>CM021758.1:0-77887 GCA_011075105.1 Heteronetta atricapilla
GATTTAACAAAAACCTTCTGGCTGATCCTTGGTATTCTTCATGAAATTGTTCAGCTCTGTTTCTTCTCTAGTTAGCTTCCAAAGTCCAAGATGCTTAACTGAACATACCAATGCACTGAGAGTTCAATTTCCAAATTTCTGTGAAATTCTTTCAGCAGACAGTCCAACACGAAAACTGGGCATCTTCTGATGGTGCATGAGTGTGTTCGTAGTCCCAGAATGCAAGTATGATATGTAGAAAATTCCCATGACGACACTCTTTCCTCCTTCTGAAGTTCAGTCACCAGAATTTATGTTCTGTACCAAAGTTTTATATTACCTGCATTCCTTTATTTATATTCACAGAACTGCAATACAGTGTGATATCACAAGATCTGTTTTATATTCAGAACCTTTGCATCTTTAAGGCTTATTCTTTAAATCCGTTGTAGTTGAGAGCTCTATACAACTATTTCCTCCCATTAAATACAAGTTTTCAAAAAGTAATTCTCCACAGATCTGGTGATATGACTGGGTTTCCAATCTCTATGATCGTGCATGACCTGGATTGTCCACCATAACAAGGTACACAATGGTAATGCATTAAAAAATAAACAGGAATACAAAAAGAATGAAAAATGAAACTGTTTCAAAGCCCTGGACCCTTCCCCCCCAACACAATACACCTATTAAGAAGAAAAAAAAAAAAAGAAAGAAAAAAAAAAAAAGAAAAACACCACAGTACCTGGCTCCAAAGGTAATTCTTGAGTTTCCTATGGAGAAAAGCAGCAGAGATTGAGAAATATCAGTATTCAAAAAAAAAGTCAAAATGTTATTGCTTACCCCCCCTACACCTTGGAGGAAAGCAGTACTATGATTTATACTATTTCTACTCTGAAATTACTGAATTTTGAATAAATTTCTCACAAGATGGTTTAACATTACTTTTTTAAGGTTTTAATGAAACATATTAATATTTCAGTATTTCTCAAATTCAGACACCACAAACTGGTGGTCAGTTTCAACCAACTACAACACTGATAACATTTGTTTTTTTTTTTAAACATACAACACAGTAATACTTCTACAACCCTACTCACACTAATATCACTAATATGGGTATATAAATTACCAAATATAAGTGACAGACCATATTTTATCTTTGTGTTATCCTTCTCTAGAGTCTACTTTACAAAGTCTGCCTTCTGAAAGTGGTACTGCTGAAAGAACCATCAGCCTCACATGAAGCTGTAAGTGTTCTTCTTACTCAACCACGAATGATCTGGAAATAAGGCCCATATTTCAGAACAGATCAGTTTCAGCTTTATTGTCAAAACAGGATACATACTCTTTTAAAGGAAGGTAGATATAAGGTATCAAGATTGTTTATACAATGGGTAACAAGACTCAAAGCTGTACACATAGGTACACAATTTACCTTTACTACAGTTAAATCAAATGAAGCAGCATTGAAACTGTTTCCAACATCTTCAGCCTCTACCTTGAAAAACAGAAAGCATTTCATTAGCTATAAAAGAACGGTATTCCAAACAAAACCTGAATGAGAAATCAAAGGTTAGAAATTATTTCCTCTGACAAGTGTCAAGCAAATCTCTCAGCATGCAAAACAACCGAACAGGTTAAAAACCTGACTGATGAATCCCACACCTCTTACCCATCCCTACCATATGAATAAGCTTTCCCATTAACTCTGAAATATTTTGGTTGCCTCAAAATCTTTTAAGGTCTTTGATTCTGGCAGCAACGTTTCTTTTTCTCTCTTATTTACAGCAAGAACAGAGCCAAGAAGTCCATGTGACTAGATAACCACTTTTTTTTTTTTTTTTTAACTGAGAAAAGAAGACTGCAGGAGGTGACCTAAACTCTGGTACTTTTAACACTGAAAAAAACCTTTTTCATTATTCTCCCTTGACTTGCGTGAGGGAAAAGGGAAATGACTGGAGATAGAGGGTTGTTTACTTCTGCAGCTTAAAGATTTAGGGGAGACAAAATACCCACTTTGGAACTTTATAGTCTAGACTGATGAAACAATGTGTACACACAACAAAGAACTACACTTCCCTATCAGACTGGATACAAATAACTTTGAGCCTTTTGTTGTATGTTTCATAAGGTCAACACTTGACTTTGAGGAAAAAGTTTATCTTCTTGCCTCTATGAGCAACTTCATAAAAGCAGTGTAACAAACACAAAAAGCCAATACAAAAATACTTTCAAAACCTAAGTAACCTAAGACCATATCCTAACCAAAAAAAAAGTATCCAGAATATATTTATGCTGCTGTTTAGATTAAGTGAAACATAAATGCTGCAGCCTTATTTGTCTCACATACCCTCTTACATAAAGAAATGAAAATGTGATTTTAAGTATAAGGTGAAGTATTGAGTTCAAAGCATTATTAATTTGTACAGTAATACAATGCACAGAAACAACATCTAAGCATTTAAAAACCAAGAACGATATCTCCACATATATGTAAAAGAAGAAAAAGCAATAATTATGAAAACCAGTCAAGACCCAAATCACTTCAGCTACACTCTAGCTAGTTATACTATTTTTAAAAAAATGATTCCACACACATAAGAGATGCATACCATTGCTACTGGTATTTCTCTTGATTCTTCTTTAATTTCAGAAAATTGTGGGGATTCCTCCAAGTTACGTACAGCGTATGCTGTAGGCTGATCTGGAAGTCCTTTTGTTTCTGCATCAGCATTTTCTTTATTGTCAGACAGCGAGTCAAGAACATTATCAGCACTGCAATCCTCTCCGCAATCTACAGCATTGCCATTATCTATTTCAGCTTCATCTAACACACTAATATCCATCATGTCAATATCCTGAAAGTTATCCAAACTTGCTTCGATATCCTCCTGTAAAAAAGAAAAGTAGTATATATAATAGTCGTAACTTGAAAACACCACCATTATTGCTTCACTTCCAAAACAGCTTCACATACCTGTCCATCTCCAGAATCCTCTTCCAGGCCATTGTCTTCAACCCCCTCTTCATCTGGTCTGCGTCCTAGTAACATTGATTGTTAAAATATAAAAAGGTACAAACATGCATCTTCAAGTAGCATTTTTCCATCAAAATACATATTCCATTCAACTTAGTTACCTACTTTTTCTTATTTTCCCACAGCTGACTGACAATTTTGACATTTTCTTTGCAGTTATGATTACCCATTTTAGTTTGCAAGCAAATATAATGTTGGATGCATCAACAAAAATCTGAGTCAAAAAAATAGTAAAATGTTTAAGCTTCATCTCAAAAATTTACATTTCATATAAACCAAAATTAACTATTTAATTATATTTCATTTTAAATAACTATTCTGTTCAGCTCTAATATGAAAGCAAGTTTCAACATTACTTGATTACAGCAAAAGTTCAAACTGTGCAAACGTAACTAAATTATAGAAAAATAGCACACTATTTTTAGAAAAAAATAAGCGATATGTAAGACTATATCTCACCATCCAGAAATTATGTCTACACATGTCTTTCCCTATGGAAAGCCTTAAATAAAAAAAAAAAAAACTCCAATACTGATTAAAATCGGGTTTTCTGGGGGTAAAAATAAGACTGCTACTAGCTATGAAACGTAAGCACAACAAACTACAGAGGTCATTTTGAATTTGCTAGAAACTCTGTATTTCTACCCTGGGTGGGGAAGAAAAAAAATACATTGTTTCTCAAAAGTAAAGGTACAGTCATGTAAAGAAATAATCACCTATTTTAAAATAAGGCATTATGGCATTAAAGGTCATAACCAAGAAATAGAAACTTCAGCTGTGTTCCAGCTATTCCAGAAGACTGGCTTTATCCAAATCTGGCTCAGGTAAGTACTGTTAGCTACAGCCTTGCAACTGCAAAACATTCAGTGCACAACAGTACCAAAATTATACAGTGCACTTTTCCAAAAGGCAAAGCAGACTTAAAAAGAGATTAACAAGATTCTTGTTCATGGATAAAATCTAACAGAAAACCCAATGGGGAGGCAGGTGACAATCTCTAAATCCCCTGTACCTTTGCTGCTTCTTTTTGAAGTTTTCTTGTTGACAATTTCTGAAACTGCTGGAATTTCATCAGGATTACCGCCTTCCTCCTGAATAGCCTATTAAGGAAAACAATAAATATAGATATCAAGGCAGATATTAAAAAAAAATTATTTGTGTTTCTCTGTTGATTTTACACACTGTACACCAAGCAGCAGAAAAAAAATAAAATAAGAATTTAATACTTTGAATTAGACTTGGATGCAATAAAAAGACACCAGCTTCAAAGCATCCAGCATACATAAAATTGTAACATGCTGGCATAAAGTTTCTGGAAGGCAGTCAGAAGTTTAACCTATAGCCAAAAAAAAAAAAAAAACACTGTTTCAATTTTAGTTAAAAACAAAGCAGAAGCTTGGGAAATAAAGCAATATCCAATCAACTAGGTTGTGGTAGCCAGTGGTACAGCATTTGCAACAATGCACAGGTACACAAGCACCAGGGTGTCAAGACACAGTAAGTAAGAGCTTTGGATCTTGGAGACAGCATCCTGCGAAAGGTGTCTATGTGCAACTTGCATCCCAAGTATTCTGATTAGGATGCGGTGCCCACGCTACCAACTTCTTCTAAAAGTCAGAAAAATCAATACACTACAAAAAAAAACAGTGCACAGAACTGTAAATCCAAGAGCTCAACGGAAGGCTGACTGCCCACCGCTGCACGGCACTAGGAACACCTGAGCCGAGTGCCACAGCACACACACTGCGCCGTGCAGGTCTAGGGACTGGAATAGGGCTCGCAATACAGCTGGCAACGCCACTCACCCCCACCCTGCCAGTAGCGGCCAGTACTCACAGGGATGTTGGTCCCGTGCGGAACGCTCGCGTCGAGCCCGGGGGACAGCCCCGAAGCACGCCCGGGGCCCGGCCGCAGCCCCGCCGCCGCTTGGCGCCATTTTCCTCAGCGGCGCCGGGAGGGCTGGGGCCGCGCAGGCGCCGGCTGCGCCTCGCCCTCAGGTGGCCCGCGCGCAACGCCCGCTCACCTTCCTGAGGCGCTCGGTCAGGACGCTCTTGTTACCGCCGCTGTCCAAGTTGCGGCGCCTGAGCTCTGCCCGCAGGTCGATCACGCGCAGCTCGCTCAGCCGCCGGGTCTCCGGCTCCGAGATGGGGCCTCCCGGCCCACCCGGGGCCACAGGCTCTCCCTGCCCGGCCGCTGGCTGGCTCTCCGCCATGGGGCCGTCGTTTCGACTCGCACGCGTGGAGCGAGACGGGGTAAAGGCGACGGCGGAAAGCCGGATTCACAACACAAAATGGTGGCGGAGAGGGGACGCGCTGAGGAGAAGGGGAGGGAGGGAAGCGTAGCTCGCACGCGCGCAGAGCCGAACGCCCCAGCCGGGAGTCTACGCGCCTGCGCGCGGAACCGCGCCCGACCGTAACGTCGGAGCGACGAGGCGCGCAGGCGCACTGCTCCTCACCCCGCCCTCACCGCAGGGGCGCGCAACCGTAGCCTGTCCCGGCGCTCGGGCGCACGCGCGGCCACGGCAGGCCTTAGGGGCGCACGAGCCGCCCCGTGCCCGCGCTGTCGCTCCCGCTGCGTCCCAGACTCCGCCTCCCCCCGCCGCCCTCCCCTCCGAGCTTGCGCGGAACGGACTCCTCTTCCCCCTCCCCTCAGTGCGTCTCGGCTTCCGCACCATTTTGTGCCGTGATCGCAAGGTTAGCTCCCTGCTTGCGCCGCGTCCTCTCGTGCGCTCGGGCTCGAGGCGGGATACCGAAGGGGCCGTGATGGCGGAAAGTCAACCCGCGGCCGGGCTGGGGGACTTAACCACCCTCGGCGGAGCCCCAGCTCTCGGCTCGGAGCCCGAAACCCGGCGGCTGAGCGAACTGCGGGTCATCGACCTGCGCGCTGAGCTCAAGCGCCGTAACCTGGACAGCGGCGGCAATAAGAGCGTCCTGACGGAACGCCTCAGGAAGGTAGGGCGCCAGCCGGGGGGAGGGGCGCGCTGCTCATCCGGGCCCTTTGTTCCCTGCCCGAGGCCCTTAGGCGCATGCGCGCTGGCGGCGCAGCCCGGCGGCCCCGCAGGACGCCGAGAGCGGGGAGGCCGCGGCCGCCATCGCTGCGGCGCCGCCGTCGCCTCCCGGCCCGCCGCTTTCCTCAGGCGCCGCGGAGCTCGTCCCCGTGTGGGGGCTGCCGGCAGCCCTGCCGCGGTGCTGTTTTCTGCCTGCAGGCCGGGCCAACCTGCGGGGTTCCTTGAAGCCATTCCTTTGACGTGCAGTTCTCTGACCTCGCTCCCCAGGCCTGCGATCTTCCCCCTCGCGTCCTTCCCCGGGTCCTTTCTCTTGTGTACTCTGCGCGCCCTTCACCTCGTTCGCTGCCCTGCCGAGGGTGTACCCCTTTTTCACAGACTTCTATAAGACTAGAACAGTGTTCTGGTTCCTCTATGGCTTCTAATAGACCTCAGCACGTTAAAGGGGGAAAAAAAAGTGTATCAGTTCCTGTAGTGGTCGTTGTCAGTTTTGGTTTTGTTTTGTGGTGGGTTTTTTTTGTTTGTTTGGTGGTTTTTGGTTTGGTTTGTTTGTTTTTTGTTTTAGACAAAATGCTTATCCACTGGATAGAGAGCCTTGTTTACAGATGGGGGAGTACTTCGCTCCTGAACTGTAGCTTGACTTGTTTGGGGGGTTGTGTTATAGCACCTTATTGCTTGTATGTCTGATGCGGCTGCCTGGCTGCATGATCTGAGCTAGAGAGAGATGCTGATATTTCCTTCTGACATTCTTAAAAGTGTCTACCAGCAAACAGTACAATAGATATTGTATTGCTATCTCCAACAGGCAATTGAGGATGAAGGAGGAGATCCTGATGAAATTCCTGTGGCTTCAGAACTGACCAAGAGAATGCCAAAAAGAACTAGCAAAGGTACAGAGTCCAGACACATACAGCTTTCGTATTTTATTGTAGCTGGAACTTAACAATACAACGGTCATTCATTTTATTTTGCTGGCTTATGTAAAAAATAAAAGCTTTGTGCCTTTTATTTTGCAGAGAATAGTAAAACTCTGCTGCATTAGCAAGCAAAGACAACAATAATAGGACAACTAGGTGTACTTCCATTAGCAAGTCTTGAAACCTGTAGACAAGGACTTAAGTTGCAGGTGTTTCTCTACTTGTGACCAGGAATGCAGAATTGTGTTGGGACAGAGCAAGCAGCTGTGGTGTGAGCTCTTATTGAAAGCTCTGCCAATGTATGTTAATCTGGATTCACAACACTCCAGTTACTAATTTCTTTGCCATAACTATGCATGTAGCTTTTCCTTTTTTTCATTGATGCTCTTGAACCTCCATCATCATGACATGTTTTTAAGTGCAAGAGATTACAGTACTCTAAGAATAATCAAAAGGCATTGTTGCGCAAATAAAAACAAGTATAAATTTTGTTAGTGTCATGCTTCACTTTATAATTTTATTGTTTTAAAAAATTATTTTGAATTACTCATTGCTGATTGAAGTATATTTTGCCTCAAGAACTTTAAATATTGAAGTTGGTCATGTTACGCGTGGCTTATTGTCATTGCTCATAGCCGGTTTTTGAAAGACACTTTCTGAAACTTATTTTTAAGCTGCTTCGTTTAAGGTAACACAGTGGAGGGGAAAAAAAAAAAGAGCAGCTGATTTTTAGCAGTGTTACAAATTTGCTGGTGACAAACATGGCTGAACACAGTGTGTCCAGGATCTTAAACATGAAGATGAATTCTAAAACAGATTAATTATTTAATTTCTTAAATTAAAAGAGGGAGGTTTGATAGCATCTCATTTTTCTGAATGGAAAACCTTCCTAGGCCATGTTGCCTTTTTAAGTCTTGGTAGTGTTGTGTCATGAGTGGTGTTTAGCTGTTGAAAAATAGAACAGAGTAGTTCAGTTGAAAGGGACCTAGAAAGATCATCTAGTCCAACTGCTTGACGACTTCAGGGCTAACCAAAAGATAAAGCTTATTAATGAAGGCATTGTCCAAATGTGTCTTGAACACTGACATGTGGAGCATCAACCACTTCTCTAGGAAGTCTGTTTCAGTGTTTGACCACCCTCACAGTAAAAATAAATTCCCTCGTGTCCATTCTGAACCTCCCAAGTGCATCTTTGAACCGTTACCACATTTCCTGTCATGGGTGAGCAGGGAGGAAGACCAGCACCTCCCCTGCTCAAGATGTTTCACCTAACTGGGCTACTTCAATTTCATGTTTATGCCATATACTTGTAGAGAGTGGTTAGTCTTCACTTATGTCCAGACAGACCTGGACTTCTGAATCAGGGTCTTAATGATTATTCATTGAAACAGTATTGACTAGATGATTCAGCAAAGAATTGATGTGTTATGAAATTTAGTCCTATTTCTCACTTCAGTTATATCTCTTTTTCAGGAAGAAAACCAGAGGAGGAAGGTGCTGAAGACAATGGACTAGAAGAAAACTCCAGAGATGGGCAAGTAAGTGAAACCAGGATTGCGTTTACTAAGAATATTCATCATTTAAAAATAAATAAACAACTATCCTCTCTGTTTCTATAGGAAGATATTGAAGCAAGTCTGGATACCTTACAAGATATTGACATGATGGATATTAGTGTGTTAGATGAAGCTGAAATAGACAACAGCAGTGCTGTAGACTGTGGAGAAGACTATAGTCCTGATAATATTCTTGATTCACTGTCTGATAATAAAGATAATGTCGATGCAGAAATGAAAGAACTTCCAGATCAGCTAACAGAAAATGAGGCAAGTAGGGGTCTTTGAGAATTTTAAGATATTTGATATGTAAATGGGCACATGAATGAGTTACTTCTATAAAATATAGGACATGCATATAATGTGGATTCTATTTCATTTTTAACAGTTCTTGTGTCCTGTGTTCGCTTGGGCCTATTAGAAGTTTAAAATGTTGACAAAGTCACAGCTTGCTTTACCTTGCAGTAACATCTTTCTTTACTGTGAAAGAAGTGCAGTTAGTCTGGAATTGAAAGTAACGTGTTAGATAAGGGAGATTTTGGGGGCATTTCATTTTTTGGAAAAGTGGAAACCCAAGTCAACTTCACTTCTAGCTTCTTTAAGTTAGAAAATAAAGTTAAAAAATTGCAGGGGGGGAAATGGAAAAAACAGGTTACGCAAAATAACCAAAGAAACGTGAAATACCAGGCTTCCTTCTAAATCAGAGTAACTTTGAAGTATACAATATTATATTGAAATTAAAGGTAACTGGAAAAAATACTCTCCTGGTAGTATTTAATGATCAAGAATATTTATATGTTAGTCTTCTTGGGTAACATCCCTAACTAGCAATCGATATCTTCTAAGTATTGGAAAATATTCTCATATTATTGCTGGGGAAAATGGAATTACAGTAGTATTTCTCAGTAAGCTAACTTTGTTTTTTTGTAAGGAATGCTATAATTTCTTTTTTAATCTTTTTAGGAAGATTACGATGAAATTGAAAACAATGTAGATTCCTCTTCTTCTGATTTAATTGAAATGAAGGTAAAATTGAAAATGCAACCATTTCAGATTGGTTTTTAATGCTATTCACTCTGTGACCATACTACAAAAAAGAAAATAATGACTAATATGAATTTTTAACAGAATCCAAGCCATACATAATCTTGCTTAGAGTATACAGCCTGTGAAATGAGTGTTTTGTTTTGTTTTTCCCTACTTTTCAGTCTGCTATCAAGACTTTGACTTTTCTCTCAAATAAAAATACTCTTGTACTGTAAAGGAAACTCTGCCCCTGCCAAAACATATACTAAAAGTATTCTGATGAAACCATCTTGCTTGGGAGAAGTGATGTTTTAAAAAATAGGTATTTTTTTATTTCTCCTGCTGATTGTATGAAGTAGTAGCTGGGTTTAATTTTCACTCTAGTTGATGCGGTACATAACCCCCCCTTTTTTGCTCCCTTTGCTTTAATATTCCCAGTTATGAGGATAATAGTGGATGAAATTTTGGCTTTAATTTGACCAAAACTGCTTATATAAAATATTTATTTCCACTAGATGCTGAAAAGCAACACTAAATGCAGTTAGATGAACCAGTGTATTTTTAAATCTTGGAGTTGGGTTGGCAGGTTGGTATTATTCTCTGTTACGAAATACATACTATAAAATTCTTATTCTGTGTTTATTTCCTGAACAGAAAATGGAGAAACTACACTTGGAGCCAGGTACTGTTAAAGAAAAGCATATTCCTGTCTTTTCAAATAATACTTTTTAAACCATTAACTAATTTAAAACAAACAAACAAACAAACGTGTAATTTGCATTATTTTTATGATGGACAAACCAGATCATGCAGGGTCATAGAGATTGGAAACCCAATCATATCCCCAGATCTGTGAAGTGATGCTTGTCATTTTTGAAATATTTTCAGTGAAATGAAATGGTTTAAAAACCTGTTAAACTACCTAAATGGATTTAGAGAAGTTAATCACAGTTTAAGAGTTAAACATTCTACCTGTAAACAGATCTTGTGATATCACACACACCGTAACTCTTTAGAGAGCAGTGAAAGCAGTAAAAAGCTATTTTAGGGCGTTTAAAAGTAAGGATTAGTTACTGGATATACAGAAGAAAGAAGAGTTTCTTCATGGAAATTTCATACAGATACTTTTCACTTTCTGGAATGCAAACACACTCATGCACCATCAGAAGATGCCCAATTTTCGTGTTGGACTGTCTGCTAAAAGAATTTCACAGAAATTTAAAAATTGAACTCTCAGTGCATTGATATGTTCAGTTAAGCATCTTGGACTTTGGAAGCTAACTAGAGAAGAAACAGAGCTGAACGATTTCATGAAGAATACCAAGGATCAGCCAGAAGGTTTTTGTTAAATCTGTGGGGACGTTTTTCTTCCCTGTTAACATTTTAGGGCTGATAAGGTAGTTTGTCAGACTGCAGTTAGCATAGCACTTTTAACACTGTGTACACTAGGGTTTTCCAATCTCTGTGTAGCTTAGAAGTTCTCTTGGTGTTAGTGTGGCAGCCATGCCAGTTCCACATTTGTGATTGCTGTATTTCCCTGGTGATTAAATCTTGTGCCATTCTATTCCTGTTAAATCCGTAGAAAATGAGAAAATACTCGACATTTTGGGGGAAACTTGTAAATCTGAACTACTTAACGAAGAAACTTCCGAAGTGGAGCAGCCACATGCACAGGAAGCAAGTAACGTGGTGCCAGGCAAGAGGCTAGCAGAGGAAGAGGATGTTCTTGCTGCCGCTCAGTTGGAGGAAGATGCTTTAGATTTGGACAGCAAATCGGCACAAGCTATGTCAAGGAAGGAGGCAAAGCGTTTAGTTGTAGCAAAAGGGGAGAGAAGTGAACAGACAATAGAGGAAGAGAAACTGGACTCTGAATCTTTAGTATTAGAGACCCTAAGCGATCAGAGTAGCAAACGATTCCAAGGCCTGGAAGCCTCTAGTGGGGAAACAGCGGAAACAGGCGCAGGTCCTGAAGGCAAAGATAGCAAAGAAGATGCCAAGAAAACAGAAGACAAAGCTAATTCTGAGGAATCCCCTGCTACTAGAGAGTCCTCAACCAGTGAGGGCGGTGATCAGAAAAAGAGGTTTGTTTTTTCTCCGTTATAGACCAGATGCTATCTTTTTTCATTGGTCGTTAAGTGATGCGAATAAGCTGTTTCCTTCAATTGGCCACCAAGACTCATGAAATTGTAGCCTATTCCTAAAGAATCTGTTTTATTTCTCCTTGTGCAGACTTTTTTAAACGCAGAGGGTTTGATTTCTTTCCTTCCTCAACCTTCAAAGGTTGTTTTCTTAAATTACTGTTATTTGTAAACTTCTTCCTAATATAAGTCTGTTTAAGAATCTGACCTCTCTTATTTCTTGTCAGATTTCTTAAATCAAGTATATAAAGGTGTGATTTTTTTTTTACAACATATTTTCTGGTAGGTATTTAATTTTAGCATTTTTAATAATTTATATTTAGTCATTATTCTCTCTGACTTGAATAATGGGATGTTTTGTCTTTAGCCCTGTTGAGGAGGACAGAGATACAAAGATAATCTCAAAAGATGAGAAAGGTATGTTTATTTTCAAAAATAACATTTGAAAAAAAAATACTGATTGGCAAAGCAGTTTTTGTATTGGGCGGAGTGTTTTGGCATGAGTGTGTTGGAATCTGTGCAGTTGTTCAATATCATGCTACATTTTTTCTGAACTTTTTAAAATGTAATTACAACAAACAACTATTTTCCTTTTATACAAAGGTATCTGTGTCACACCTTTTTGTTTGTATCTTGATCTCCAAAAGTAGATGTTAATATGTGGCAAATATGTCTTTCATTACATTGAAGATACTTATCAACACTAGTTACTGAGTTAACAGCCTTTAATGTTTGTTTGTTTACTATATACTTGTGATTCTTTACACAATCTTCTGTTTTGCGAAAATAATTTGAAATCTAATATTCATGTATTTAAATGACATTGAAACTTACAGTTTAATGTTGTCTTCCAATTAGATTTATGTTATTATATCTTTTTTCACTCAAATCCTATTTACAGTGCAAATTTGCATGACAAAAAAGACGTAAATTTCTTGATCAACAGTGCCAGGTGGGGTCTTGCCTGCTCCTTCTTTTCATCATACTTCTTTGTTTTAATATGTCAGGCTGCTGAGTCTTTGTAGCTCACCCTGCTTTTCTTTTCTCTCTTGCCCATCCAGGGCAGAAAACTTAAACTGGCTGTTAAATTCTGCTTACCTGATGCTGGCAGGTAGTTCAGTACAGCAAGCATGGAATTCCCATCAATTCTTATAACCGTTAAGAAATTCATTCTGAGATTTGTCTACTGAGTGAAAAGAAAGGAATTGTTTGGTTTTAATTAAGTTTTACAACACAGTATGAACTCATCAGCTGCTTTTTCCAAGATTCTGGATTATGCCTGTCTGTACAAGCTATCAGACCTTGCCATCAGCTGCATCAGGATCTGTTTACCTCTCCTCTGTATTCTTTTATTCTCTTATTTTAGAGTATTTAAAGGACCATTGATAGGATTCTCTCATTTACCAAAGGACTTAAGGGTTTGAGGGGGAGACAGACAGACTTGGAAAACTCTTCTAGAAGTTTCTAGAAGTCCTCCCCTGTCAGTTTCAAGCCGTTCCCTTGGGTCCTATCTCTGGTCACCAGAAAGGACAAATCAGTGCCTGCCTCTCCACTCCCTCTGGTGAGAAAGCTGTAGACCATGATGAGGTTACCCCCAAAGTTCCTATTTTCCCGGCTGAATAATCTAAGTAGCTTCAGCCGCTCCTCATTTATCTTCCCCTTTAGATCCCTTACTATCTTTGTTGCCCTAATAGTAACAGAATGTTTTTTAAAGATCTAAAGATTTTAATTTAAAGATTATTCCTTTTTTTTTGTTGTTTTTGTTCTGTTTTGTTTTTCCAATAGTACATTTATCAATAAAAGAAGAATTCAACCAGGAATCAGTGAAATCATGGAAGAGCTGGTCAGACTTGCTTGTTACAATTTATGGAGATGCTCCTGGGTCAGTCATTTAGGAATAACAGATATCTGGGCAATGAGGAACCATCTGTAACTGTCTAAGATACATTTATGAGTGCCAGAGTTTAACTTGGACCCATTTTAATCACTAGGCCATGGATTTTCAAGTACCTATGCGTTTATAAAACTGTTTTTCCATTTTGGGTGCCAAACTGCGAAAGTGTTACGTAGTTCTTGCATAGCTGAAGAATAGCTGCATAGCTGAACAATGCTAGGTCTTTTCTGACTCCAGTAACTGAAGTCATATGTGAATCATACCCCAGTTGTGGAATGCATGTAGGCAGACATTCAGGAAGAGATTTTCTTGCTTTTATGCATTTTTTTCTTTGCTTGAGAGGTACAGTTAATCTGCATACTGCCATCATTCCTTACGAATTGAGGAGCTAAAGGCAAGACATGAGCATATGTGGGTACTATCACAGTTCCCACAACCCTAGCAGGTCTTCAACCTTTTCCTGTAAGTGCAAAGTTACTGGGGTCTATCCTGACACATTCTGAACAGCCACAGTTACTTCAGAGATGCCATAGTCCAGTTTCTTTCTTGAGGAATGATCTGACAGACCTCCGTTGTACAGAACAAAGCCTGTAGTTCCATCTTAAAGATTTTGGATTTTTAATACTAGTTGCCCTCAGAAATGTGAATTACTGGGGGATGACTGTTACACTTTACATTTCCTTTGCTCTGTGATTTAAAAGATTTGTGGAATTGTTCCTTTTAAATTCAGAAATAATTGAAATAATTAGGATTTGGGGTGTGTGTGTGTGTGTTTGTTTTCCTGATTAGGTCGCGCTGCCAGCAGTTCTGGTAGAAACTTTTGGGTGAGTGGACTTGCTTCTACTACCAGAGCTACAGATTTGAAGAATCTGTTTAGCAAATATGGGAAGGTAAGGGTCTTCATGTGTTTGTGGCCTGTACCCTCCCCTTTAACTGTCTTAAGACTTCATATGATTTTGTCACTGCAAATATCAATGGGACAGCAGGAAAAAAGCCTGCACAAGCCCATGCCAAATGAGTGCTGTTTTATTTTATCTCCTACTTCCAAGTGAAAATAAAAATATTTTTCCAGTATGTAAACAGCCAGGCATTGTTTATGTATTTTTCTGTGTCCTGTGATGTAGTATAGTATCTTTGCTCACTGGAAGTTCACAATAAACAAAGAACACTTATTTATTAAAGACATACTTAGGACTAAGTTGAGAAAAGTTGGAAAGTTGAATATGAGTCAACAGTGCAGCCTGGCCACCAAAAGAGCCAGTTACAGCCTGGGATGCATCAGGCACAGCACTACTAGTCAGTTGAGGGAGGAGATTGTCCTGCTGTGCTTTGGTGTGGCCATACCTCATGTACTGTGTGCAGTTTGGGGCACCACAGTATAAGAAGGGCATAAAACTATAAGAGAGTGTCCGCAGGAGAGCAACAAAGATGGTGAAAGGTCTAGAGGGAAAGATGTGTGAGGAGAGGCTCTTCAGCCCAAAGAATGGTGATGACTTTGCAGCCTTACAGCTTTCTCATGAAGGGGATCAGCAGACACCGATCTTTTCTCTGGTAACCATTAATGGGACCAAGGGAACGGTGTGAAGCTGCATCAGAGGAGGTTCAGTTTGGATAATAGGAAAATGTTTTTCATGGAGAGGGTGTTTGGGTACTGGAACGGGCTTCCCAGGGTCATGGCATTGAGCCTGCTGGAGTTCAGGAAGTGTTTGGACAGTGCTCTTGGACATGTTTTTTGATTTTTGGGTGGTCCCCCCCAGGAGTTTGACTCAGTGATCCTTGTGGGTCCCTTCCAACTCCAGATATTCTACAATTGTACTTTTGTTGTTAAATGGTGAGCGTTCGTTATGGTGAGTGTAACATATCTTTCTTTTGGAAAGGTGGTTGGTGCAAAAGTGGTCACCAATGCTCGCAGCCCTGGTGCTCGCTGTTACGGCTTTGTTACAATGTCTACAGCTGAGGAAGCAACAAAGTGTATTACTCACCTCCACAAAACAGAATTACACGGGAAAATAATTTCTGTAGAAAAGGTGAGTATTGATGCTCAAAGATACCTCGTTACCACTACATTGTACAAATAATTGAAACCACAATCTCAGCTGATGTACAAAATAAATTTCAGGCAAAAAATGAACCTGCTGGGAAGAAGCCAACTGAAAAAAAAGAGAACGAGGTGAAGAAAGAAACAGTCAGTGAGAGGTACTGTTTGAAAAATTCTGTGTTCAGAGATTCTGCTATTCTTCAGTTTATGTTGATTTGTCAGGAAAAAGGAGCAGTAAGAATTTCTGTGACAAAAAGTACATTTTTCTAACTCTTACTACAAGATTGCTCTTGATGCTCCATGTCTAAGTTAGTTGTTTCTGTTACATGCTTTAAGGTAGGCATTGGAAGGATTGCATTTGCAAGCACACCTTTTCATTTAACTGTTTTTTTTTTTTTTTTTTTTTCTGGAACAGACTGGTGCTTTTGTGTCATAAACCTACAAGCTATTTTAAATTTTTGGTTGATACGTTGATGTTTCTTCATTACATTAGAGAACAGGGCTTTCTCATGTTGATGTGATCACAGTGAAAGATCAGTTGCCCAAGATCATGTTTCCAGAATGTGTTCCTCTTCAGTGTTAGGCTTCTTGCTTCAGGACTACAGAAAGTAGCTGAAAAAGACACTATAAAGGAGTGAATAAAACACTAATTATCTTTAATAAACTTCTTGAGGTGTAACACCTATTAAATGCTAGTTGCTGAGAAGTTTTTGCCTTCATTTCACCTAGTCCTTGGGAAGGCTTGCTTGGGCACTAGTGTTAACTTACTGGTGGCTTGGCAGTTCCACTGCAAAAATGGTCCACGTTTACATTTCGTAAGTGTCGTGTCTTGTACGAATCTTTGTGGGTATTAAGCATGTAGTAGTATGATTTATTTATTTATTTCCATTTTGCCTCCAGTTGAGATATCTGAATCTCAGCCAAGTTTTTATGAGAACTGCACAGAATGGTCTGATTGTCTTACATTATGGTGGAAAAAGTTGTAGAAAGAAATCTCTGGGAATTTAACTATGTCTGTCTTAGCAAGTCAGAATTCTACTTTGTTTTGCTTTGCTAGCATCTTTCTTTAATTTTTTTCTCTTTATCAGTCTAATCTGTATCAGTATCTATTTATAGACCGGGCAATATTAAAAGGGATGAGAAATCTGACCAAAAGGATGATTCTAAAAAGACTGAAGACAAAGATGAAAAAGAAAGAAAAGATAAAGATGAACTGAAGCCTGGTTCATCAGATCAACCTAAAACTAACAAATCAGGTAATTTGTCTATTCTTTTTTCTTAGAATTAAAGATACGGTTAAATATAAACAATTAATTATAGGTAGTTGTTTCCAGAGGCTACCGATATTCTAGAATGATTTCAGGTTCTAACTTGGAAGTCCAGATAATGTAATGGAGGGCTGTTGAGATTTTCAGCCTTAACAGAAACACTTGGATGAGGTGTATTGAAAAAATGCTTTTTGAAGAGAGGTTTAAGTGCCTATTTTCACATTCCAGAGGAGGTAGCTTCTAGCATAGAAACGTGTGGTGTATGCTATGTAGTTTGACTGTCTTTTTTCCACCTCTTTCTGCTCAACCTCTGATTTATATAGGAAATAAAGGAACAGAGAGAACTGTAGTAATGGATAAATCCAAAGGAGAACCTGTTATTAGTGTGAAAACATCAACTGCATCAAAAGACAGAGTAAGTAATGTTTTTGCATAGGAAACATGATGTATAAATTTTCCTTCAAAACAGATAAGGAATCCCACTAAGATGCATCTCTCTACACTTGTCTTACTGATCTGTCTAATCACAGTTTCCATAATCTGGATTTAGATTTTAATTAGTAGAATACTTTTCATAGCTGATATGTGCTCAGCAACGAAATCCTGCCAAACTAAATGTGGGAAGGTAAGTAATGTGTTATGTGTCTGCAATGTTTAGGAAAAAAAAATGTTGAGGCCAAGCTTTGAGACATGGTATCTATCAATGGAAACAGCATTGAGTACTGTTTGTAATAGTTGTCCTTTTATAAATGTACTCCATTAAGTTTTTCTGTACTTCAATATTAAATACAGAGCATTAAGAGCCAGGATCGCAAATCAGAGAGCAGAGAGAGACAAGGCATTGTGCCATTTGACAAAATTAAAGCACAGCGAAAAATGAGGGAGGCAGAACAGCGCCGGTAAGAGCAACAGTTAAATTGTCTTAAGTCTTTTTAATAGAATTAATGCAATTTTCTTTTAATTAAACTGTCTAAGAGAGAGTTTATTTGTCTTTTTACTTGTCATTTGTTATATGTGTGTGGACCGCATACCTACTGAACTGGGAAGGTATGGATTATTGACTATTAATACTGAGCTTGAATTTGTTTGGGAAAAAAATGCAGTTTATTTTTTGGTCTTTTTCCATTCTCTAGATTTAGATAATCAGCTCTCCTTAGCTGAGCACACATTATAGTAGAGGTGAAATAATCATTCTAAACTTGCCACACTGAAATACATAGGGAAAGAACAGGAGAAAGGTTGTCTTTCTCAGAATATTCTCCTGAAATTCTCCTGATCATATAGGAATATTTGCCCCAAAGGTGGGTTTTGTGGGAGTAATAAGATCCCTCTCTAAATATAAGTAATTAGTGTGTACACTGAGTGTCTTCCCTTACTGCCCCACACCCCAGAACTAATTTACAGGAGCTCACACAAGTTTGCAGTCACTGTGGTTTAATTTTTTCCCATTTTTACTTCCTTTATTTGTTGAAGTATCAGATCTATAACCTTTCTTTCTGTTAAAATAGTACACGTGAGCGTCGGGAGAGACAGCAACATCTGCAGACTATCCGGGAACGTGAAGAAAGGGAGAGGCTTGAGATTGCTCGTGAAAGACTGGAAATTGAAAGGCAGCGTCTTGAACGAGAGCGAATGGAAAGAGAGAGACTGGAGAGAGAACGAATGCACATAGAGCATGAAAGGAGAAGAGAACAAGATCGCATTCAGAGAGAACGAGAAGAGTTGCGACGCCAGCATGAGCAACTGCGCTATGAACAAGAACGTCGGTCTGCTATGAGAAGACCATATGACATAGATGGCAGGTAAAGCCAACTAATACAAGTGATACAAGCGGAGAACATTTTGCTGTTAGGTTGTGTCTCATCAGCCTGTGCTATGAAAAACACTCCATATAGTCTCAGCTTCTGTTAATCTGCTGTCATTGACTGCACTGAGATGATAGTATATGAAAACCTCCAAATATCCTGATTTTTTTTTTCTGTTGCCTTTTTGAACTTATTTACATGCTTTTGGTTTCCGTAGTGTGGAAGGAAGGAATAATATCAAAAGTTATTTAACCTGACTAAAATTAATGTACCTTTTACTTCAGGAGAGATGATCCATACTGGCCAGAAGCAAAACGAATGGCAATGAACGATAGGTACCATTCAGATTTTGGTCGCCAGGATCGCTTCCATGACTTTGATCACAGGGATCGTGGCCGTTACCAAGACCATTCAATAGACAGGTTGGTGTCTTACCTCCACTGTGTTGTCAGAAATCAAGGGGAAAAAAATGTATTTGATGTCATACTTTGCTGCTTTTTCTTCACTGCATGTTTATTTTGCATTTCATTTTAAGCATAATTTAGTGGCTGTGGACTTTGGCTGTGATTTAAGTATGATTTAGCAGCTGTGGCCATATGCAACCATGAAGAGATCTGTGCTGTGAATTCAACTTTCTGGCAGATTTTGTTCAGAGTGTTCTGCTTGTAACACTGTTTGACAGATTTGTAGGATTCTAAAAAAAAAAAAAAAAAAAAAAAACACCTCTAAATAATATTGTAGGTACCTAGCATCTTAGCAGAAAATATTCTGTTTCATACCTTAGAATTAACTAGATTTTCCAGGAAGCTAAAATGTGTCATAACTTCCATATGTTCCTGCTATTTTTCAGATTTTTCATCTGTGTTGTTACATAAATCTGTGTAACAACACCGATTTTTTTAATCAGTGTTGTTACACATATACTGTTATACACTGCTGTATGTTTTACTACTATGGTCTGATTTTAATTGCCTCTTTGTAGGAGAGATGGATCAAGGACAATGATGGGAGATCGGGATGGACAAGTGAGTTGCTTTATAAAGCTACAAAAATAACTTCCTATAAATGGTTTTTCATCGTGTGATTCAAATCAAAATTTCGTAGTTAATAAGTAAATCATAATGCCAGAAGTATGTGTGCATAACAAGATTGTCTCACTTTCATTAATAAGATGAAATGTACTTCAGAGGCTTACTGTGTAAGATATAGTTACTCTAGTAATCAGTAAACAAAACAAGTGAAATATGTCAAAGAAGTAGATTATAGAAGAGATTGCTATAGAGAAGGCAAAAGTACAGGAACAGAAAAATTACTCTATAAGGTAGTATGGAAGACGACAAGCTGTTTGTGAGACAGCAGTGCATCCTCACAGCAAAAGTCAATAGCATCCTGGGCTATATCAGGAAGAATGTTGCCATAGTACATCAAGAGAGATGATCATTCCTCTCTATACAGCACTGGTGAGGCCACATTTGGAGTACTGTGTCCAGTACTGAGTCCCCACAACAAGAAAGAACAGAACTTAATGGAGCAAATGCAGCACAGGGTCACAAAGATGATTATGGGCATGAAGCATCTTTCCTGTGAGGAGAGGCTGATAGAGCTGGGACTGCTCAGTCTGGAGAACAGAAGGTCCCGGGGGTATCTTACCAGTATGCATTGCTACCTGATGGGAGGCTATGGAGAAGATGGAGCCAGGCTCTTCTCAGTAGTGCCTGCAAGACAGGAGTCAACAAGCACACTGAAACACACAAAATTTAATCTGAAGGAAAAAGGAGAAAAAAAAAACTTCTTTAACTGTGAACGTGGTCAAACAGTGGAACAGGTTGCATAGGGAAGTTATAAAGGCTCTAGCTGTGGAGATAACGCAAACCCAAGGATGGTCCTGGACAGCCTGCTTTTGTTGACCCTTTCTGAGTTAGGAAGGTTAGACTATATGGTCTCAGAAGATGCCTTGCATCCTAAACAATTCTGAGACTGAATAATTATGGCCAAGCAATTTTCAAGAACTATAGAGTCAGTTAGAGGCGCTCATATAAATGATCTTTGCTTTTTAGCATTATCCAGATGAGCGCCATGGAGGACCAGACCGTCACTCACGAGACTCTCGGGAAAGTTGGGGTAGCTATGGATCTGACAGAAGAATGAGTGAAAGTAGAGGGATACCCCCACAGTCACGGTCAGTACACTTAACTGAAAATATTTTTTTCTTGTGCATCTAGTGAATATTTATGTATGTGAAAGTGTGATGCAGTTCTTGAAAGTACAGTTCTTTTTTTCCAAGTTTCACTCCTGAATTTGTTCTCTTTTGGAGGGGACTATAGTTGAGTAAGTAGCTCTTCCAGCTTGCCTTGTATATCAAAATACGTATCTTGGCATGATTTTTTTAAAGTAACTTCTTGTCTGAAAGTCCTCATGTTTTCAATTAATTTTACTTAACATTTCTGTCAAAGCTTGACATTTTCAGGATAGCGGTTCTTCAAAGGTTTGTAGTTGCTGACAGCACCATCTTGTCAGATGTTTGAAAAGAACACCAGTCAATGAAGTGCTTACAGAACAGGGAGAGGGTGTTATTGTGTGCATTTTTAAATAAATGCTATGAGTAAGCCAGCCTACAGAAAACACCATAAACAAATGGACTGGTCAGAACCACAGTCTAGGATTGTTTGGAGGAAACGAGGACATCAATGTAGCATAAACCCCATGAAACAATCTATTTTCATATTTGTCCTTGTAGAGAGGTTGGGATTGAAGGCTTATTACTGAGATTTGACTAGATAGATAATACAAGATTGGCATATACCTTGGTAAATTATTTGAGTAAGTTTGTGACATAGGCGTTTTCATTTGAATTTGTGTGCTCTACCTACCTAATGTGAAGAGGTATGATTTTAGTACTTTCTGTAGGGATGGACGTGACTGGGGAGATCATGGTCGAAAATTTGAAGGACATCAAGATCGTTCATGGCAGAGCAGTGTGGATGGAGGAATGATAGGACGGGATCATGAGAGATGGCAAGGTATGCTTCTTGCACAACAGCTCATTAGGTGTAGTACTTACAGCAGGAAATACAGGCTTTATCCTTGGATATGAAATAAAACTTACCGTGGATTTAAAGGATTTTTTTTTTTAAGGTGGAGGTAGAGGGAGACCTGGCCATGTGATGCATCGTGGAGGCATGTCAGGGTAAGAAGCTTAAAAAGAGCAAAGCATTTCTTCATGTTAGTTTCTTTTCCTTTTTAAGGTGTGTCTCTTGTATTTAACTTAACCAAAGAGGCATTTTATGGGAACGTCAGTTATCTAATTTATTTAAATGTCAAGGAATAATAAAATATTTCTGTGGCTCTTACATAGTACATCTTCTTGAAGAGAATGAAAATGCACAAAAAGTATTTTAAAAAAACACCCATTATTTCAATCTGACTACTGGAGTCAGAAGAAAAAAATAAAAACTTCTGAATGACTTTCTAGGCGTGGAGGTTTCATCCAAGGTGGCAACCAAAGTCAGATGATGCATGGAGGAGGAATGCAAGGAGAAGGATTTGCTGGCCAGGAGAGAGCAAGCAGACCCAATGATCCCCGTTTCAACCGTCGCTATTGAATGTGTTTTAATTTTTAATGCAAGGTGGCAACTGAACTGAAATTGTCACCCAGGGTTACCATCAATTGTAACTTAAGGGTTACTGTAAGTGTATTTTTTTTAAGCTGCTGCCATATTATGTCACTCAATCCAATGTGAACTCATTTGTTTTTGTAAGGTGTTGTTCATATCCCATTTTAAGTGTCTGTTAATGAAGCATTCCATTTTCCATAAATAAAAAAAAGTTTACAGTTAATTGATTGATTTCAGTAATCCCTGGAAAACTGATTTATTCAGCTGTGTATTAACCTATGTAACTTGCTTTCAAAGAAGAAAGCAGAATACCTTACAGGCCTCCCTTTGCAGTTAAAGTAGCAGACAGCTCCCAGACATACACTCACATAGTGTTACTTTACAAGTTTTAAAATCAACTAGCATACACACCAGCATGACAAAATTAATACATTGCAGTTGTCAAAGTTTGAGCAATCTCCCACTGCAAAACTGATTTAAAGATCCTGTAGGACAAGCGGTGAAGAAGGCCATCCAGCCTGTCTGCTCAGCAAAAGAATCCAATTCACACCATCTTACCTACTTTTATTTCTATAGGTCACAAACCAGACTTGGCAAAACATTTGACTTAGTCAGCAATTGTGTGAAAGGATCAGTTGTTTACTGAATATATCCATTGACATTAAGATGTAGTAAGAGGATTATAGGTGGACTAGGTTGGATCAAAAGGCTCTTCCTGGTCAGTATTCTTTCCCTTCTGGTGGCAGATACTTACAGAAAAGTATGTCAGGGCAGAGTACATACAGAGCAATCCTATTGTTACTGAACTGGGTGATAAACTCCCAGTTTCTGGCACTCCATGGTTTACTGACCTTTAGTTTCCAGTTAGACATGTTTAAGAGCCACTGACAGATCTAACCTCTAGGAATTAGCTTAAGCACATTTTAAAGCTATTTATACCTTAGCCAACTCTGAAATCCCTTGGCAGAAAATTTCATCATGTTTTTTAAAAGGGAAACAAAAATCCCTACAAATCCTTTTTCCTTCTTGTGTTTTAAATCTGCTGCCTCATCTGAGTAAGCATTTGTCCTATTCTCTCTGTTAACCCCTGTCTATTTTCTGCCTTGTTCTTTTGTCTTGGCTCATTCCGCTACTAGCAGACAAAAACAACGTGGCCATGTCAGCACATCAGTGTGGGAGAAATGCTGCCTCCACTGCCAACATCAGGTACAGTCTGTCCCTCTCGGAAGCAGTTGCAGAGGCTCTACTTCAGCATATAGCCAACACTTCAGTACAACTGATCTGTGATCTCTGCTGAAGTGTCTAATCATTAGTAAGGCACAAAGCAATCATTAAGGTGCGTGCTAAAACCAACCCAAACAGAAACTGATGTTCCATAGTCTTTTATTGTAGCCCTTTCATGGCTGAGCTGCCGACTAGAGGGATGGACTATATATCATACCAAAAAGAATACACAATAGAGAGAACCATGAATCCTGAAGGATGTCTTCATTTGACAAGATGCTTCATATACTTCCAGCCTTCCATAGTGTATTCACAGGCCCTGGTGGGAGCTACAGATAAAGCAGACATGACTGTCTGCACTCCTGCAAAGAAAGCAGAGTATTATTTTCCCAGGAAGAGCATCATTCAAGCCAAAATTCCTAACGTTATTCTAGCATCACGGGTCTCTTTAAAGACAGAGATAAAGATCTAGCTTTTTCTGAGCAGCTTTCAAGCACCTGAGGCCTGAGTAATCCTTGGTTCAAATGCAGCTTTATTGTCTCAGTATCACATGACAGAGAAATTCCAGCTTCAGGGCCAGTATAAAGGACAGACAATTTCAAGGTTAAAACAAGGAACTGATACTCATCTAAGTTCAACTTCATTTCTAGTCTTGCCACAGGCTCCACATGTAGTTTTGGGTATGTCACAGCGTTTGTGGGCTGTTTCCTCACAGTTAAATTAAGACTGTTTGCTGCACCGTAAGAACTATAAATTATCAGGTATTTATAACATGCTTTGGCCTTCAAACATGATCTCTAAAATTCTAGTAATTATGGGAATACTCGTCACCTCTCAAAAGTCAGAAATGGAGTTCGGGCACTAGTATATGAAGAGTTTATAAAATATTCACATTTTTCAAGAGTAAGTCATGATTTATTTTTTATGCTTTAGTTTTCCTGATCACTACTACCACTACTGATGACCTCATGTTACTGGTCCATAAACTCTTGTCTAGTTATTGTTGAAGCCACAGACCCCCACCCTGATACCCTGATACTGAAATATTCAATCTTAACGTTCTGGGATACAAGGGAGTACCTTGAGGCACTGGCGGTACCCACCAGTAGGTAAGCAGGCTTTGTAGGTAAAAGATGTATTAGCTTCTCCAGTTAGAAAAGGCAAAGAGGTTTATGGGCACACATCTTCCTCTTGATTTCACAATTGGAAATTAAGGTGGTAAGATAAAATTAAATGCACAAAGTCACTCAGTGTGCTAGTTGTGGAACCTGAAGCAGAATACGCATCCCTAGTCCAAGATCCAGTGCTCCCTCTACCAGACCACACAAACATCCCTTTCTCCATAATTCACTTAAGGATGGCAGTACTGAGATAAGCTGCATCACTGTTGGTCCTTTGCCCCTTTCACAGTTAAACAAAAAAATATTTTACCTTTATTCCAGGAATCAGAGGGGGAAAAGTCAATTTTTGGAGTGGAGGGGAGCTAGAAAGAGAAAGACAAAATATCAGCACTTGGAGGTTTCACTTATAAGAGAAGCCACATCACCTTGGAGAAGCTTCATGTCCTCAGATCTCCAAAGATATTTCAGTGCTTGCTCTCTCTAAGTCTCAAAAAGCATCAGACATGCCCTAAAGCCTAGAGTTTTTTCTTTCCTACAGTGTAAAGTAGAGGCAGAAGGTAGTACTTAACATTTGGGTACTCCTGCAAAATTACCTCCATAAATACTTAATTACTTACTCCTTACAGTTATGTATTTGCTTATTATAGTTTCCAATATGGGAAATACTTTTCCAACTTTCAGCAAAGGCTTGTCCTGAGGATTTTAAAAACTAAGAATTACTCAAAGACAAGGAAGGGCCTCTTCAGGCAATTTAAATTCAGCTTGACTGTTAGCAGTCCAACAAATGAGAAGAATCTTTATTTTTTTTTAAAGTATACAGGATACTTCAATAAAAAGCATACTGAAATATCTCCCAGATCAAGCTTGCAGTCTCTCCTCTTTGACCCTGCATAGGCTAGTTACCTTGTCTGCTTTCAAATGATATCAACGAATAATTTTCTCCCCTAATCCTCTTCAAAGAATTCCTAGTGTGAAATTCAGATTAAACAGCAAAACTTCTGCCAACGTCACTGGAACCTGAATATCGTCCCAATGTTTTCTCCTCCTTATTCAGAGAATGTTCAATTTGCTGACTGTGTTTATCTGCACGGTCCTTACCTCCCAGCCTACGTAACTTGCCCATTCTTTGATAGCTGGAGGCAGTACCGTTTGAGCTTTTTTGAGGGCTTCAGCACCTTCTGCACCACTGCCCAGCAACCCCTGATCATATGCCACATATACAGCAGCTCCAGCCAGGCTTCCTTTGATGATAAACCTGAAAGAAACAAAAGTAGCAATATTTCAGTTCATTGTATTGTTGCATCTCTCTCAGCAGGTTGTGATTGTAAAATGGAGAGGATCGATAAAGTCAAAGGTCACAAATGCTTTCCTGTGAGGTCTTACTTCAGACAAAAAGCAGCAGACAAGTATCTGGCTATCATCCTTTTTTTTTTTTTTTCCCCTAGACCAAGTAGTGCCTGTCAACTGTGAAAAAGCATACCTGTTCGCTTTTTTATCAGCAAGAGTTTTCAAGAATAAAAAATGTGGAAGCATCAAAAATCTAAGTATGAGCTGCTTTTCAAAGCATGAGAACCACTGGCTTAGACCCTTGGTAAAAGAGACTAAAGGATTCAGCACATTAATGATGTGGTTCTTGCCATCTTGTTAATAAGTAATCTGATAAATTTGATAGGCACCAATATCTTATTTAGCTCATTACAGTCTGGGTAATGTTTAGCCTAACCTACATGGCCAAGGCTTTTCAAGCTTCCCAGTAGAGCACATGCTGTCCTAACAGTACAGTTTTACAGCTGTGGTGGCATCCCGCAAAACAGATGCAAACACTTGACCCTTATTTATTTTTTCATTATTGATGAAAGATTTGGGGAGAGTGACTTTTCCGGATTCACAGAAAGCTACTTCCTCTAAATAAAATTAAAAAAAAATACAAAGCTATTGCATACCTGGGGGGGGGAAGGGAACAACCTCGCCAGATCGCAGCAATGCAACAGAACTTATGATAGCTACAGACACTGAGAGAGGCAGGTGAGAGTCAATAGTTAAATCCACATATTCGCAAGTATTTGGGGGAAAAGGGACTTCCCTACCGAAGATTTACTGTTCGCTCCCTAACGCGCCCTCCCACAGCCTCCCCCTACACCTCGTCCGAACGTACAGACCACAAAGCGTCCCCTCAGCACACAACGCCCCAGGGCGGCCCCCCCGCGCCTCTCACGGATCCGTGCCCTCCGCAGAAAGGCCGCGGGGCTCCCGCCTAGCGGAGCGGAGCGGCTGCCGGGGCCGCGCCGGGCCAGGGTGGGCCGAGCGGCGGCACTCACCGGGCGGCGGGCAGCAATCGAGTAGCCATCGCTGCACCAAGGGCAGGGCAGTGAGCCCGAGGGCCGCCGGGACCTGGTCACATGGCCAGGCCGCCCCACCCCCGGGGGGCGGGAGGGGGAGGTGCGAGGGTGATCACGTGGTGCCTGAGGCTGGGCCCCGGCGCCGTAAGTTGGGGGGGGGGAGGGAGCTGCAGGGTGGGGGGCTGCTGTGGGGGACGGGGACGGGGACGGGGACGGGGACGGGGACGGGGACGGGGACAGGGACGGGGAGTACCAGAGCCTAATGTGAAAAGTTCTGAGAATGGACAAGACGAACCTAAGCTGTGTTTAGTTAGATGGAGGGAAGAGTAGAAGGTTTGTGTCTCCGATGCTGCCTTCCTTGCTAATTAGTTAGCCAGCCTCGTCTGTAAGGCTGCGCAGAGCTGTGTCCCGGAGCAGGATTAACCCTGGCTTAGAGGATGAGCCTGAGCAGAGCAGGTGAAGGACCCACAGCACGCACAGGTCCCTGAGTGTGCGAATGGCTGAGCCCGGTACGTGCACCCAAACTGAAACAAGGAAAGAAAGAAGGAGGTGACAGAACCACAGGATGTCAGGGACTGGAAGGGACCTTGAAAGATCATCCAGTCCAGTCCCCCTGCCAGAGTAGGAACACATGGATCAGGCCACACAGAAACTCATCCAGGTGTGTTTTGAATGTCTCTAGAGAAGGAGACTCTACCATCCCCCAGGCAGCCTGTTCCAGTGCCCTGTCACCCTCAATGTGACAAAGTTTTTCATCTTTAAGCGGAACTTCCTATGTTCCAGCTTGCACCCATTGCCCCTTGTTCTATCATCAGGTGTCACCAAGAAGAGCGTGGCTCCATCCTCCTGACACTCTCACTTTACAGATTTATAAGCATTTATAAGGTCTCCTCTAAGCTAAAGAGATCCATCTCCCTCAGCCTCTCCTCATAAGGGAGATGCTCCACTCTTAATCATCCTCATGACTCTACTCTGGACTCTCTCAAGCAGTTCCCTGTCCTTGAACTGAGGGGCCCAGAACTGGATGCAATATTCCAGATGTGGTCTCAGCAGGACAGAGTAGAGGGGGAGGAGAACTTCTCTCAACCTAATAACCACAGAGATGGCCTGAGCGTAGGCTGAACTGGGTCCAACCAGTGAACACAGCAACGAAGACTACTGACAACCACCAGAAGACCCCAAAGGACCACCAGTAGAAACAAGTGCACTCCCACAGGGGACAGTTACGTATTTCAATGAGTTCTAGAAATAAGTTACAATTTGTTAATTACTTACTGGAAATCCAATTAATATGTATGTTTTGATTATATCTAACCCCTGTAGCTTGAGCAATTTGGCACGTGCACTAGGTGGAGTGATCCCTTGTGCATCTTTGAAAGATGTATGCCCTGACCGTGGCAATACCAGAGAACTCCACCAGCTTGCTGCACTTATCACCCACAACTACTTTGTCTTGGGGCAGGTCCTTGGATGATATTCTTAATAAATTTTTTGACCTTAGGGAGGAAGAAAAACAATAGAACTAGTAATAGGAGGGTGACATGCGACCGAGGGTATCCAAAATACTCAAAGGCTGCTGCAATTAGCCCACAGGGAGAGAAGAAGAAGGCACCACCCCTGATATTATTCACAAATTGACTGCTAGGGGAGAAAAAGAAGATGGTGTAATTCTTAATATTTCCAAAAAGATAATCTCCAGGAGACCAGATTGATAACAATGCAGGGCCTGAGTACCAGACAAAACTGGAGGCCAGCATGTTACAGCACAGCATGATAAAGAAACCAAACACAGATTTCAACACGTTCTCTGATCAGATATAGAGGAAGAAAGAGAACAGAGAACAGATTACATGCAACATAGTCACACAGAAAAATATTAACACCAAACTGAACATTGTGACTGGCAAGTGTGTTAGTTGTAATTACTTTAATCAATTCTACTGTTATCTCAACCCTCGAGCCCCACGTTGGGCACCAAAAAGGACTGTGGTGGTTTTACTCGAGTGGGCAACCAAGCTCCACTACAACCACTCTCTCACTCCCCCCCCCTCCTCAAAGAGGAAGGGGGAGAAAAGTCAACACATAGAGCTCGAGGTTTGAGATGAGAATGATTTAATTAAAGGGGAAGGGAAGGGGGATAAAAAGAAACAAAAGAAACAACAAGGCCGTGCGGAAGCACAAAGAGAAAGGAAAAAAAGTTATTCTCTACTTCCCATCAACGAGTGATGTTCGGCCACGTCCTGGGAAGCAGGGCCTCAAAACGCGTACCGGTTGTTCAGGAGGGCTGCCCTCCCCCACGAGAGCCCCCCTTTTATTGCTGAGTGTGACATCAGGTGTTATGGAATAGCCCTTTGGTCGGTTTAGGTCAGCTGCCCTGATGATGTCCCCTCCCCATCAATTGCCCACCCCCAGCCTGCTGGCTCTTGGGAGCTTGGAGGGAGTCCTGATGCTGTGTCAGCACTATGCAGCAATAGACACAACACTGGAGTGATACCAGTGCTGTTCCAGCTACGAGTGCAGAGCACAGCACTGTGTGGGCTGCTGCAGGCAAAGGTGACTCCATCCCAGACAGACCCAACACAGCCTCCAACACTGCAATTAAAGAATGCCTGCTTTCTAACACTCCAAATTGAATCTTAGAGAGTCTTGTTTACCGACTTTGATGGGAACAGTTACAGCCGCTCTCAAGGCCTCCAGGCACATCCATGTGCTGCCACAGAATTCCTGCCTCCCATGGCAGTTGTTCTGTTTGCAGTTTTTCATTTTTTCATGTTGTGCAGTCACACCCATAAGTGGTCTCTTGCCGGGCTTTACCCCTGCTCCATTTGCATGGAAGTTCAGCCAGGTCTTCAGTACCAATGCTTGTAGCAAGGCTTCAGCCTGTTATTCCTGTCTACTGCTTAATTTCTGCAGTGTGCAATAAGATATGCCAGTTATCCTGAAGCACTGGTTTTATGTGGTGAATATTTTTGACTATGAGCATAATGATTCTTTCATTAATTAAAGATTCTGTAAGATTAGACACAAGTTTTTGTTTGTTTTCTTTCTATAGAGAGAACTCTTACTGTATAGAGGCTGTCTGAGTTCAAAGAGCTGTGGGAATTGACAGTGAAAGACCTTTTTCTTATCATCAGATGTATTTTCTTTGTCTTTCCTTTAGTTCCCTTTTTTTAAAGAAATTGAGCTCCAAACTTTTTAGTCTTTACAAATTCCTGCATACAATTGGCATAACCAAGTTTGTATTTCCTGGGCAGATTCAAACCATTTGCAGGACTGTGGTGTCCTCTCCCTTCAGTGAGGAAACAGCAACTTTGCAGCATCTTATCCAAGGGTTAAAAGTTAATCTCCCTCCCATCTTTCATTCTCAACAAAGGTGACTTTGGCTGTCAGTGGAGAGACTCCTCAGGTGGAGTTTCAGTTCCACACAGTGCCTCAGGTATGTAAATTCCTTTTTTGTCATGCAAAACCTTTTGTCTCTTGCAGGTTGGCTGACAGCATCAGAGGAAGGCGATTACAGTATTTTGGCTGCAGTGCTCAGCTTTGAGGCTTCGTTCTTTATGACTTTGAGGGACATGAGACCACTTGGAAAAGTGCTTTGTGCTACAGGGATTATAGCTGTACTTCTAGCTTTCTTCTGGAAAGACACCTTTAACCCAGGTAGACTCACCACAGGGTTCAGTCCAAACTAGAATATAAGATGTGTAAGAGAAGATAATGTATTCCCAAATTGACTGGTGGTCTTTTTCTGCCCATGGTTTACCAGAGTTGGAGCCAGGTAGCAATGTCAGCTACTGTCTGAGCAGGGTGGGTCAGACTGAGCTTCCTGCTCTGTGACTGAATTGTGAGCCTGGGTTTGTCAGGATGAAGGAAGGAACTGTCTGTTACATATCAGAAGAGCTAGGCTGAGCTGACTGCCAAGTGCCAGGGCTTGTGAGCTAGGTGAGCTTTCCTGTGACCCAGTCCAAAACAGGTCAAGGTGGCTTGCTACTTGACATGAGGTTGCTGGTTATGTGATGACTAGCTTTGTACTACAGGCACCTGTCAGAAGGGAAAAGTAGCTCATTCTTCAAAGGTTAGGTGATCCTTGATTATTTTCAGTCTAGCATCAGAAGGCATTGTTAATCTCATGGCTTCTTTGGGACAGTCCTGCTTCTTTATTAGTTCTGGAGAAGCACTGAGTCTTTAGGGAACACACACACACCTTCCTACTTTAGAGCTCTGCCATTAGCTAGGGGCAGCTGCTCTGCTGCTTCCTTTACTTCTATACTTTTTTTTTTTTAATTTTTTCCATGAATAAGAGAGCCTTTCTGGTGCCCGTGTTCTCCTGACTGGAGCCAGTGCTGGGATTGGAGAGCAGATGGCATACCATTATGCCAGATTTGGTGCTGAAATTATTCTGACTGCTAGGAGGGAATCTGTGCTGCAGAAGGTAAGAACCTCCTTGTTTGAGGGAAAACATAAGGGATTTGGACTTTTGCACACACGTGCATGCACACACACACACACACACACAAATGTTGGCATTTTCCAGTGCAACTGTTTTACTCACCAACTAAATTACTGTAAGAAATTCTTAACACTTTCTGGAAAAAAAATAATAATTTAAAAAAATGTATTGGCAGTATGTTTTGAGCCTGATTCACTGTCAGTGTCCTTTACCATTCTATCTGTCACCTGGATGGGTTGTTCTGTCTGTGTTGTCATACACCAATGTCTGCTGCAATATACCTTTTTCTTACCAGAGGGCATACTGGGGAGGTGTAATCTAGAAGGAAGATGTTATTCAGAAGGGAGCTTGGCCTGTATGGGAACATGGATACATGGTTCTGATCTACAATTCCTATGAGATATTGTGTACCTCTTCAGTGTCCAAGCAATTCTATCTTTTTTTTGTTGTTGTTGTTAAAGACTACAAACTTTCTGTAATAATGTTTGAACAGCTCAAATAGATGAGACTCCTTCATCTGTATCATATAAAATGAGACAAAATTGAGAGGTCTCTTTCAGACTGTGGGGATAAGTGACTTGCCTGGAAAGTTCTGCATTATGAAATGATGCAAAAGGAGAGTGAGGGACAGTGAGAATCGTACTCATTAGGACACTTCCTAAAGCCTGGCAGGCATTATTTCAGCAGATAGCTAGATATACCATTCGCACCTTCACAAACTCATCACACTTATCCTGAAGAAGATTGTCTTTTTGGATGATTCTTGATCCTTTTCCAAGGTTTATTGAATCTGCATCTTGCTAAGAGTTACCTTTGCTTAACTGGGTAGATGAAGTCTTGATGTAAAATGAGCTCTCTGCAGGCTGAATGCTAGATTTAAAATTAAAGTGTGCATCTTTGTCTAGCATTGACTTTTACTGACTGTAGTCTGGGGAGAAAAAAGTTCCTTACCGTGCCCTTCTGTTCTTTCCTCTCCCACCCCATTTTGTTTAATCTCTGGGGGAGCGTTGTTTTTCAAGGTGATGGAGAAATGCCTGACACTTGGAGCAAAGAAAATCTTTTATATTCCGGCCGATATGTCTTCCCCTTCAGAGCCTGAAAAGGTGGTTCAGTTTGCTGTCCAAAAACTGGGTAAGCAGAAGAAAAATGGCAGGTACTGAAGAGTGAAAACAAACTTTGCTGGTTGTTTCAGTTTATACCATGCTCCTTTGTTCAGTATATGTTTAGATGACACCTTGGCCTGGTCACCCTTCAGGGATTCTAGTTCTCAAGCAATATCTTACTTTATACTGACATCCAAGTTTGAGGAAACTGATTGGAAATAAATCTGATAACAGTCCTCATCCCAGCTCCTCTGGCCTTGCCAGTCTTCGCTTCTCTCTGATAACCCTGGAGTCGAGATGTGGGTTTCTGTAATTTACCTGAGTTCAGGAAGCTGTGAAAGGAGAAGTGTCTTAATTTTTCAGATGTTCACTGCTTGCCAGGTCAGAACAAGGCCAGAACCCAGGAGGGGTTCTGATTGTGATCTTAATTCTGTTCTGTCTTCATCTTCGGCATCTCTCAGGTTCTCAGATACACAGATAACTGACATTCCAGTAGGAGCTTCCTGCTTCAGCTTCCACATGTCCCTCACTGAGGGGAGTGTTTAGGAAGAGAGGATGTAGCATTTGTAAACACCAGTCTGGAAGTGGCTGACTTTTCAGTTGCTTTTCTTGAAGAGGGCTCTTCAGGCAGAAAATGCAAATGTATTTTGTTAGAGGAGAAAAATATGCAAATAATATTTGCTCAAATTACTTTGCTGAAACCGTGCCCTCATAGCAACAGCTACAATACCTCACACATTCGCTATACGTGAGCAGGTACCAGCTGCATACACCCAGCCCTGAGCAGACATAGTATTTTGTGTTGAAAGAAACAGAAACTAGGAGGTCTGAAAGCAGTGACCTGTTCCTTTAGCAAAGCTCAGTCCAAGACTTCATAGGAGATTCTTATTTTAACGAGAACTGATTCACACATATACTCTCAGAGATTCTCAGCCACTTGTTCTTTTGTACTAACAGGCAACAAGATGTATATGACCAAGTACCCTGTCCAGACTTACTGCTGGTAATATAAAGGACAAGGAATACCAGCTGTAGAGTCCTCATCATGTTTCCTGGGTTCTTGGTTGGTGACCATGTGCTACTTTTTTATTGTCTTTCGTGCCCTGTAAGAGTTTGATTATAATCATTTGCCTCTCCACTCCATTTTATTAGGTGAAGGCTGTTATTAGGCAACATTTTCTATTATACTCACTGTCCATTTGTCCATTGCCTGTCTTAATTACTTCATTAATTGTTTGGTTTTCTTGCTCTGAGTGTCTTAAAGTGTGCTGTGATCTGGATGACCTGCCAATCCAGCAGCCATCAATATCTTTTCATTCTTTTAACCCTTTTGCTATTTCTGCTGGTGTTTTCACACATATGCATTCTCATACCAATCTTAATTTTTCTGTCATAATTCTCTGTACTTAAAACTTTTTAAAAATAGAGCACACCACTAGAATTAAATTCCAAGTCTGCATTACTCTGAAATATCATTACAGAAAGCATCTGTCAAAGAAAAAGAGCTTTCATTCCAGTTCTACCCTTGAGAAGCAGGCACAGCTGCTGTCAGATGGACGTGTTTAATGTCTCCATGCTGAAGCATTTTCCAGCCTCCTGAGGGGCTGGTACAGCCCTCCTGGCATTTCTGAGTTCCTCAGTGACTGATAGTGGACTGCCACCCAATTTCACTGTTTTTTCTCCTGTCCACAGGGGGACTGGACTACCTAGTATTAAACCACATTGGCATTTCCCCTTTCCAGATGTGGAATGGAGATGTGGAATACACTCGCTGGCTCATGCAGGTGAGGATTCCCAGCAGGAAGAGCTCATCTGGAATTCAGTGAGTCTAGCTTCTCCTGGGACAACTTCAAGAGGCTCAAAGGCAAAATCACGCCTGTGGCAATAGTTTAGAACAAACCTTTTATTTCATTTGTGTGTTAGGTCAACTGGTTTGTCACTAGACGAGGTGTTTTGCTTAGTTACGCTGGTGTATATATATATGCAGAAGAATGTCTGGGAAAAACTTCAATTCTTCTCTCTTTCATTATGTCCTTCTTATCGCCAATTAGCCCAAAACTGTTAGAAATCGGTATAGTAGGTACAGGCAGTTGTACAAGGTGGAGTAAAGAATGGCATACAGAGAAATCAGGGACAACTAATTATCTCTTGTCAAGACATTTGTATGCTAAAGCCCAGGAATAACCTTCACTCTGAATCTTCTCCATTGCTTTTTCTGGAATCTGAAAGGTTTACATACACACTAAATACCGCTGTTCTCACAGAGATGATTCTTTCCTCCTGATGTTTGAAATTGCAAATCCAAGCCATGCTCCATTTAATTTGACCACTGAGTTAGCTTTCTTGCTCATGATGACCTTCTCTCCAAACAGTCTTGCTCCTTCCATGACTAGTTTATCACTTTAGGTGAATTTCTTTAGTTATGTGGCCCTCGCAACAGCAGCTCTTCCCACCCTGGAGAAGAATAAAGGCTCTCTGGTGGTCGTCTCTTCCCTCACAGGTTAGTGTTTGTAACTGGCACAAGTGCTGTTCTTGTTGAAACCATGGTTCCCAGCGCACACAGTTTCTCTGTGCCCTTCAACAGATGTTCAAGCTGTGCTTTTTCTAATAATAAGCAGGATGGTGGCTGGCTGGCTATCTTGCTTTCTGGAAGACCTTCCTTGTGTTGCACCTTTTTGTATTCCCTTGTAATTTTGCTCTTTACTCAGCAAGCACCCTGATCTACTTGTTTGGCTCCAGTCCCTCACACCCAGGCTCATTTCCTGCATTTCTGACAGCATTAAAACCATCTACCATGCTGCTCTAAGGCCTTCTGGCTTTGGCCAGCCTAAATAGCAGCCAAAGTAACTGTACCTTCTGTACGAGGTGAAAAGGCAGGAGGAAGCCTTCAGTGTATGTGCTCAAGGGCACTGCATTCACCACAGCTGTGGCCCTGCCCTGCGACCTAATGTGCTTGGGTGACTGGGAACTACCATGGCCAGATGTACCACCATGTGACCCAGTCCATGTGGTTACATGAAATGGGGCCCATCCTTCCTATAACCACTTTCCTTGTCTTTCCCATTCTCTTCTTCTCCTTTCCAGGGAAAATACCCACCCCCTTCACCACTTCTTACTCTGCCACCAAGTTTGCTCTGGATGGATTCTTCAGCTCACTGCGCCATGAACTCATCATGCAGAAGAGAAACATCTCTGTCACACTGTGCATCCTGGGCCTGATTGATACTGATACAGCATTAGAGAAGACCAGGTATGTATTTGGAGGAGGGTGAGAGAGTCTGGGAGGGAGTGTCTGCAGGAACATGTCCCTTGAAAGCATGCAAAGAAGTGCAAACTCTGTTTGGATGTGCAGGAAAAAGCATGAAGGTACATCATATGGATTGTGCATGTCCACCTCTGCGTGGAACATGAGCATGCAGAACCCTGTGGTAGTCATTCTGCATAGTTAGAACCACAACAGGGACTAGCTTTGAGTGATTCTCTGATTGTTTCTTTCCAGGGGCAAAGTGTACCTAACTGCTTCTCCTGCTGCTGAAGCAGCACTCGCCATCATCCAAGCGGGTGCCACCAAGGTGCAGGAGGTTTTCTACCCATGGTGGCTGCAGCATATATGCAGCCTCTGGGTTTTGTTCCCCTGCCACCGGAACCAGGTTTTACAGAGTTACTATAACTACAGCAGCCCTTGAAGGCTGCACAGTCTCAGTCTCCTCTCCTGTACTACATCCCTTTTAATTATAGTCACCCCTGTCCCACTAAGCATTCTGGTCAACCATCAGTATCAGTTGGGAGCAAGGCAGCAGTGGTGGAAAAGTAAGCTTAGCTTATTTCATAAGACTCTGCTTGGACTCCCTTTCATCCTGCATCAGTCGTAGTTCAGATTTTTCTGCCCAGATCCACTCCCACTGTTTACTGTGTCTGAGCTTTCCACTCATTTTTCTCCTTCAGCCTCACCTGTCTGCAATAAGTTGCAAAGACCTGTGGCTTTTTGAGTCAGCCCAATTGTCCAGTCCTTGCTTCTGTCCATGCAAAACTTGAGCATGGTTGACACAGGTGAATCTGGAGCTGGGAGTGTTTTCTGAGTGATTTGGGCAAAGTGTGTGTTTTAGTTTTTTCATCCCCACTCACCTATTCCCTCTTTGAAGGACTCAGTCCTTTAGACTGTTCTTCCTTTCCCCCAGCCCCCTTTCTCCATCTGCTTTTTGTCTCCAATATACTCTTATTTAGCTCCTTTACTCCTGATTCGCCCATAGAGGAGAAACAGCAGTGTCTGGAAGTCATGCAAGGCTGGTTACTAACCTGTGTTTTCAAAGGTGTGTTAAAACTAGAATAAAACTTAGGTTTATGGGTTTTTCCCTGTCTACTTTACTAATTCAGATATGGATTGTCTATTACTAGTGTGACAGTCGTTGGTGTTGAGAGAAAGCTGTTTTGTTTCACCGCTAGTGGCAGCAGAGGGGCGCTGGGAACAATGTTCCTGGGAGTGCTGCTGCGGACATCAGATGTGGGTTTTTGAACCGCAACAAGGGACGTGCACTAGGATGCCTCGCTTACACACGCGCGTGCTCCCTCCTCCCCCTGCCCCAGTAATGGCTAGGGCTCGTAGCTGCTCAGCACTCAGATGCTCTGAGAAGCAAATTACATTGTGCTTTGGTCAACAGCACCTTTACTTCGTACACCTCTGAAAGCATGAGCCACATGCAAGAAGGGGATTAAATGGAGCAACATTGGAGAGGATTTATTTGCAAGATGATATTTGACAATAGTCTTTGACAAGAACAGAAGCTTACACAGAAAGACCCTCCGGCCATCCTCAGCCCCCTCCCCGGTGCTTTTGCAAACCTATGCATGCACCTGCTGCAAAAGATGCCCGCGAACCGCGTGGGGCCGCGTGGGGAGTAAAAGGGGGGCGTCTGCGTAAGGAGCGGGTGTGGGCGTGCACCAGGAAGCTGGCTGGGGGCGCACGGGCCCGGAGGGCGGTCATAAAACGGCGCTGAGGGGGGGCGCCCGAAGCGGGGGCCGGGGGCAGGCCTCGCTCCTGCCCCCTCGGAGCGGGCTGGGCGGGCGGCGTCGCTCGGCTTCGTGAGGGAATGAAAGCGCCGCGGCCAGGCAGCACCGGATTGGCTGGAACTCGAGGAATATGCAAATCACCCGGGGCCGGGAGCTTCTCCACTGACTGCGCACCGGCGGCAGCGCGGCCCGGTTGGCGGGAAGCCTGGCAGGCCCGCCGCCTTCCTTGATTGGCGGGTGGCTCCTCCAGCTGCCAACCGCCACGGCCTCGGACCCGGCTCGGGGGCGGGACCGGCAGCGCCCGGCCGCGGAGGAGGGCGGCGGCAGCAGCACGGGGCCGGGGGGGTGCAGCGAGAGCGGCACGTGTTGTACGCGTCTGGGAGAAACTTCCAGAAGCAGCACCGTGTGTTCAGGGATTGCAGCTCATCAGCAGAAGTTGCACGCTGGGCTTATTAATGCTGCCGCATGACTAATTGGACGAGATGGCGTTGGTTTGGGCGTAACGCACGTCCTTCAAGCTTGAACAATTGGAGGCACCAAATGGTGTTACTTGGCACAGCCACAGAGTCTCGCTACACACACAAAGCTCTTACACCTCTCACGTTCCATGAGAGCATGCTTGTAAACTAGCAGGTTGGGGGCTGCAGAATGTACTTGTGCTGAAATAGCAAGTGTTTGCGCTTGGGTTGTTCATCCAAGAAGCAGTAACTGGTGGTGGACCTGGGCTTTTAATCTTGGAAGCAGTAACTGGTGGTGGGTCGTTTGACGCAAGGTGTGGCTGTTGTACCACATCAGCATGACCAGGGGCTTGGGCCAAAACGACTGATGCTTGAACAGACACGTACAGCACCAACAGCTTAAGACGAACTTTCAATCCTTCTGCTCTTTAATTACCATGTGTTGATGCAGTTTATTTTTTAAAAAATGGGGGGGGGGTGAGGGCTTAAAAAAAAAACCTACAACCCACTGCACTTTAATTGCAGATAATTTGCTGAATGAAACAGGTTTCTGTTGCCTCAAACCTTCGGTGATTGTCTTCAAGTGTAAGTACTAGATAAGAGCAGATGCAGCTAACACATTAAGTAAAACCCAAGTTACTTAGAAGTAAAACTTTTATTAAATAAATTGAAGATTTTTTTAGACCAGAGCAAGGAATTTGACATTGATGAAGCTTGTATCACACCTGTAACAGTGTACAGTCACCTCAGTAACTGTGATGGAAGAAATTGTAAATGCTTGTTTTAAACGAGCTTGACCTAGCATTTCCAAAATCCATTTTTCGTTTTTTCTTCCCATTTTGCATTTGTTGGTCATTTTCTTTTTTGTTCAAAATTAGGTTAAGTTTAAACTTCATGAAATTAATTGTAGCAGAAATAAAGTACATTATACAAATCACATACATAATAGATGCTAAGTATAAAAATGGTATTTACAATAAGTAAACATGGACTATAGAAACACACAGACTCCCACGGTTTCATCCATCTCGCTTGTAAACTCTCAGCATTAGATACAGAGGGGTGGTTCAGATGTGAAGGTACTTAAAGAACTATGCCATAGACATCTGAACAAAGGGAAACTGGAGGATGATAAGTGGCCGAGGTCCTCTCAAGTCTCTGGATCTCTCTTCAGGATCAATCGCATCAACCTTTCTCCACCAACCCTCTGTTCACAGTTGAACACACACATGTACATACATACACGCAGGAATGTTCTTGATACCTTATCAAATTCTGGAATAATGAAGCTAATTATTCAGGAGGGTGTTTTTTTTTTCTTCCTCCTTTCCTCCTCATTTTAATAGAAACTAGAAAAGACTGTTTCAAGTCATTAAAGGGTTTTGCCTTGTCAGTATGCCCCCCCCCCACATGTTCGTGGATCTTTGTTAAGCTCTGAACTATGTTCTGTGCTTAAGTGTATGTATATATGTGTGTGTATATATTCTGCATAATGTATAATCTGTCCCTTGGAGGGAGTGGTGGGGAAAAAAAGAATGACAACCACCTTTCAACATACTATCCTTGTGCCTGCTTGTGAAAGCTTTGAAGAGGGTGCAAGAGGTGAGTCTTCTTGCTAAATTCAGATGGAGAATATGTCCTGTGTGGTCTGTGAATCAGAAATGCCTTCTAGCCAGCTTTAGGCCACTTCCAACACGTGGAGGCAGTGCATGGCCCATGGGAGGTTTCTGACACTATTTTGGAGATGGCATTTGCTCACACTTTCATCTTCTCCCTTGATCAAAAAAAAAAAATGCCCTGTTACCACGAAGAGCTATGAAGTTGGGCCAGTACAATGTGTGGGGAGGCAGTACAGTTCTTGTAGGTAAAAGGGTTGATTTCCTGTGCTTTCAGCCTAATTGAGGAGTGCTCATGATAGGCTTTGGCACCAAATTCCAGGAGCTTGGTCTGCAGAAGCCCTTGGAAGGGTAAGACAGAAGCTCTTGAGATCCTTAACCAGGCTGGTGCTAAGGTTGGTGGGTGAGTGACTTGAGCTGAGCAGCTGGCTGTGTCCTAATCCTGGAGGTATGTGGTTCTCTTTCTCCTTGCTTCTTGTTAATGTTGAGTAGAGAGATGTGTTCTCTCTCTTGCTTTCTGTCCATCCAGGCATCGTCTCAAAATGTTCAGGTCTATTTGCAGTGCCTCCTGAGAAGACACTGCTGCAGAGGTAAACCCTTAGCTTCCAACCCCTCTTGCAAGGAGTCATTCTCTGAATGGAAAAATTTGGTCCTGTGAGTCACTTCAAAAACAAACAAAACAAAACAAACAAACAAAAAAGAGACTGTGTAAGACTTGCATTTATCTAGGAAAGGGGCGGAGATGGGGTGGGTGGGAGGGACACAGCTAAAGTTCCATATGCCACTGCAGTAACCTAGAGACACACCAGTGGGTTTTCTTGGTCCATGCACTCCAAGCACATCCCAAGAGGAAGAGCTTAGGGTTCCCAGGGGCTGCTTATTTTCTGGTCCCTTTTGCTATGCACCACATTTGCAGCAAATACATGAGTCTGTCGTGGCAGATACTGATTCTTCTCTTTAATTTCCATGGTTTTAGGAAGGAGGGCAGAAGGAGGATGGGGTGAGTAAGTGGGGAGCAGAGGAAGGAAAGAGCTGGCATCAAAAGAGTTGATAAATTGACAGGCCTGTCTGTAAATCAACTCGAAGCATAAATTCTTCCTATGGCTCTCCCTTTACCTGAATAGAAAGGGAGGAGGGAGGGAATTGGAAGATTACGAGGACATCTGTGCAAACCTCAGGCTTTGAGTTGCTGCTGCTTAAATGTGGAGGAAGATGACCCCAATTAGATGGGATCAAGATTGACCCTCCCTTGCTCCCAGTCTGTTGGCTTGCAGGAACTACCTCTGACAGCCAGCTCTCACATTAGGCAGCTCTTCTGTGGCCCTTCAGAGCATTACCTGGGGATCATAAGCATCTCTTGATGATGTGGCTACCAGAGGATTAACATATCGCTCAAGGCTCAGGTGACATTGCAGCAACCATTGAGTTGTGCAGCCATGGGGACAGGCACTGCAGACCACAATACAGGCTTAACTGTGCTCCAGACTATTTCCATAGGCCTTAATTTCACAGGAAATAAAAGAAATAGGAGCTAGCTGTCATGAGTACACTGAACTACGCTGGACAGGGAGAGGTTCACAGATGTGCCACAGGTGTGTCACAGATGTGAGAGTTTCCACCTTAGCCATAGCTGTGACAACACCCAATCATGCAGCTTGCTTACTGGACCTCAACCCCTGGATTGTCTTCCTATCTTGATGTTAGATTTGTCTAATGCATTTGCTTGGCAATCACTGGACTACGTCTGACCCTCTTTACCTTTACCAGTCCTGATTCTGATACTGGCCTGCAGATTAACTCCCTAGCTTGGCCTTGGCTTTGCCTTATTGTCACAAACTTGCCTGATGATCTAGGCTCTTGCTGAACTCAGGTATTGTCTCCAGGCTTGTCCTGGTCACTTGCTCAAGTACTGTAGGCCTGGGCCCTGGCAGGAAAGGCCTCTACATTGCCATCTGCATTAGTGTGTTCAGCTCCTGGCTCCCCACTCCTTAGGGAGAAGCCAGCCCTTGCTGCCCCCACCAGCAATGGCCAGCACCATGTAGAAAACTGGACTGTGATGGTGCCAGATTTACCTGTGCTGCAGAAGTGACTCCTGATTGTTCAGTCCTGTCAGTAGGGATGGTTAGCATCCTTGGGTCGTTTCAACTGGACCTTCAAACGTTTCATGCCAATCTGGAAGCCATTCATGGCCTGGATAGCAGTTTGTGCACTGGATGGGTTGTCAAAGCTTACAAAACCTTAAGGACAGGACACAGACACAGATAGCAGCAGCACTGTTGGTTCCATGCTCAACGCTTGTATGTCCTAGTTATGTCACGCTCCCTTTGCCTTTGGGTAACAGCACTCACCAAAACATTTGCTCTGGTTGGTGGCACGATCCATAAACACCTTGGAGGAGATGATATTGCCAAAGGGTAGGAACATCTGCATCAATTCATTGTCTCCAAACTCCTGAGGGAGATGGTAGATGAAGAGATTGCAGCCTTCAGGACCTGCAGGCATGAGGGTAATGGGGAGAGACAAAGCACAGATAGCCCCCAAAGGGAAAGGGAAGAGAAGAGGGCTCACCTCAGAGCACAGCACTGAAAGAGAACCCCAGCACTGCTTCTTTTTGTCTTGACCTCCCTTGCTTGTCTCAGTTACTGGATCAAGGGTACTGAGAGCTCTCCAAAACTATCTGGGAGGCAATATAGAGAGCTAGTGGTTCTGGAGAGCAGACTCACTTTCAGAGCTTGCCCAGTTCCCACCTGGAGTGCTGGAATTGACAACTCCCTGTGAGTATCCAGGTGCCGTTGTACTGGAAGGGAATCAGCTGAGGTAACAGCTTCATGTTCATAGCTTCCCCAGGCTTGCTCAGCACTTCCCCAAGCAGTAGATAGCTCTCTGTGAAAGCTGCAACTCCTCCCTGCCTATAGCCATGCAGTGGTTGCATTCAACCCATGAGTCACAGCCCAAACTGGAAATCTGGATTGCCACACATCCTACTTATGGGCTAACCTGGTCCTGCCAACTCCTTCACTTGGTCCATGTGAGTGTGATAAGCATGGGGAGCTGTTCCCTAGCCAGCACCTGCTGTGCGAAGCAGGAGCAGACAGAGAATTCATTTGTCTTCAACTTCTGTCCAGGCCAGTTTTGAAATAAGCTGAAAAACAAACCCTGATGCCAGGAAGGCTGAGGAGAGAGACAATACATTGGAGAGACTGCATTGACTGATACCAATGTGGTTCTGGTATCAGCAAAAATAAAGTGTCCTTCTCCCCAGCTTGTGTAGGGAAGGTGCTGACCTTCCTTTGCTAACCTTTGGTGCCAAAGCTTAGTGGTCTAGCGATTCTTGCCTGCATTGTATGAGGCAGCATCTGGCCAGGGATAAGCTCAGAAAGTTAGCATTGACCAGCAGCTTGTCTCTTCCAGTCCACTCACTGCAGAGACAAGGCCGGTTCTGTAACCCAGCTCCAATACAAACAATGAAAGATTTGTGCTGCTTCCTTGCCATCAGCTCTGGGTGCAGGAACTGAGCACAACCCCCGTCCCCATCCTGCACACACATTCCCACCCTAATCCTCACCTTCACGTTGCTGCTGCTGCAGAATGGGAGGTGGCTGAGGGATGCTCTGAGCGATGGGAGTGATGGAGGTGGTTGGATACACAGCTGTATTCCAAGGAGACAGAACAGTTTACCTGAGGATCTGGTCAGCCACACAAGGGCTTGAGGAAGACAAGGGAAGCTGGTACCTGCATACTGCTGAACTCCTGTAAAGGCTGGATGCAAAGTCTCTGCTACCGAAGGACTCTGGGCTGCAAAGAACATAATCAGACACACAGCAAATGGAATCTCTCATACATAGGCTCCAGTGAGTCTCAGTGTCTCGCTGGAAGGAGGCTAGAATCATAGAATCATTAAGGTTGGAAAAGACCTCCAAGATCATCTGGTCCACATGTCTCCCTACCACCAATATTACCCACCAAACCATGTTCCTAAGCACCAAGTCCAACCTTTCCTTAAACACCTCCAGGGACAGTGACTCTACCACCTCCCTGGGCAACCCGTTCCAATGCCTGACCACTCTTTCTGAGAAAAAAAAAAATCTCCTAATTTCCAACCTGACCTTCCCTGGCACAATTTGAGCCCATTCCCTCTTGTCATATCATTAGTTATCTGCAAGAAGAAGCTGACCCCCAGCTACCCACAACTTCCTTCCAGGTAGTTGCTTTCAGGTAGAAAAAGTGTTTGGTGCGGGAATCCAGAAAAGAGAAGCTAACTGCAGTTTCAAAGGTCTCTAGATGTTTTCTTCCTGTGCTCCATACCTGAGTATGGTACAAAGCCATTGGTGTAAACCGTTTCCAAGGTTGGGTGGCCATTTGGAAATGGTACCATACTAGTAAATCCATTTGAAATGGGTGCCACCAGTCCGGGCACACCTGTTGTTCCCAGGAGAGGAGGTGAATGTAGCCCTGCAGAGCAAGAAAGGAGATACCATGTGAAACAAGGTCCTGCAAAGCCTGTGCTCCCTCCTATCTGCCTGTCGAGACTGTTGTGTATGAAGCTCTTACTTCTAGTTGGCACTTGCAGGTGTCAGATAATAGCACTGGAGCTTTCACAAAATTAGAGGCAGCACTGGTGAGAAGAGTGTGTACAGCGTTGCTAGCTCTGGCTGCTGTCAGAGCTTTGGGTTACAACACTTTTAATCCAGGTTTATAGAGCAGCTAGCATGCTACAGCCCTGTTCTTGACAGGTGTTCAAACCCAATGTGCATTACGGCTGATAGTGTTATTGGGGATGATGATAACAAGTAACAACACCGCTGTACTCAGTCAGGTGTAATACTGGGAACCTGGTCAATCTTTACTATACTATACTGAAGGGACTGTTCCAGAGAGGAACACCAGCAGGCCAAGAGGAATGTAATCTAAACACATACGGCTGTCAGGGAGGGTGCAAAAAGTTGTGCAGAACTACGCACTACCACCCACAGCGGCTCACTGTTAGAAAATAAGGGGACTAACACAGAGGCTGATCCCAGAAGACTGTGGTAACCGTTTTTACCTGCATGAGCACTGTGCTTAGTGCTGGAGCAGTGGGCTCAGCAGTAGCAAATGTCTTGCTGCATCCTGGCCCACGCCAGGCCTCACCTGATGTCTGTGCAATAGGAGTGGTTGGCAGCCCGTTGAGACTGACGGCACCAATCTGCTGGATGTGGCATGGGGAAAAGGTGACGCCGGGACTCAGGTAGCTGCCGTGGGAGGTGGAGAGGACGGTCGTCTGCTGCTGCATCAGCTGCAAAGCAGGGCCACAGGCCGTCAAAGCCCTGCACAGCCAGGGCCAGTCACCACTCTGGGCCTTGGGTCGCCTTGGGCCTCACGCTTGGGGCCAGCCAGCCACCAGGCTCCCGCTGTGTCCCCCAGAGCTGCCCACATCCCAGCGGGGCCTGGCAGCACCAGCCGCCTCACAGCCCTCGGACCCTGCGACGGCCTGGCGCAGCCCCAGGCTGGCACTCCTTGGCCAGCAGCTGGGGGCTGTATCATGCAGCAAGGTGCAGGGCCAGCTGCAAGGCACCAGGAGGGAAGGTGATGGGGCCGTCCCTGCTCAGGGAGCTCCACAGTAAGGAGAGATGGGGCTCCTGACACCCTCTCACCACAGGCCTGCAGCTCCTCAGGGGGGGCACATGCATCTCCTGCCAGCCGCAGCCCCCTCTCAGCGCTGCCCCTTTTCCTGGGGCTGTGCCTGGTGTTAAATAACCCAAGTGACTCAAGAAGCGCAGCCCAAACCCCTCTCCTCTTCCCCAGCTTCTACAAAGCCGCTGTGAGATGCGGCGCCCATTCTGGTAGACACACAACCCAATGTCTGCACAGGTCAGGCAGGACATGCGATTCCCTGAGCTCTGCAGCCTGCATCTGGGGCTGGAGGCTGGCTGCTCCTTTGGGTCCCGTAACACGCCTGACCATACAGAAGTGCGTGCTGCAAAAGAAGGGGACTAAGTTTGGGTATGGGGTTAGGAGGAAGCCAAGAAAAGTCTTTCTTGTCCTGTTTGGCCACGAACTACTGCTATGGGGCATAAGATTAAATCAGACTGCTTGCAGGGTGCAGCAGCAACAAAGATTACCTTCTGGATGCAAAATGATCTAGCCCCCTTTATAAGCCCTGTCTTCACTGTCAAGCAAGATGAGCTGGGGATGCATAGGTGCAATGCTCTGGAAACTGCTGTTCCACAGAAGGAGCTGGAGTGGCACATGGCAAAAACAAGAAAAACACAAATCCTCTTTATGTTAACTACAAGTGTATCCCATTGCCTCCTTTGCAACATTAATCCACCACACTCATGTAACCTGCCACGTCTACAAATGGCTCAGTATGCCAGCTTGGTTCAGGTCTCAGCTGGAAGACCTGGTAACTCTGACAAGTTAATGTCTAGCTGAACCTTCTCTTAATTTCCTCCATATCACAGTTATTACTGGTGCAGAAAAAAAAAAAAAAAGAGTAATTGCCTAGTTTCATGGCATTGCTGTCTCTCTATGTTGGCACAAGCAAAGCGGTGGGGGTGGAACTGGCTGCGCAGGGTGGTGCAGGTTCAGGGGAGAGCCCTGCAGCACCTCCTCCTGCCTGGGGGGGTTGAGCTGGCCACCCAAGCACACCATGCAGCACAGTCTCTGCACTGACAGCAAAGGAATTCAGTACCACCTGCCCCCAGAAAGCAGGTGCCCTGAAATCATTTCATCTGTTAGCATCCACATTGTCTTTGGAGTGATTCCCCTGGAGCAGGACTGACTCACATTATTGGGAACCACTCACCTGGAGCCACAGCAAAACGCCATCTTCCTGAGAGTGCTAAGTCCTGCTAAAGAAGGCATCCCTTTGACAAACTGCCTGCACATATTCCTAGTCCTATCTTCATGCTTTCTCCATTTAAGCACGCAGAAACCAATGCATTTCTTACCTACCAGATGAATATTGATTTTCTTTTTTCTCATTAATGCCTGGTCTTTGTCAGGTTCTAGCTGGAACAAGACCTGCATTCAAATGCAAATGCACCAAACTAGCATGCTGAAATAGTTCTCATGATTTGAATCAAATTACTTTAATGAACCATAAAAACGGGGAAAAAAGTGCATGTGTGTAAACAAACTGTGTTTTGTGTTTAGAACTAATTGATTTATGAACTACAAGAAATATTCAACCACTATATATGGTTTGTAAATTGCACTCACTGCTTCTTCAGGCCTCTTCTGTATTGACATTTTTTTCAGTTTCCCAACCAGTTCTCCAATTTCATCTGAATTCAACTTGTTGAGTAAACTGAAGTGAAGGAAATACTTTTCACTTGCAGAAGAGACACCTGTGATCAAAATCTGGTTCTAGCATTTAAACAAACTGTTTTCAGCTGCTTAGCCAGTCCTATCTCCCAGATAAAGATGCATTTTTTTCTTTCAAATTCTATCAGCTAACATGCACTATTTGCCTATTTTTTAATTAATCTTATTTGAAAATCAGAATAACTTCAGACCTAATACAGCCTGGGATGACACTTGTGAAGAAACAATCAGGTGTGAGGTCAGTGCCTTAGAAAGAAGGGGAGAGGAACCCAAACCAGTGAAAAGTAAAACGTAAAGGAAGAAAGGTATTGAAAGAGTGGGAGACAGGCTGAGTCCTGAATCAAGGATAAAGGCAAAACAGTCACAGAACAGGAAGGTTGGTAAAGAATAAGAGACAAGGCAACAAATTCACAGACACAGCTAAGGAGAAAGAAGATGCAGAGAAGCAAGCAGCACAGCTGAGGACTGACTGTTGTCTTCAGCAGGCTTTTCTGAAGATTGGAGGACATTTAAAAAGTGAGTCCAGAAGACCTTTCTGCTTTCCCGCCTTACACAGTGCGGGCCATAAGATAATAAAATACTTTCTGCCATTACTCTCAGTGTATGGCCCATTCCTGCCTCCTTCACCACCACACCACGCACAAGTCAGTACCACCTCCATGACGCCAGAAGATACACCAGAATGTTCATGCCAGAGCTGGCCCACAGCTGAGCAGACCTACCACCTTGGACATCTGGTGTAGATAGTTTGTGGACGTCAGAGTCAGATAGAAAAGACTGGCCCTGGCAAGAGACAGCAGTGTCTATTTGGAGAGGGCTCTCCCCTCCAACCAATTTATCTGCCAGTAGCCTTGGTGCTCGGCACGGTATAACCACACTCAGCCCCGTATCACAAGAAGAATCAGTCTCTGCTAGACAACAGGGAAACAAACCAAGTAGACACTGAAGCCACATGTGAAAGATGCATCCACATATATGTGGGAAGAAGACATTTATTTGTCACCCAGGAAAACTACTTTCAGTAGCAGCACCAACTTTCTTTGTTTGACACAAGCATCTCTCATCTCATACCTTGAGCAATTTTTGAGCCCCATTCCATGGGCTTTATACTTAGTAGCAGAGAGACTTTAAATTGACGGTCACCAAGACCTGAAAGATGCTCCACCACAGCTGATCTTGTTGACTTTGGGACCTCAAACATCAGTGGAAATCCCTACCATCACTGCAAGGCAATGTGGTTCCCTCACTGAAATTCAATGAAAAGCCAGTCTTGCCAGAGAAGAAGTCAGACAGCTGCAACACCTCTGACCCTCTGCTCACCACCGCTCCCTCTCCAGCATCATGCAAACACCACAGTCACACTAGTCAAGAGAGAAAATCCCGGGAGCCAAGCACAGCACTAGGGGAAGATTAGGGCCCTCCTGAGAATTTCAGCAGAGAGGGAAACACTTGAGGTTGCGCCCAGGGCTCTTACGGTTCATCAAAAGTGAAAGTGAGATACACATTTGTGCCGTGAACCCTGAAGAGTTCACAAGTTGGCAGACTGCCCTGTCCAGCAGACACCACCCAGGAATCAATCATGCCTCTGAGCTGTTCACAAAACAAGACAGAAGGACACTGGATCAGGCTCGACCTGCTCCCAGACACCTCCACCAGTCTACACCACATCAGAGAAACACAGCCTCATTTTAAGAAGGTTCCACATCTCTCCTGTCACCCCTTCCAGGCTGTGCTGCTGAGAAACTGAAGCCAGGAACAACTCTCGGTGCTGGGAAGCTTTCACACATTTGTTCTAGAGATCTGTCTGTGGTCTCCCAGCCCAGGTATGGTGTTACCCCATAGCCAAGAGGGCAGCCTTCCCCCCCACACACACGCGTGATACTCACAGCCTGCGCATAGGCGCTGTATGGGCTGAACGGCAAGGTGAGAGATGGAGTGAATATCCCCAGCTGCCCCACCATTTGCTGCATACGACGGAGGGTCCTCTCCTTATCTGTGTCAGCAAACTTCACCACTAGACTGGAGGAGGCGCCCTAGGCACAGAGAGAGACAGAGAAAGGAGGCAGGGGGAGAGGAGGCCGGGGGACAGCCAGAGCCAGCAGTCAAAGTGGGATGGGGCATAGCAGGCAGCACAGAGGAGCGAGAAAAGGAGCAGAAGAGCAAATATTGGAGTGAAAGTGCTCAGGAGCTGCCTGGAACCTGGGCCATACCCTTCCCCATCCATCCATACAACCATCCCTGTCCCACCCTTCCCCTCACACACAGCTTTGCACAGCTGCACAAGTGGGTGCAGACATCCCTGGCTGCCTTCACCACTGAGCTTGGTTGGATAGGTAGAGCAATTCCCAACAGCTGAAAATAGCCCTGCTGCAGCAATGCACTGTTCTGTCCACACATCCAATCCAATTGGATTGCTCCAATCCATGTTAGAGATTCATAGGACCATAGAATATCCTGAGTTGGAAGACACCCACAAAGATAATCAAGTCCAACTCCTGGCTCTGCAGGGGACCACCTAAAAATCAGACCACGTGTCTGAGCGCGTTGTCCAAAACGCTTCTTGACCCCCGGCAGGCTTGGTGCTGTGACCACTGTCCTGGGGCGCCTGTTCCAGTGCCCAACCGCCCTCTTGGTGAAGAACCTTTTTCTGATACCCAACGTGAATTGTGAGAGACAGCTGCAGCTCCACTTGCATGAAAGGGCACAGCTGTGGTTACACAATCCCACACTATGCACAAGGCATTCCCACCTACCCCAGCCTGCCCCGGAGGCCTCCTCCAACACCTACATGGGAGAAGGTCTGGGAGTGTGCTCAGCACTGGAGTCCTGACTTCGCACTGCTTGCACCTTGCTCTGATCTGAACTACTCTGTGTAGCTGTTCGAAGACAGATTCATGGCTTGATCCTTGGCTCTCTTTTATTTAGCCTTTACAGATAAAAGTATTGTCGCTACCAGTCTGGGCAAACACAGACACACACACCAGCCCAGGAGACAGGATGGTTCCCAAAGAGAAGAGCACAGATGTGCACACATGCACCCAGCCCCCACAATCATATGAGCTGCAAACTGCAGTTGAACCTGTCATAGTTGTGGACAAAGGGAGTTCCCTGCAACAAAACAATGGGAAAGAATTAGGAAGAGGGTAGGTACCCTGGCCTCATACTCACGGGCATTGTCTGGCTGCCATGGAGTGCGTGGATTGCTGCCTGAGCCTCTGTATGAGATGAGAACTTTACAAAAGCACAGCCTGGAAAGGGACAGAAAGAGCACAGGAGACGCAGTGATGGGATTGTTGTGACAGTGCCCTCTGCATAGTCACATAAGAGACAGTATCTGAGTCTCAGGCAGGGCAAAGGAAAGCCACCCTGAGAAAGCGGGGAACAAAAAGGATGACTCGTCCCGAGTACTCTATCCTGAAAAAAACAGGAAGGGTTTCAAATTGTTGTTTCAGTTATGCACCCTATAGATGATGCCATCATCTCCACCTCTGCCCCGATTACCTCTTCCCCAAACTCTCTATGCACTCCCTGTTGTGGGTACAAACAGTTCAAAACTGCAGACCAAGACTGAGCCAACGGGCTCACTAGCGATTCTGATAACTCAGCTACTCTGCTTCCCCTCCTTCCATCTAGGTCTCTGTCCATTTTCCCCGTTCTTCCCTTGCAGCAGACAGCTCTTCCTGCCTTACTCCCTATGCCTGGCTGGATTACAGGTTCCCATAAAGATGTAGTGAGGGAAGAAGTGCCCCAGTGGAAAGGAGGCACTATTTGTGAGGCAGGTGAGCACTACCTGAAGAGCAGGGAGGAAGGGTACGACACCAAGGGGTTCACACCTTTGCTGTTACCATCAGGTCCACGCAGCACTGTACATTCATCAATGACCCCAAACGGTTCAAAGAGCCGGAGCACGTCATCCTCAGACTGCTGCTTATTTAACATGCCCACAAAGAGCTTCCTGTCCCCTAGGGGCAAACACAGAAACATCAACCTTCTATGAGGCACACAGTCCAAAGCAGGAGGACAGGGACACTAAAGCACAAAGCAGCCTCGTGTTGAAAACATGCCTGGGATGGAAATGTTTTGGTGTTGACTGAGATGCATCTCAGGCTAAGTCTGCTGGATCTTCCTGAGCTCCTCACACATGCAAAGGTTTCTGTGGCTTCCCCTGTCCTCCCCTCCCTGAAGGAAAGCAAAAGAGTAATAATTTCCGTCTCATTAGCACTTTTATTTGGATGATCCAGTGCAAATGGTAATAAGAAAAGCTGCCTGGGCAATTACACCCTTATTATTCAGTATCTGAAGTTCAAGAAGGTACCTCAGGAAATACAGCAGACCATCCCAGGCAGGGTGAATAAATACAGGGCCCTTGGCTTCTGTTTCCCGCTATCCAAGATCACCATTTCCACAGCTGCTACGTACCTAAGTATCTTCACTTCAATTTGCTCTTCCCAGCCCCAGTCTAACCAGTGTGTCTCCCCAGCTGTCTTCTAAGACATGGAATAAACAAGTCCCCGTTTGTCTCAGAACAGGATCAGCCAAATGCAAGACAGTCAGGTGAGAGTCAACAGACAGCTCCATGTTTCCCATCCACCTCCCTCTAAAGACATTTTGTACCCAAGTCACACTGGGAGCCAGGGGAGAGGCTGGCCAACAAATCCAAGACTTGTGCACAGGGTCTTTCTGGGTTCCTCCATCACAAGGGAGCAGTGATGATTATGATTTTGTTCGGATTGGCAAATGTGGAGGTGGCATGCAGGGCTTTCTCCCCCCATCCATCAGTCTACACAGGGGCCCATCACACAGCCTGACACCATTCATTCAAGCACAAACACACCAGCGGCTGGGGCAACATCCTCCACAGATTGCTGGAACAGCTATTAAGATAGCACAGCATTAAAATCCCAGCCCCACTGCCAGCCTGATTTCTGCTTTTGCGAGCTGGTTGCGTCAACTTAAGAGTTAACATTCCCTCACTGCTTCAAACATGCATAGAGAGACATGACCCACAGGAGTGAACACATCAGGATATGGCTTGGGAGGAGAAGTGAGAGAGGATTCCTTATTGTTAGCGACTTATTGTTAGAGACAGGATCGGAGGGGCTGGCTTCAAACAAAACCAATGTAATGTGACGCATGTCAGGGAAAATAGCAAGGAAGCTGTTATCTGTTTGAGTGCAATGACCTGAAAAACAACAGGTCTTGAAGCTACAGCAGCAGAGCGGGCTGTGGGGGTGGTGGTGTGTGCATATGGCTGAACATCACACTGCAGGGAAAGCTGCAGCTCAGAGAATGACTCCCTCCCAGGTGCATGAGCACACTGCCTTCCTGCTCCCCTTCCATGCCACACACTCAGCAAGACGTGCAAGAAGCGTCCACGTGTCATTGTTTCCTTGCAGAAAAGCACATGCGTATGCACAACATTCACAGACAAGCACATGGGAATGGGAGGCTCATGCATGGGGCAGGAACACGCCTGCACATGGACCCACGCCCAGCAAGTACACTCATAGAGAAACCTCCTCAGCAAGCAGAAGGTATGTGCAGACAGATGCACTCTTCCACCATGCAGACAGCACAGCAAACCACTTTTATGGCTGCACCATCCTGCTGAACCCAAACACAAGCTCATGCAGGCACAGGATTCTTCTGGGCACTAGATATACGTGCAACACAGACGCCACTTTGATCTACCGTGGATAAAGGGCTGAGTCTAAGGCTCTTACACAGTCCCGAACACATACTCCTGATTTACATCACTGCAAGTGGCTGAAATATATGATCTTGTGTATTTTTAAAAGGCCAAACTACCCAGCTTCCCATTTTTGTAATTCCCTGAATAACTAAACCTGTGGGAATTTCATCACCTTCCATTTTTCTTCCTATTCTTTCTATACTCCTCCCTGCGCCTGCATAGCAGTGGTTGCGTTTTGGAGGCACTAGTTCAGCTGATAGAGTGCATCCAAAATTTAGTGCTCTGGCAATGCCCAGGCACAGGAGCTAATAGACCAGGTGCCATACAACTGCATTATCAATATGACAGCATCTGACCCCACCCAAGGGCCAGATAAATGGTTCTAGTTTTGACTGATGACTAATTTGGTGCAAACATCTGACAGTTACCACAGTCACACAAAGCTTAAGACCACCAAGCAGCAGTCTAATGGATGCAAGAGGCCACAACTTTGCAAGGGAGGCATTGAACAAAAAGGAACCTCATCAACTTGTAATCCAGACAACATTAAACCATGAACTGCTATCTGTTTCCTCCTTCAAAGGGCCTTGAAATTTCCAGGATAATTCTTGTGGTTTCATCCTCATACCATTTGTCACATGGAAAGCATTTTCCTTTATCCTGTACTTTGAGAAAGATCCACTGAAGTAGCATAAACTGGTCTCAGTCCTTGCAGCTTTGCTGCAGGTCTTCTGTTGTTTGATAGAGCTTGCTGACAGAATGTTTAGGAAGTCCTGTTTTTATTTGGGTATTTCAGCTTTTCTTTTTTTTTGAGTTTGGAAGAAAAAAAATACCAGCTTTTCTGCCTATGCAGAACAGCTTAAAACCCTGATAAAAAAAAAAAAAAAAAAAGGAAAGAAACACACCCGCTCGTTTTGAATCTCTTCTGAATGCTCAGAATAGCAATATTAGAAGGGGGTAGAATCACTGACAATTTAAGACAAGGCTTTTCTTCACAGTTATTCACATTTCATACAGCCTAGTTCCCAAGAATGCATGTGGGGAAAGAATCCAGACTTGTGTCCCTAGGAAGTAGTGACTGGGGACCTGCTAATGGGCTCTTCTGCTGCTGACTCTCATCGACGTATTGGACCCTACCACCCTTCCACCTCTTGCTCTGGGCAGCTTCCAAGCAGGGCCATTCCCCTACCAACAACCAAGCTGCCTCATCTCTGCAACTGAGGTGAAATTCTGTAAGCTCTTTCACCTGATGTGTGCTGTTATCACTCTCAGTGCTGTAGATCCCAAATCAGCTGTCATCCTCAAGCGACAGTGGTCGTCACTGGCTCCCCAGCGGGGACTCTGGCAGCACTGCAGTAACGTCACTCCCCGACCTGTAACAACAGCACACCCTCCTCCTGTAATTTGTCCTCCATTTCTCTCCAGATCTTGTTTTTCACCTTCTGATTGGCAATTTCCTATGCTGTCCAGCAAGCAGGAAAATTGTCTCCGATCCCTGGCTGTTGAGTTCCCATGGAAACGTGCTCAGCGCAGGCAGGCAGCAGCAGGAGGAGGCAGGCGAGTGCAGAGCAGGTCGGGATGATGATACCATGGGAACAGCCGAGGGGGTTAAGGTTGAATGCTTCAGCCACAAGAGGGAGGGCACGAAAGCACTGGCCACTGCTCCTGTTTAAACCCAGCAGATTTGTGCCATATGGCCAGCAGCTGTCAGCAGCAAGGACTGGGGAAAGGGAGGCAGCCCACTCAAGCAGTTGGTTGTGGATGGGATGGGTCCCGCAGCAAATCTCCTCGGGTATGCAGCAAGCTTTCTGTGCTAATGCAGTGCTAATGGGCTTGAGCTAGCTGTCAGATCAACTCAATGCAGTGGAGTGCTCCAGGTCTCACAAGAAGCTCAGACAAGCTCCTCTGCCCCCTCACTCCATCTCTTCTTGGCCCTCTAGGGCTCACATCAGAGGCAGAAGAGAAAGGAGGAAGGAGCTGTCAAAGCCTGCACCAGAATGACAGGTCCTCCTCTGAATTCATGCTAGGTGGCATCTTCCTAGCAAATTCCTTCTGCAGGGTGTAGTAACTCTGAGCATCCAGATATCCCCATAACAACCTTTCCAGGGCTTGGGCACAACTGCCACTTCGGCACAAGGAATAGCATCCCTTAGACCAGGAGACAAATGATGGTGCTCAGACGTCATGTACTTAATTCAGGGTGCTTAATTTGAGAGGTGTGAGGCCCTGGAGAGGATAAAGGAAATTCCTTTCAAGGGTAATGCAGAGCAGAGCTCCATCGATGCATGCAGCCATTCCCTTGTCCAAATAGTTCTGCCTGCCCAAGTCTTTCTTTTACCTCCTGCAGGTAAAACTGTAGCATGGGGCTACAGTTATAAGGAATGGCTCTTTCCAAATCTGCAAACTTGCTCAGCCGCTTCTCTGACAAGAGCACCACAACAGAGACCTTTGGAAATATAGCAATCTGATTTAGACAAATGTAGAGGACTGTCTTGATGCTGCTTCCATCACACAGAGAACTCCAGTTTGTCATGGATCCTGCAGAAACCACTGTTTTCTGAGCCCTGCAATGAAACTGGAAGGAAGCAAGGCACATGGTCTGGAGGAAGGCAGGTGTTCAGACTCCAAAGGGCTGCTTTTCCCTGTAAGCCCCCCATCTGCTTGCACAGTTTCTCAGACAAAGTGCTAATGGATATGCAGCCTCTAAGAAGCAATCCAGGAGCCAAAGCTGGGCTCCGGTCCGTTGCTGGGAAGCAGAGTTGATGCGCTGACACTTGCAATCATTACAGATTGTGACACTTTCCATAAGCTTAGAGATTTCAGAACCCACAGAATTTACCAAAAGCGTGCCTCGCTGTGTTCACTCAAGCAGTTTTTTTTTGCTCTGCTACTCATCTCCTCCAGCCTACCACAGCATGGCTTGCAAACAACAGCTGCTGTGCTTCCAGCGGATGCGTTTTTGTGGTGAGTGAAGGAAGCGAGATCTGTCACGTGCAAGGTGTGTGTGACCTCTGGGATGAAATTTGCTAAGGCAATGGCACATTCCAGCTGTGAGAAAGCTAGCAAGAAACTGTGCCTGGGCTACCATCTTTCCCTTTATCCTTCTAACCTGGAGACTGCTGTTTTTCTGTCCCTAAAAGGTTCAGTGCCCAGAGGGTCAGCAGTTTGGGGATGTCATCCATCATGCACTGCCTGCAAGAACAATCTGAGGCATCAAAATGACTCTCAGCTTCTCTGGTAAAGCGGATTTCAGTACTTCGGCTGCATCTGACTAGGATTTTACTTGAAAGAATACCAGCTTTAATAGGCCACAACCTAGCTGAGGCATCACTAGTACAATTGCATATTATGACCTGCTGAAGAATCATGCGTTTTCCTAGTCCCTGCTGCTTCCCTAACAAAATCCTCTGCTTCTAAACATGCGCTCCTGGACTGGCATTTCCAGAGGAAAAGGAGTATCTGCAATGTAAGTATTATGAAGGAGCAGAAAAAAGGGATAGGGAGTTAGCTCCTCTTATCTTCTGACTTCACGGGCATTATATGGCAAAGCTCAAGCCTGAATTGGTTAGGCTCAGCCAAGTTCCTTGATGAAATGTGAAGAGAAAGCTGAGCAGGAATACAAAGTCCAAGCATTTCAGAAGCCAAAATATAATGGGGTTTGACGGGGAAAAGCTATGCTAAAGGTAGCAGCTCTGCAGATGTAAGACGTGTGTTCAGAGCACAGCAGGGCATTCCAGGGCCAAGCTATCTCACTTCCACGTGTAGCATCAGCCCAGCTAATTACCAGCCCTGTCAACAGGCAGACAGTGGCAATGGATGCAGCACAGGAGCTGCCCGTCTTCCTTTCTCTAGGCTGTAGGACACAGGCCTCAGCACAAAAGTCTCCCAGAGACAGGTTCAGGGTTCCCTGGCAAATCCCCATCAATAGGTGCATCCCAGCACTGGGGGCAGACACAGTGTGGAAGTTACTGGGAATGGGGACAGAAATGAAGACTTGGGACAATGGAGACTGCTGCCTCTCAACTGACAGTTAAGACAGACAGACTTTCCAACACTTCAGTAAGAACAGCTGTTTCTGAGATTCCCACTTGAGAAAACAGCGATCCAAGGGAGAGGGGGAACAAAGGGAGAGTTTGGTCAAAAAAGACCATTTTTCTCCTACCACGAAACACCTCAGCAGGATGAAAACAGGAAGAAAGCCTTTTTGAATGAGAAGCAAGTGGTGCTGAAAAAAATGGTAATTTCTTCTTTGTTGCCTTTTCCTTGAAAGACAAAAAAATTGCCACTTTTGCACCAATTTTGTGGGAAGGGGAAAAGAAATCTTTCTTTTCGGCATGGTGAAATAGAAACACATTTTTTAAAGTTAATGTATACTTTTTTGCCCAGCTCTGCTAGATTAGGCAGCATCTGAAATACTTTGGGGTGAATGTTGCTAATAATATAATAATAAAAATTAATTAAAAAGTCACTAAGGTTTTGTTTGTTTGTTTGTTTTTCCTCCCCTAGAAATAAAGCTCATCTTGCTGTAGGGAAAGCAAAAAATAATTGGCAGACTAAGATCATCTTACTCGTGCTGCACAGTGGCCTTTCACTAGGAAAGTGATCAAAGGATGCTGATTGAGCTACTTGTAGAATAATGGGATACAAGCTGCAAGGAACAGAATGGAACACTTGTTAATCATTATTACTGGATCCATTACTGTTATATACTTAGCACTTCTACAGATGCAGACAGGTGCACAGCCCTGTCCAGAGGAAGTCGCTGGACTTCACACACGCACCAAGCCCCAGCACCCCCATCCCAACCCTGCAGCAGATCCAGGCAGAGGCTGCCCCTGGGAGGGAAGGCCAGAGCAGGGACAGGATGATGGGCTGGGGAATCTGCAGGAAGGTGCCAGACTACAGGACAGGGCACGAATTATGTTAGGCTGGACTGGAAAGTGTCAACAATCAAGTCAGTTCCTCTGCCTGCTGTCCTGTGCTGCACTGCTGTGCTGCAGTGGGGCTCCGTGGGCAACCTGGGGGAAGAGCTCGCTGCATGCTGGCTCTCCAGGGCATCACAGCACACCTGAGTAGGCACACAGCTCTTCGGCATCTGAAAGCCGTGTTAAGTAAGGAAGCCCAGACACAGCACTATGCAGTTCCTCTCAGAGGAAGCAGATTTTATCTAAGGGGTCTTGCCCATGTTGCTGTCATGGAAACATTTCCTGTCTGAAAATGCTCAGAGAAATGTGCAGCAGTGCCCTGTGTGTGTGTCTGCATCCCTTACTAACAACTTTTGAACCTGTTGACCTGTTTCAGCTCTATTTCACAAAGGAGAAAGGCATCAGAGATGTTAAGTTCCAACACGTTTTGTGACACTAAGCAGAGCTGTGTATTAAAGAGAAGCCGTGGCTCTTTTCAAAAGAAACATGTCCATAGGTGCAATGGCCGGGATTTTCAGCATAAACAAAGGGAATAAAAATGGCCAGATTTCAGTAGAAGTCATATGTCTAATCCCTCAAGTAAGTATGAAAACCCGCAGACTCTATTTGGAAAAAATGATCTGACTTAAACAGGTAAACATTTTTTTAAAGGAGGATCACACAGATGTAAATACACACGTTCATATAAAATATTATTAAATGTATCTCATGTTTCTGCTGGTGCAGTAAACCAAAGTCACTACAAGCTGTTTGGAAATGACACCTGAAAATCCAAAACAGAAGTATTCCAAATCTAAACACAGCATGCAGGACGTGTTCTCCCCACCAAGGCTTTCAGAGGCAATGCCAACAGCACAAAGAATAGAGAGGCAGATGCAGGAATGAAAGAAGGGGAAAAGAAATGTACCAGTAGGACAAGGAAAAGCAGCAAAATGAGTTAATGTATTTGGAAAGAGACGGAGTTGCAAACCTTCTCCACCTGAAGGAGGCACCTGAGCTGCTGTAAGCTCCCCATTACTTTAAGATTCTCCAGTTCTCAGTCTTTGAGCTCTGCACTATTCAGCATATGCTGCTCTAAACAAGCTGGCCCCCTGCAGGCTGCCAGCACCTCCATCTCAGGCTTAAACGCAGGATCCTTTTCCTTCAGAGACATTTCCACATGCTATTTTTTGCAACAGCATTTGGACCATGGCAGTGTGATGAAGGCTGCTGCAGAACTGAGAGTGGAGGGGCTGAGAAAGTCCAACAGTGACGGGGGAGGCAGAGGGGTGAGCTGCAGATAGGAGAATCAGCCACGGAGCACCTAAGCTGAACAAATTAAACAGCCAATGCTGCTGCACTGACCTGGCTGAAACGCAATAAAAGGAAGAAAGGAAATAATAGGAAACCTCTTCCAATTGCTTACACCTTCAAGGACCCCATGCCACACACAAATGTGCATGCCTGCTTCAGCAACCCCCTGGGACAGACAGTGCCAGGCTAACAGTACCCCCCAAGGACTGGGAAGAGAACGGAGTGGTCAGCCACACTACAGCCCTTACAACTTGGGGTGCTCTCATCTGCTTGCTGAGACAAGCTGAAAAGTCCCCATCAAAGCCTATTCCTCGCCTCACCCTCCCACCCACCTCCCAAATCCCTGCCACATACAAACATCCATTCATACAGAATGCTGAAGGGGAAGGCCAGGTCAGGACTCTGTCTCTCTGCTTCATCCCCCTCACAACCACAAAGCCACCAAAGGAGAAACAAGGAGAGATGACAACTACCTCCACGGCTCTCGCTGTCTGCGGGTTTCACCTGAATCGGGCGTGCCATCTGCAATGAAAAAGAAATGCAGAGGGTTAGAATTTGGCCCATCTGCCCGGCACATGGTGCTAATGACACTGGTACCAGGGTCCCCCTTTCTGCCTACAGCGTGGGATAGGAGAGTATCAGAAGGGAACGTGATGGCAACTAGAACCCTTGGAGAATGGACCAGGTAGATTTCAGTTATCTCGCAAGGAAACTAGGCACTTTTCCCCGCTCAGCTGATGGCCTGCAGGGAACAGCTCTTCTGGAGATGTCCACCATGCACAAACCTCCACTTCCTCCAGACACAGCTAATGGCAAAGAAAGGACTCAAATGAAGCATGTCATCATCATGAGACTGGAGCCAGCAGGGTGGTTAGGGTGGCCTAAGGTCAGATTGTGCCTAGAAGCTCTTGCAATGCCTGCTCTGACTCAGTGCAGGCATGGTCACCGCACCTAATGGAGCCACTCACTTTCTTAGCAAGAAGGAAAAAATAATGCCTCTGAACAGCAAGCTGGCATGCTATATTTCCCCCTCCCCAGCCCTCCTGCAGTCAGAGCATGCTCCATGCCCCAGGCTGGCTCTAAAGAAAGGCAGTGCTGCTCTGCAGCTGTATCTCCTGGTAATAGAGGGAATGTTATGGTTGAAAGTGACAAAAAATCCTTACACCTGGTTGTGGAGAACAACCACTTACCTCTCTTGCACCCATTAATGTCATCAGCAACAATCCAACCATAAGCAACAAGCCAGAGCAAGCCCAATGAGCCCTCTCCAGGTAAAACAGACGGATGCTTCTACCCAGGAGCTGCTGGATTAAGTAACTCACAGCTTTAACTGGCTGAATTGCAAAGTAGGGCAAAACTCTTGTCTGCTAGATGGTATGGTACTGTCTCTTCCCAGAAAGGGAAGAGACAAACCATAGCCTCTTCCCCAGGCTAGCAGGATCTATCTGAGCCAGAAAGTCCTCCAAGGAATGGTATACAAGGCAGATTTGCACATTCACAGCCCATCTCATGCCATGTCTCTATCAGCATCATTCACAAAGGCTGACAGTGACTTGAACTAGTGACATTCAGAATACCAAAATAACCAGGAATATTGCAGGCTAGACCTGTACAGAAGTTGCAGGTCCAGCAATACTCTGCCTTCTCTCTCAGGAAACACCCTCTGGAAAAACAGCAACAACAAAACAGAAAATGAAATCAAGCCATAAGTAACAAACTGAAATGTGATCAGAAGCCGGCACAAGGAAAGTGCACTACTATGAGGCTCCGGGTGGTGGCTGAGCCAGACCGGCCAGAAAACCGAGGTAGAGACTATATCCACAGCAGCTGGAGGCAACCTGTCTAGTAACTCAGCAGCTTACAGGACAGATGCCAGCCAGCAGGTAATGGGCTGCCATGCGCAGCTGCCAAAGCCTGATTGCTGGGCACGGAGAGCCTGGGGCTGTGGGCTGGCTTCCCCTGACTGGTGGATCTCATGCAGGATGAGAAGCCCAAGCTGGGATCAACCCCGAGTTAACCTGCCCCTGCCCCATGGAGCAATATGGGGCTGCAGGGGCTGCCTGGCACCACCCAAAAGAAAGGCCAAGCTGTCACCATGCTGCACACTGGCAGAGAGCAGCTCTGACTTCAGCCCCATCTCCCAGGATGTGCTGTGTCAGACAGGGAAGCAGGAGAGGCTGAGGGTACCCTTCCTGCTCGGGATCAACTGCATGGACCTGCAGAGCTCGCAACATCATGCTGTGCTGCCAGGTGGCCCCAGCCTGTGCAGCTCTGGCTCTCACCGGCCTCTTGGCTCTGCCTCTTTCAGCCCATGAGCTAAATGGGATGTGAGGCAGGTTTCAGGAAGTAGTGAGACCTCGCTGCAGAAACCCCCAGATCTTGTCGCTGAGATGCAGTGGCTCTAACAGCTGCTCACATCCTTTGATTATAAGCCTGAATAAGACTTGGCCAGGGTGTTTTGGCAGCAGGCTGGGTGGGAGTGGGCCAGTGGCCCAGATGTGTGCTCAGTGAGGGCTCGGTGCAGAGCCAAGAGGAGCGGCTGGCCACCTCCCTCTCCATCGCTCCTGCAGCTCTGAGAAGTAGCTTTGTCTCTACCCAGAAAGCAAAACCAGGATTAAGCTAAACAGATGGGGAGGGAGATGGAGGGGCAGATTCAGATCACATCTCCTGTGTGAAGCAAATCCATCTGGGGGGGGAGGAAAGGAGGGAGGGAGGGAGCAAGGGGTGCTGCTGAATCAAGAACACACCACCCCCAAAAGAGCACAGTGGCACCCGGGGCTGCCAACCTGGGGCAAGGAGGCGGAAAGCATTGGGCTGGGGGAGATTTGGGGCTTGGTACCTGGGCCTGCTCGCCCATCCCCTCCCCCAAAAGGGCCATCACTCCAATTCCTGCACCTTGGGTAAAAGAGCTGTTGTCATAGCAACAGTTATTCACCACATGGAGCCTGACATTTGTGGTTGCCTTGGAAACCAGCTCTTGGGGCATTCCCTCTGCTTTGCAGAAAAGAGAGATTTCAGTATGATCTCTGGGGAGGGGGCCCCTCTGTCCACCCCTTCCCTTCCCTTTGCTGCACCGCCAGGGGCAGGTGGCGGGGCTGCCCCCTACCCGATGCCCAGGGCTGGCCCTGTGGGGTCACAGGCCCACAGCAGTGCCCCACCACAACGGCTGCAAGGCAGCAGAGGCTGCTGAAGCACAGGTTTGCACCAGTGCCAGCCTGGAAGCAGTATCTGACTGTGGCGACCCAAGGCAGCGCAGCAGCCAAGGGAGAGAGCAAGCACACGGACCGACCCACACCCCACAGGCTGATCCGCGCCCCTGGGCTGAGGCCACAGCCCCTCTCTTGACTACTTGACACAGCACCTCAGCAGGGTGCAGGAAGATGCACCCGCTGCCTGCATCAGACCAAGTCCTCAGCTGAAGGAGGCACATTTCCAGAGACCTTGCAAGCTCCAGGGGCTGAGAACCAGTCACTGAACTGACGTCTGGTCTCTGGGCTGGTCTTCATCTGCCCTGAAAGATGTGGGTAGAGAGGAGAAAAAAAAGAAATTTGTCCAGATGCTGAGGCTGGAGAAGAGCAGCAGGATTCCCTGCTGCTACCTGAAATGAGAAGTCTTCCAAAGGCAGGAGAGGCAGGCATGATCCTCCTTGCAGGGACTGGGACATGCAGAGGCTGCCACAAACAGGACACCACCACAGCTTTAATCCTTCTAAGTCCCATTTTGCCACTAAAGGTGAACCAAAATATCAAAGGCCTCTCAAGCAGAGATGTGAATCTACAAACGTAAAGGGAGTCCACAGCTGCTTTAACTCGATACCATAGGTCACGAGGCCTTGAAGCATGCAAGACTTGGACAATGAGCTCAGTGCTCTACAGGGTCTCAATACACAGAAAGGATGGTCAAATGTTACCTCTTCCATTTGAGGAAGGAACACAGGAACAGTAGAGCAGGGAAGACATGTTTTTAGTCTGAACAGCCAAACTCCGGAAGTGCAAATTCTTTTGTCCTCTCTAATCATCATCTCAGGCTGTGCAGTAATCAGAGACACCCAAGTCTAAGAAAGATGTATTTGTACAGGCCCAACTGGCCCCAGAGTCATGAACAGAAGCAGATTCAAATCCAAAATGCCTCAAATCCCAAGTGCTAAACAGATGCACATGCCCAGACACATATGAATATAACCCACAAGCACACATACGTGACCACACATGTGGCACGGAAGAATAACAAATGATTTATGAGGCTGTCCCTGCCTCACAAGCTGAGCTTAATTTTTCTCGTTAAATTATTTAGTTGAGCATTATAATTTAACCTATTTGTTCATTTCTGAAGAAAACCACATTACACTTAGCACACTGTCAGGTGCACGTAGGCCAGTTGCACCCTGAGTCCCTCTCCCCCACACCTTGCCTTGCTTCCTACCTGCTGCTCAAAACAGACCAAGAGCTGTCAGCCACGTGGTCTACTGGACCTGTGGAAACTTCCTGGCCCACACGCAGCAAGAGACACCTGGCGAGCCACACACAAAGGGGGGCAAAGCACCCACCACTCCCTTCAGCTTCTCCCTCATGTTTGCCCCCACCCAAGGTGATGCACACCTTGCCATGCTCCCCCTCCACAGCCCACAGCTCCTGCAGAGTGGTGACTGCCCGCACTGCTCTCCTCCTCACATGCAAGCAGCCTTTGCAACTTGTGTGCTTTGGGGTTACTGGTGGGAAGCAACTATACAGCCGCGTGGGGGCACAAAGCTACACAGAGCACAGAAGCCAGGCTTTTTGATGCTACACAGCACAGTACCCACATTTCCTACATAGCCCTCAGGGAGCAGAGATGAGAACTGTGCTGGAAAGAGAGCCACCATAGCCCAGAGGAGCCCAGAGCTTCCTGGTGAAGCAGCAGCAATGGGTGCCCTTGCTGGAGAGTGTCTGGACTACATCCCACCCGACCCTTGGCATCTGGTCAGCAGAGAAACCGTGCTCTTTTTTGGCTTCCTCCCCAGTTTCTCAGAAATGCTCCCAGCCTTGTAGCACTCTTGGGATCAAGGATCTAGGGAAAATTCCTCGTCCTGCTGAGGTCAGAGGAAGCTTCCCTACTTACTCCACTGAGGAAGAAACATGCTATTTCTCTCTACCCTACCTTTGCCTCTCCAAAGTCCCCTCCGGAGGTGGTTTGGCCCCCCACATTTACAGCAATGCCCAGCATGAGCAGTGAGTGACTGCTACCTCTTGCTATTCTAGCTTTCAGACTGCAAAAGCTGGAGAGGAGACAACCCCCACAGACAGCAAGGCAAGCCTCTCTATTAATTAGGAGTCAAGTGATGGAAGTGATGTAGAATAGCCCCCCAGGGGCAATGCAGAGGAACCTCATAGTGTTAAGTGGGTCAGAGGCAGAGCAGAGGAAATACACAGTGAAGGCTGGCTCTTCTGGGACTTCAGGAACCAAAAGACATCCAAGGCCGTTGTCAGAATTGGGTCCTGTGATTATAGGCTTTGCAAGTTGTGGCCTGGTCCTCCAGTTAAAAATGCCCTGACTGACTGATCCAAACTAATTATAGCGGTGCAGAGCAGACAAAGCTAAATGCTTGTTTGTTCATTTGGACTCTGCATGTGGTTGGGAACACAAGCAGTGATGAACTGGTGCCATCTCAGCGCTCCAGTATCCAGTTTGCATCTTTCCACTGCCTACCCAGAAGGACCATCCTTCAGGGAGAAAGGTAAGTGGTCTCACACAGAGCAACGTTAGCAACAAGCAGCTTTCTGGAACAACACTAAAGGCTGTTTAAGAGTTCACCCCATCCAATTCCATTCTGGAGGGGACAACAGTAATGATGAGGTGGAAGAATCCAAAGTACTAGACAATGAAGGTCAATGCAGGAAATCTGTGGCAGAAACAAGATGCAATCTCCAGACTCCAAACCACAAAGCTCCTGCCCATGCGGTTATGACCTTCTGTTTTCACATGAATATGGAAGACTGCTGGATTTCACCCCACTGCTTTATGTCACTTGTGCTTCTTTATTAGTAAGAGCTAGTAAACTCCAACTAATCTCACAAGCTTTTTGGGGGGTATTTTCTCTAACTGCAGCATGGAGGACAAAACAGGCTGAGCAAGGGAGATATCTCCCCTTCCCTCTCAAAGCTGAGTGCATGCAGGAATCAGCCAGCAGCCACCTGAGCATATGGGCCACAATACACATGGATGGGCTGCGTTACTTCTTGGGTTCTCTTCTGTGCTGTTCCTTCTCCCTTAACACAATTAGTCATCCTTGTTCCCACTCCAGCTAGCGCTGCTCTGGGAGCAAGGCAAGAAGCTTACTGCTGTGACTCAAAGCCTTTGGATCTTCTTGACAGTTCTATGAAAGTGACATTGATGCATTAGCATCACACAACCAGAGGGGATGCCAGCCCAGTAGAGCAATTACAGCCCCTACCTCGTGCATGACTTTGGCAGACACGTCAGTTCAGTCTCTCAGGAGCCCATGGTCAGTCTGTTCTCGTAGGGCTCCTTCCTTGATGCTTCAGTGCATTGCACCCAGGAGGACATTAGATGATCGTCCCTGTTGCCCTAATCTCTTCTTGTCACTTTTGATCAGTGTCACCGAAGGTCAAAGGACCTTTAAGGTGAGAAGAAGAAAGTGCCAGATTCCTCAAATCCTTTTCTACAGGTGCTAGGACACCAAGATAACAAACACTTGAAATACAATGCAGTCATTGGTCACAGCCAACACAGGTTCACAAGGGTGAAGTCCCGTTTAACTTATTTCCTTTTATGACAAGGTTACCCACCTAGCTGACCAAGGGAAAACAGCTGATGTAATCTTTTTGGATTACAGCAAAGCTTTTGATAATATTCCTCACAGTCTCCTTGCCGAGCATACAGCTATATAAATACGTAATGCAATGGGTGAACACTTGGCTGATGAGTCAGACTCAAAGGGTTCTGGTAAATGGGGTTATATCGGGCTTACGGCCAGTCACTGGTGGGGTTCCGCAGGACTCCATTTTAGGGGCAGTTCTCTTTAATGTTTTTATAAATGATCTAGATGTACATGTACACACACACACAAATGTATACTAAGTAAGCAACATAGGAATGGGTGCTGATCTTTAATTTAATTATCCTTCCAATTCCATAGGCTACAGGAACCAATGTTTGTCTTGGCAGCTTGCTCTCCCTCTGCCTCTTCAGGGTATGTATTTCATAGGGCTGCTGCCTCACTCCACTGTTAGTTCTCAGCCCCTTGAAGCAAATTCCTGACAGAGCAAGCATTTGCATTTCCCTCTGCAGTGAATGGGCACTTCCACTGCTGCTTGCCCAGGGGCTACTTTGGCCCAGTGCCTTCACGTCTTGCTGCTGCCATTTCCATGAGACAGCCTTCACAAGTTCTCTGTACTGCCACCTTCTACTGATATGAATTTACTGAAATTGTCTCTATGCCACCTGCAGTGGAAAAAGCTTCTCCACCCTGCCCTGCCCAAGGGTTCAAACTGCAAAAGCCACCTCAAACAATAACTGAAGGCCAGCTCCAGCCCCCTGCCAAACGCTCAGGCCCCATACTCCACTTCCCAGCACATATCCCAGCTTTGCCAGCTGCAATATCTTGTAGAGTTCACATGAATAAGCTCTTTCAGAAATACCACTCCAGACTGGTTTCCCACCAGGATTTATACAGAAGAGAAGGAAAGGGGAGAACAAGATGCTTTGACCTCTCTACCAAAACCCCTCCAGTTGCCCGTGTTCCCTTGTATTGTCACTTGCTGTGGATCCTGACAGCCCACAGTGAGCTCTCATTCCTGGCAGCACAGGAGACATCCTGCCCACAAGGATGCCCTCCACTCAGTTGCTTCTGTGTCTCTGCATTAATCCTTATGCCCAACCATATGAGTTACTGCTGCTGCATCTCAACCCCTGGTGCATTCTCAAAGTCTTGCTCTGCTCTAACGCTGCTGCTGTCCGTAATTTTCCATTCCTGCATCCCTGTATTCCCAAGCCCTCACTGCATCCATGAGTTCTCCCCACAATGTAGCCACATCTCAGTACCCCCACTGCTGCTCTTAAACTGCCCACATTTCCAGCTTGGATCAATACCAATTTCTGCCACTTACTTGCCTACCTTTCAGCAAGCCCTTCTTTGTTCTGCATAGAAATAAAACTGTAACTGTATCTTGCCAGAAGAATTACTTCTTTTTTTTTAAAAAAAAAAACCTCCCTCCCCTTCTCTCCCTCTATTCTTCTTTTCCTTCTTCAGGAGCAATTTTATGTAATTTGCAACTGTCTAGCTGCAAATGAAAAGAGACACAAAGCATTTCTGTGAAATATTGAAAAGCTGGCTGCTTTTCCCTCAAATTTCACTTAGCAAGAGGCTTTAACTTGGTGTGTGATCACTGCATGTCATTAATAACCTCTCCAGTTCCTTTCAGAACTCAGCAAAGTGAAGGCACAATCACGAATCAAAGGCATGGTTTATTGAGATATAATATAGTTTCACTGAGCTAGGGAGGAATGTGCCAGGGAGCAGTGAGAAGGTGAAACACTGCACTGCTAGGCTGGCTGGCAGTTGGAGAGGACAACAGATCTAGGAAGGAGTGTGAGGGCTTGATTTTCTCTCTGCATTTCAGATCCAAAGAATTTGCCTCTGTTCAGCCTCCACGGGCTGTGCGTCTTTCCCCAAGCCCTGTAGACTTAGGCAACAAAGGAAGATGGTTTCCGTTTTGCTCCTCCGGCAGATCTGTCTCCATCTCTTTTGAGTCTTTGGAGACAGTCGAACTGCTTTATTGGGACTGATTCAGACCTACCTGTGCAGTTCCCCAACCTGTCCTCAGGGAACATGAAGCAGGACCTTTCCATGTGCACGATGCCAAGAGCACTGTGAAGGGCAGGGAGCAGAAGTGTCAGCTGGCTGGGAGGCAGCTGCTGGGCAGGGAACCGGCTGTGATGCTGGCAGTGTCTGCATGCTGCACGGCATGAGTCGCTACGAGCACACTGTGATGTGATTTCTGCTCATTGCGCCTACCAAGCAGGGTTCTGGGCAAATCTGCCTTGCTGCACAGCACCCCTTTGGCTTGTGAACCCTTCAGGTTCACAAGTTGCTGGCCCCATCCAAGGGCCCACACCACAGTGTCTGGGAGCAGGCTCCCTGTCCGCACACCCAAGAGGCTGAGCATTCTTCCTGTTTTCCCCAGCTGTCAGCAAGGGCAGAGATCTTTGGCATCCTTTTAAACTCCTTAGCAAGGCTGGGTGATCAGACACTTCTGCTTATTCAATTATGACAACCTTTACCTCTCTTTTCTAGGAAGCTCCATCGTTCCTTCACCAAGAAAAGATCCCCATGCATTTGCTACTTCACGATTGGCCTGATGGCAATTCACCAGTTCTGACGGCAACACAGGTGCTTTGTGCTCTGAACACAAGTTTCAGATAATGCAATACACAGCTGACAGTCTTCTTGCTTTATGCCCTGAGTACACCAACACCTTACAAAAGGGGATGTAAACTGAAAATCTGTCTACTTTCAGAAAAATATGTTAATTCTTACTGTCCAAAATAAGCTTTTTGGGGTTCAACTTTTGCATTCTATTTAACTACCACACATCCAACAGCCCTCAATTTAAAGATAAACAGTTTAAATGTGTTTCATCAGTGCAAAGAGAACTTGATCCCCAAATAGAAGACCTTGCCAGAACCATCATAAAAGCCAGTAGAGACCATGGTTACTCCTACAGATTTATGTAGGAAACCTACAGTAATCAGCAACCATATAAAACCTCAGGACAGCTACACTGCAGGTATGGCTCTGCAGAACAATGTGGCAGTGTTCCTAGATGTGCTGACAACCCCAGCATCCAAACCCAGAGGGCATAAGCAATACATCTGTGGGCACAGCACCAACCCACTGACAGGCTTGGGAGGAGAACCCAGAAATTGTCCTTCAGTTCCCCTACCAAGCGGCCCGACCACAGTCTAAGGACCCATAAGAAACCATATCAAAGCACTTCCATATGTCTGTCATTACACCAAATGTCCAGTCTAGGTTAAGAAATTCATTTGTTTCTGTTCAGATTGAACAGTTGAGATCAACCACTGGCTTGGTCTCTGTCAGCACTGAGACCAACAAAGAAGGTTACTTGGGTACCCGTGGCATCTCTGGTTGCTTTGCAGTACAATGGCAAGCATAGGATTACCAACAAAATCCTTCTACGTCAGTTCCAACCTTTGCTGTCTCTAAAGCTGCTGATCCTTGGTCATCCTTCAAATAAAAGTTTCTGTTACCCTACACTGACATTATACACTCTTATTTTTTTTTTCCTGTTAATCTCTTTGCAGTAAAGGGATTGTAAATGTGTAAAATTAACAAGAAAATTCTCCTTTACCCGACTACTACAGCCCATTTACTGAAATCCTAGAGGTGTGGTCTAGTACATTCTGTTCTCTGTCCTATCCAGGGTCCTCACAGCATTTTTGGTGAGAGGCTTTGCTACAGAGTTCCTAAGAAGATGATCTAGATGTGAATGCACAGAGAAATTCCAGAGTCTTGTTTCCAAAACATGGAAACAACCAGTTCCCTAGCACTCCTGACTGTGATTCAATTCCAGAATATTCTCTGTGATCAGCTGGGCCAGAGGGATGGGTGATACTCTATGGAAACCAGCAAACCAGAGTCAGAAAACAGGACTGGAAGCTACCTCAGGTCAAGCAACCCATGTCCAGGCTAAAATCAATTCTACCCATACCAGGATGGACGTCTGATTTATCCTGGTAGTAAGCATCTCTGAACAACCACTTAAATGACCAAAGAGAATCCTACCTTCTTGGTCACACAGGGAATTCCCAAAAGAGAAATTAAATGTGAAGTGGTACATTGTCAGCCTGAAGACAGACAGCTCCAAATACAACACAGCTCATCTTCATCTTAATCATGAAGCTTAACTACAGCACATTGCTCATTACCTGTCTCGAGACTCACGTTTGAAAGCACTTAGCTAGCACACACTTCTCACCACTTGATAAGCGGTTTCTTACATCTCCCATAACATAAAAACCCTTTACATCACCACATCCCAGATAAATGTGCATTGCATTGCTGCTTTAAATACTACCCCATGCAGGACAAATAATAAAGAACATAGTGAAACACGCAACAAATTCCCAATGTAGATGTGCAACAAAACTGAGATTGCCTTGAACCCCCCAAGCCTCACAGGAATAATCTGTCAGGGTCCCTCTACTGACACTAGATAGGGACATACCCATCTCTTCCCCACTGTGTTACAGCACTGTTCTAGGACTCATCACGCTGCTCCTCCAACCTTCAACTTATTGTAATAGACTGCCCAGGACCACCACACAGAAGATTACATTGCTTTAGCTCAACGGCTGGTCTTTTCCCTCTCACAAAATTAACTCGATTAGTACTTGAGTACCTTGTAACCTGTAGTCTTTACCGTTGCTGCCTTGAAGTAACAGAATCTTTATTGGTTCAGATTAAGTGGTAGTCAAGTTAGATTATTTGTCCAGCCCTCAAATGCCAACACAGGCCCATGCAAAAAGGGAGCACAAGTAAGCAAACATGAAACTATTTATGTGTGGAGGTCTTGAGGGGCACTGGGAGACGTAAGGGAAGCTGTCTAGACCAGGACTAAAGAGGAAATGTTATGGTTGAGAATTCCTACCCCCCCCCCTCCAGAGACCCCTGGTTTACATTTATAATCCCGTTGCCTTGAGCACTCTGGGCCTCCTGTGAGCTTCCGTCTCCAAGTATCCAGTGCCTCCACCTACTCAGCTGTAAATGAATCTTTCCAATGCATTTGCTCAGCCCCCTCAGCCCAGCAAGGGAACTGCCCAGCCAAAGCCCTCACAGCATACTGAAGCGGGAATGGCAACAATTCAAAAACTCCTCTCAGTGTGCCAGCAGGTCCCAGGGAAGCAGAAGGTTTGCCTGAAGTGAGGGGCCTGATCCACACCACCTCGTCGCCTGGGATCCCGACTGCACTTTGCTCCCAACACCAGCTATAGAATGAGGAGGAGTCAGGAATGAGCCACAGGTAGCTGAGCACACCTGGAAGAAAAGGGGCTGGTACCGTGCTGGGCACACGCACTGTACCCCAAAGCATCAAAGCTCCTTAGTGACAGCAACAGATAGCTGGAGAAACCACATCACACCACAGAGACCAAGGAGCAGCACAGAAACAGGCTTGGCTGGAATTACATGGGGCAGCCTTGGCAAGACAGATAAAACACAGCAGCTCTGAAGAGCAGCCTTGTGCTTTGGCTCTCCCCTCCCTGTTCTAACCCTCAAACCATACTCCTCTTTCACAAGCCATTTTCCACCCTTGCTCCCTCCCCAACAACCACCTCTTTGCCAGTCCATGGTACGAGCTCCAGGCACAATTCACTGGGACTTACCCCTGGCAAAGTCTTCTGTTCATGTAATGCTGTCTGGGCTTTGATGGCAGAGTCTCTGGCACAGTATGTGAGGAATGCACAACCTGCAGTTGGACACAGTAAGCATCGAGTTAGATGTGCAGTTGCAGATGCGAACCAATGCAATGTTTCTCTTCGGTAACAGCAGGTGACCAAGGTACATGAACTACACACATGCTGGCCTGTTCCAGCAGTCCTGCTTCCCAACTGTTCTGCTAAGGTGAAGATGAAGTGCGCAGGACAGCCCTCCTGTGAGACTTGACTACTTTCTTATTTTAGTTAGCATCTTAGTGGACAGAGAGGGCGAGGTTTGCTGATTAAAGGGGCAAACATTACCAAGTCTGGATGTACTGCCAACTCTAGGGAAACAGGCAAAGAAACAACAGTAAAGGTCTTACAGGCCTCGTCCAAGGTCTGTTGAAGTTGTGGAAACTGGTCCCAGCGAATGAACTAAGTTTGAAACTGGTGTTGAGAAAGGTGAGAAACAACAGGAGAACAAAATGCAGGCTAACATTACCTGTGGGAGAAACAGCCCAAAAGACAAAGATCAGAAGGGATGCAGGGACCGCTATGATTATTGATTAAAAAAAAAAAAAAAAGAGGAAAAGCATCCAAGATTTTAGGCTGATACAAAGAGCCACAATCCAGATCCAGACAATCACAGAAAGCCACAGAAGGAGAGGCTTGGCTCTCTGTGCCATACTTACACCTATACAATGTACGCACACATCAGTATACGTACCCATAACAAGATCTGACCCAACATCTTAGCCTAAAGCTGGAACCATCGCAGTAGGGGAGGAACTGTAGTCCCTCCAGGAAAAAAAAGGGATCATCTTTGGGTGCTCTGATGCTAAGAACAATCAAATGAAACTAAACAAAGGAAAAAGTTGGCTGGTTATCAAGAAACATTTCCTAGCAGAGGGAGGATTTATTAGACTGTGGAATGATCTGCCCAGGGAGGTGCCTGGAGCTCTGTCACTTGAGTTGTTTCCGATGAGGTTGGGCAAGGCGCTGGAGAATAAACTCATGCTAGAACACATCTGACCCCCTCACTCACACCCCTCCAACTCCCAGTGGCATTTCACATCTAAGCAAAGGCAAGACATGTCCCTTCAGCTTGTTACCAAATATCAGCATGGATACAGTCGTGCCAGGGTTGCAGAGGCATCATTACAGCCCAGAGAAGCCTACTCTTTTGCCCTCACTTTCTCGTGCCTGGCTTGGCGTTCCCCAAAGCCTCTTCAGCTCCCTTTGGATCCAGTAGTGAAGACAGGAGAAGGCCTTCCTGGATCAGGAGAAGGCCTGTCCCAGAGGAGCTCCATGGTACAAAACATTTTTAGGCCACAGGGAAGCCAGCTGCTCAGGACAATGCCAATCCACAGCAACAAGATTAAGCTATTCTTTTACCCCAGCTCCCATCAGTCGCTGCCCCTGAGCAATTCTTACCTGTCCTCACAGCTCCTGCTAGAATCCCCCCCTCCACAAACAGCACAGGAGTATTAAGATATTTCTAACAAATAATTAAAGCTCCTTATTGGACAGGTTTTGAACTGAGAATGCTGCTCCAAGGCAGACATGGGATCACCAGCTAATTTAACAAATGTAACAGGAACAGAAAACATGCAGGTAAATTTTACTTTTCATGGCAAAGGCAGCTAGCCCTACCATGGGGGAGAAGCACCCCTTTGCTTTCTCTCTGCCCTCTCAGATAGCTGTGGTGTCAAGCATGAGGAAAAGCCTCAAAAGCACCTGTATAACCAGAGAGACCCAAACCCATTTTTAACAGATTTGGAGGCCTGGTCACCAAAGTTCTAAACACAGATGCTGGCCTGCTTGATTCCACCTGCTGCACTGAGATAATCAGGGTGAGATTTAGCACATAAAACTGTCAAGTCAGGAGCTGTGAATTAGCAATTTATCAGATTTGTATGCATTGTTACCATGTCCAAATATAATGATGACAACATCCTTGCCTCAGCCTGACAGAGCCACCCAGATACGGAGAAGAGCACCCTTCTTTTATCAGCTATCTACTCAACAGTGGGAAGACATTCACAGAGCTGCAGCAGGGCCCAAGTCACTCACTTCCACGTTTCCTGCTTTAGATAACAGCAAATTCAGGTCACTGGCCAACAGGCTCACACCACCCTGGGCACTTCTAACACCCGACCCGTTGTGCCTGCTGAGACACAGTATTAGAAATGCCCAGGGCTGTTGGGAGCTTCAGCATCACCAGCTGCTTCCAACGTGCTAACGCTAGACAGAAACAGAGTGAGCAGAGCCTTAGCCTCTGAAACAGTGAACCCACCTGCTTCAGCACTCGCTGCGTCAGACAGAACTGGGGAGCCTGACCAAATCCACTGGGGGCTGAGTGCTGGTTCATGGGCAGAACACATGGCAGGACAGGTCTGATGCCCACTCACCAGCTGCGCTATAAGCCACCAAAGGCTCCATGACATGCAAGAGGGAAAACAATGAGGCAGAGCCCCTGGACTTTGCCAGGGGTCCTTTGGCAGCAGAAACAGCACCAGGGGCTGCTCCAGAGGGTCACAAAAGCCTTCCAAAGAGCTACAAGACAGGAAATGCCTTTCTCACCTTCCCAGATGTCAAACACAGACCATCCAACTGAAAATCCTGGTCTAGGTTGTCAGCTCCCTTTGAAACGAGAGACATGGCATGCTGCTACCGCACAGGTACCGCACAGGAAGCCACCCTGTCCTCCAGCAAGAGCATTTATTAGTGACAATACTCTGCTTTGCCATCCTTTGGCACCTGCCCTCCCTCAGCTCCTCTGTGCATGTGACCATGAGTAATTAGTTAATTAAAATGGAAAAATTCATTAAAATCTTGCAAGAAGATAAACGGGCAGGGAGAATGGACTTTACCAGTTGCTGGCCTTCAGGGGCTTGTCTGCCAGCCTGCAGCACAGGAAAAATCAGGGAAGACAGCAAAAACAACCAGAGGGCTGGAATTTAGGGAGGCTGAACATTGAAAGAAAACAGACTCAAAAGTTAGCAGGGAACCCACTCCACAGGTCTTCCCTGGCTGTGTGCTTGTGTGTTATGTCTATCCTACACCTGTAACTGAAAGCAGTTGGTGTCCCATGAATTACAGGCTCCATCGTGGGACCACACCACGTGTCGGTGCCAGGCCTCCCAGAACAAGCTACCACCTAGATGGCAGACCAGCACTGTGCCTCCACTTCTAAGAGGCAATGGGGTATGCTGCCTTTGGCTGACTACAGAAGAGGCTGCATGGTTTGCATGGGTGCTGCTCTCCAAAGGCTGTGTGTGGGTCAAGGTGCCTCACACTATTACCTACCCATCCTACTCCCACCGGCTCGAGAAGGGTTTTCAGCTCCCCGCAAGCAAAAACCAGCCTTGTTCCATTGCAAGACATTGCAGCAAAAATATACTATGTGCCAGACTCTCCCTAAAAACCACACATCAACTCTGGGATTTACAGTCCCTTCAGATTCTAAGCATTACTCCAGACATCAGCAGTCTAAAGCCTTGGGTAAGAAAAGGCTGTCAGTTTGCAGAAGAGAGGGCTTTCCAGATCCAACTTAGCATTTAAAATCTCGTCAAATACTTCAGCAGGGAGTCAGCAGGGAGCTTATCTACAAGCCTACAGAAGCTGAGTCAAAATTCAGCCGCTAGTGAGGTACAGGACACAGACTGTTATTGCATCCTTGCCCTTTGGAAAAGCCACCCACCTGTCCCCACACGCCCCGTGAGATGGTTGCTCCTGCCCCTGCAATTTCCCAGCAATACAGTTCCATATCTTATACTACAGAGTCTCTTGGCTTCCTCTCTCGTGGCACTACAAGGAAATCCATGCAGCAGAGAACAGCTGACACTCTTGTAGGAACTGCATTCTGTCCAATCCTGGAACCTGAGGCCAAAAATTTCCACAAGATTCTCCCTATTCAGTCTCCTCTGACCCATTCCAAAAGCCTGTTCAAATGCCTCCCTGTTCTTTCCATGAAAATATTAGCGTTAAGAAAAACACAGCTACTAACATGCAAATACATCTGTGATTAACATAAACAGAAACACTGCCTCATGAATACTATTAGGAGACTGGAATAGCATCAACTACCAATAGCCAGGTTCCTGAGGCCATTAACAGACAGGCACTAACAAAGCCACTTCGTAACTCTCTTCATTTCTGCCACACCTGTAAGATCTTCCTCTGCCTCCAGAGAATTCATCAGTTCTCAGCACACATAAAAGGCAGTCCACAGGGGATACATAGCTCTTGGACTCCACAGTCCAATTCACACGTTCGTGCCCCCAGACGGCCCTTTCCATCCTTCCTGGGGACAGGAGGAGCTGCTCAACTCCCAATGTTAAGCTGCAAGGTTTTGCAAGAAGAGTTGTTGGTCTTTACTGGTAGCGCTGGCTTCTCAGACAAGTGCTTTTCCCCATTTTGCGAAAGAAAAAGAAAAAGCAGATGGAAGATGCATGCAAGCTTTCAATCACTTCTTGCTGCACATCAGGAAATGGGGGGAAAGAAAACTGAATCTGCTGTTTCAACTGTCCCAAAAAGATTCTGTATGGTGCAGGGATGAGTGCATAGGATTTGCCAAAGCATTCCACAGCCCAGGGGCTGTCAAGCCCTGACCAGGCCCGGTGAGAGTGCTTCCCCGCTGCCAGAACCCTGCAGGCCTGCTGATACTAAGGGGAGCAGAGCAGCTCCTCGCCAGCTTAGCCTTCTTGCATGCAGCCTACACAGAGACCCAGTAAGATGGAAGGGGAGGACTGAGGCCAGGGATGCATGGACTGTGGGTGTAGCTTGTTCACTGGGTATTAAACCCCTCCACATCTTTGTGGAGGAATGGCATGCGTTGCTGAGTCCCACACCAGGCTGAGGGTCTACCTACACATAACCCAAGCCAGCAGGAAAGGAGTCCCAACCTTTCCATCTGTACAAAACAGAAGGACGAAAACAAACAGAAGGTGTGTCAAGATGGCTGTACAGCAGCCACCAGAAGAACCTGCACATCCGAATGGCCTTCTCTGGACAGAACAGAGCACAACAGTGCCTGACCAACACCTGCATCCACTCAAAAACATCAAAACCAAAGGAATATTTATTTTGTTGCATGAACCCTGTATTTAGCAAGTTCCTCTCACACCTATCTAGCTAATACCAGTGCTGCCCCCTCTAACTTCCTGTCTCCAGAATCTGCCTCCTGCCTGGAACATGACCTCAGAGCACACAGCCTGTATTAAATAAGTCAATCGCAATTAAATGTGCAATCACCTCATGCCTTGGGCCCATTCTCCTCCTACTGGGTTTGGAACCTGGCTGCTCGCTGTCAGACGGTGACAGGTTTGTACTCGGTCCCACACGCGCACAGACACCTGAGCACACGACATTTTGGTTCTCAAGTCCCAAGTCAGACTTGCTTCTTCAGCTAAACTCGAGCCAGCCCAACTCTGACAGGCTTCAATTAGGAACTTTGTCTTTTTATGTTGGAGCTAGATTTGACTTTTTGTTTGGAAATAAACTCATTTTTCTGTCATCCCTTTCTCTCTCTGCTCAGTTTGGAAGCATTGGAGTAGCCATGGCACCCACAATTTGGGTTAGCTTTTACATTTTTTTTTAAAAAAAGTTTTCACCACAATATGAAACCAAAGGCATCAGGACTGAATGCAACTCCCCCCCCTCTGGCAGTCACCACACAGCCCCATCACAAATCATTTTAGGGCACAGAGGCCCAGGCCAAGCACTGATAGCTTTACGGGTACTTACTGTAGGTTACCTGCAGGCTGGCTCTGCGTGTGCCAGGCAGCTGTGCTGAGATCACTCTATCAGATCTCACAGCAAGCGGGCCCTGTGAATTCCCATTCATTGCTGGAGCAGCAGTGATCCTAAGATCGTAAACGTCTGCTACGGGTGGGCTGGAACTGCTCCACAGAGGGAGCTGACATACTGAACACGACAGCTATTCAAAATACAGCTTTCAGACGCAACAATAAACGTAGCTAAGCAAGCCTCCTCAAACTTTTTAGCATACACTAAAGCTCTTCCAGCGATCTAGTGCTCCAGAAGGCCCCTTATCTCTCCTAACCACCACCGTACAGCAGTTTTGGCTGCTTCCCTTCTTTGTTACGCAGACTTCAGGTTTGTGGCACCGTACCACGGCCAGGGAGGTGGTCTGAGGGCACGGCGAGCGCTGCCGCTCCTTTCCCAAGGGCTCCTGGTGCGGGCCTCGGCGACCCCAGCCCGTTCAGCGACGCTTTTGTCACGGCGGCCCCGCTCCAGGCCGGGGCCGCGCGGGGGCTGCGGGGCGCCGGGGCTCGTCGGGCCTCCGGGGGCCCGGCAGGAGGGAGCCGGAGAGGGCCGTGCCGGGGCTCGGGGCCGCCGAGCCCTGGGGACGGAGGAGCAGGGGCAGAACCGGGTCGTGGGGACCCGGCGGGGGCCGCTCACCCTTGTGCATGCCGGTGTAGCGGTCCTTGAGAACGGTGAGCTCGTAGATCTTGCCGAACTGCTCGAAGAGCGGCTTGAGGTCCTTCTCCTCCAGGTTGCGCGGGATCTGCCCCACGAAGAGCTTGATGGCGTCCAGGTCCTTCATGCTGCCGGGCTGCGCGGGGGGCTCCGCGCCGCCGCTGCTGTTCATGGGGGAGGCTCGGCGCGGCGGCGG
>CM021758.1:78287-139303 GCA_011075105.1 Heteronetta atricapilla
GGCGGGCGGCCGGGGGAGGCAGCGCGGCTGGGAACAGCCCCGCCGCCAGCGCCGCCGCCGCGGCGCCACAAAGGAGCGCTCGGCAGCGACCCCTGCGGGCCCGCGGCGGTGGCGCGGGGCCGAGGCCCCTCGGCCGGGGGTGCCGCGCAGCTGCGGGCAGCTGCCGCGGAAGAAAGGGGGGCCCGCTCCGCTCGGGGCCTTGGGCCCAGTCCCCGCAGCCCGCGGGAGAACTCCCGGCACCCGCAGGCAGGCTCGGGGCTCTCGGCAGGAGCTGGTGCTCATCCCAGGACAGCCTGCCCCGGGCTCTCAGGAAACGAGGCACCATTGTTCTTGTGAAAGGGGAGCTTGCTCTGTCCTGCTGGCAGATGAGGCAGGCCACGACCCACTGCCTCTGCACTGCCTCTGCGGTCGTATTCTGAAATCAGTATCGAGCCCTGATCCCCTCAGTGTCTTGGCACGGGGGACTGGAGGCAAAGCAACTGATTATAGCAGAAAATTTCCCGACCACAACAGGGCAGCGAGCAGCACCCCAAGCACCTGTCCTGAGGCTAAGCTGCAAAAGGCCCTGCCTGGCCCCTTTCTGTCAACCCTGGCCAGGTCCCTCTGTCCCAGGCCCACCTGGACAAAAGCCCCCTGCTTCTGAAAAGCTCAGCTTCTACCTGCTGCCTGGCTGCAGTATTTCCAGCCAGGTCCTGTTCAGGCTGCAGTGGATGGTCTGAAGCAGCTGGCACGTCCTTGTTTCAGCAACCATTGTTGCTGCCAGGGTCAGATCTGCCTCCTTGCATCACCACAGGGACTGCTCTCCCACCAGCTCCTCCAGCTCACACAGATGCTGTGAGGCAGCAGTTGTCTGAGAAGCATGTTCAGCTGGCCCAGGCCTTCTCATCATTGCTCCCATCTCTGCTACATCAGGGTGATGTTCAGGCACCAAACACCAAGGCTTTTGCCCCACGAGGAACAGCTGCCCTCACCAGCACAGTTGCAGGGACGCAGCCTGGGCCCAAGGCTTTAAAAAGCAGCGGGGTGCAGGCACAGCTTGGCTTCTCTCCTCCACGTTGCTCTGCATCTCTGCCAGCAGCTTCCTGCCAGCTCCCAGTACTTTTGTCCTGGATCCTGAGGGTAGATGGAAGCAGTGGGCAGAGGAAGGGGGGACCTGCTATCCAACACATGCACCCGGTGCAACAACAGCTCCATGCTCCCAAACACAGCAAGCCCAACTCAAATTCCCCTCGTGTCTGCTCCTCACATCTTAATCCTGCTTCCTGCCCTCTCCCCACAATGCCCCACGTGCTAGCTCACACAGCTTGCCTCCCAGGGCACTGGGTCAAATACTGCCCAGATTTTATGCCTGATTTTACCAAAAAAAAAGGAAGAAAAAAAAAAAGAAAAAGAAAAAAAAGTCTGACTCCACTGGCACGCACACTGGCCCTAAATAGAAAGTAACTGGATTCCTTCCTCTTCATTACTGTGCTCAGCAGACAATTGCAACCCTTCTCAGAGTTTTGTACCCTTCCTTCTCTAGCCCTGGCTGTCATCCTCGCCTGCATGTGCAGCTGCCAGAGCATTTATTCAGAGCCAGCAGGTGCAAGAGAGCTTACTGGAATTTGCATCCAGGCTTTTTACTCAAATGGACTCACAAAGGCCCTCAGCTTGTTTCAGTCTGGCCCAAACCCAGGGGCCACTGCAAGGTGTCTCCATGTTCTTGGTGTAGAACTGCCTTGCGTTTGAGGGTGGCACCAGTCCTAAAATTCAGCCTCAAAAATAAATGCCCCACATTGGTCAAGCTTCCTGTTTATATTTCCTGCAGACGTTGTCAGGGTTCTGCCATATATTCAGAAGCTACAGATGCATCAGCTGGGAAGCCTATGACATGTCAAACCATCCTCATTTTTAACAGCTGCAAACAGATACAACCACCATAAAACCAAGGCACATTTATCACAACAGCAACAAGCTCTACCTTGGATGACTGTGGCTAAGTAAGTCATATTTTCAAGTACCCTTCCTTGCCTAGCCTGCTTTTTATGCCAGGTGCTCCAGCACAAGCTGCTCTAGGTTTATGTTCTGGCATGAGAGACCTGGTGCCTCAGGTAGAAAGTGTCTATTTAGAGGGAAATAATCCAGTAGCTTTTGGAGTCCATGAACAGACATAGTATAATCATCCCTGACTGCAGCAGAGAAAAATGGGCATGAAAATACTGCTGGTAAATGAGAAAGAGAACAGCTGTCAGTCAGCATCTGGAAAGAGTTTACAGAGCCAGATGGAGAATATTCCACAGTAAAAGGATTAAGGGGTAGATAAAAGATAGTCATAGCACCAAGAGAGAGTGAAAAAGAGTGAAAAACTTTTGCAGATGACAAATAAGTTGTTTGTGTCACTGAAGAAAGCTGGAAGGGAGAGCTGAAAGGGGGCATGGCAGAGCTCAGTGGCATAATTCCCAGGGAGTGAAGGAACAGGTTATTCCCAAACCTGAGACAATACTTCAAAAAGAAGCTGCTAAAGAAAAAACACATTGTGTGCTGAAGATGTTTCACATGTGCAGAAAGATGTCTGCCAGGAGAAAAGGGAAAAAAAAAAATGTTTTCTTTAAGCATCTCTGTGCCTTCCTGGTTTCACACTGGCATAAAAATTGTATTTAGACAGAAACAGCTCATGCTAAAAGGTGTAGAGGCCCAGTCCTGTGGCCAAAATTTGTGAAGGGCTCAAAGGATACAGGAATGGCAAAATACACATTACATTAGCAGTGCCTGTCCTTTCTTTCCAGCCCCTAAAGGCACTGAGGAACGGAGAGAATACCAGCTGTGGCCCTGAACGTCCACATCATGTAGGGGACAGCACTTGAGGCAGAAAATCTTCACAGAAGCCCAGGGGGAGGGATCTTTCAAGGATCAATCAAAACAACTGCCTTCCCCATTTATTTGCTCCCTAGGCAGTAGGGCCAAAGGTCTAGTTAAAAATGCCTTGGCAGAAAATACCCCAGCAACAGTACGATATCTGAAGAAAACATCGGTTCCTTCGTGTCACTTGAAAGTTTCTGCTCTGGAGTAAGAGGTTCTGCAGAGAAAACTGCTCCGAAACAGACAGATTGACAGCGTCAGAGAAAGACAAGCAAAAGAGTACAACTTACTGCTATAACCTTTCATCCTCTCATTTACCAAGACTTTGTGGTTACTTTTGGTTGGGGTAACAGATATCCAATGAATCTCACATTAAATTTTTAACATTTTAACTTTACAACAAACTAAAAATTAACTATTTCTTAACTTCTGGTCATAAAATCCACAAGCCTTATCTCTAACAGCAGGCAATTAGAAACGAACAACGATTCCAGATATCTTTCTGATCAAGAGCAGCTGGCCTTTGAAGATGTATTAAAAAGCCTTGTTGCCTGTTAAATAGTTGGGGTTGTTTGCAAACTGCTTCTTCTAACTCCTAAAGAGAAAACCAGTTAGAAAGCAATAGAACAAGTTCCTTCTCTCTCAGTTAAGGGAAGGCCACTCTTTGGCTCTAGAATCACGTAATATTCAATTGAGCTGATCAAGTTCAGTTAAGCACTGATGATTTAACCTGGCACTCCCCCTCTGCTCCCCACTCTCCCTCAGCAGTACTCCTGGAGTGGCCATCATATATGGTGATGGTAGTTCTTGTCACACGCTTTAGTCTGGGTACCCCAGGGCCAGAAGGATGGAGCCTCCCTCACATCTTGGCGTTCATGTCTACAGCTTGTGCTTCAGGAGTACATGACCAGCCTTACCCAACCAGTGAAAGATTTCTGCTGTGAGTGAAGAAATTGGATTTTGACTGCAGTACGAGCAGTCTTGCCCACATACCTACACCTTTGCAAGATCTTGCAAAGCTTGATCTTACGACAGTTCATTGACAAATGACTGTCTGGACTGCCACAATCCTACACCCTGCATTTTAGGATGATTTGAGGTGAGAAGCAGCAGCATCTTTTTGCAAGGCATCTAATTAAAGCCAAGAGCTTTAAACTCCAGAGGACTGCCAGATTTACAAGACCAATTGCCTCTACTCCCCTTTCCTTCCTCAGCTCAGTAGCTTTTTGTATACTTCTAACATTACCTAGGGACTTTATCTCTCAGGTACTTTTCTAAGCACTGTCCCACCCTTACTGGGAGGTTACCTTGTCAACCTGCTTTTTTCTTTTTCTCTTTTATTTATTTTTTCCTAAGTTCTTTATCTTCACATTACATTTAGCCTCTGAAGAGTGTACTACAGCATTATATCAGTGATACTCCCCAGGAATAAGCTTGCAGAATAAACAACCTGCCTTTGCGACAGTGTAGTACACTGACGCTCTCTCACTACTGGAGTCAAAGAAATACAACACTGGGCTAGAGACTAGCTGAATGCAGGATCGGAGGGGAATTCCTCAGTCATTAAGTCTGCCCATTTCCACCCACCCATGCAGCTACAGGACCAAGCCCTTCAAAAGTTAGTTAAGAGACAGTTTTCTGGGGAAAGACTTTTTTTTGCTCTCTTCCTATTCCTAGTGAAAGTTAGCAGTTACAAGTTCAGCATTTAGGAAAGCTGATTTTCAATTCACAGCTCCACCTCGCATCTTCCACACAACCCTGAGCTGTAGCAGCCCCAGCACCTCTACAGAACAAGGGCCTTAGTACCTCCTACTTCACTGAGGTGTTGCAAGTGTCAGATGGATATATTTAAGAACAGGAAGCATTCAGATACTATGGAAACCAGGGCAAAGGAAGAACCTAAAATAGATGGAAGACGCAAGCTGTTGCAAAGTCTGGAAAAGTCTTGCTGAGGAAGGCTGTGCTTGCCACAGCTGATATCAGAGTGTGAACCGTTCAGAGCTCAAGCAGAAAATACCCTCTTTCTACTCTTTCCATAGCTTGTAATTTTTCCTCTTTCCATCTTAGGCTTTTAATTTCCCCTCTGTTTAATAAGCCTCCTACTTACAAGCTCCTTTGAATGATTCACATCCTAGCTTGCCTTTCCCATTGCCTGGAGTAGACTGCCGTCTGACTGCAGGATTATTGGGACTATATCATAAGAATAAACACTAAAGAACACTCTTGAAAGAGAAATATGACAGCAGCCTGCAAACAAGGGTGCCTGAAATAAGGAGTTAAGTTGCCAGCCTATGAAACACTACCTCTCCTTCTTATAATGCAAACATTTGTTGTGCGTATTCACCATCTACGAACAAACCAGTTGCTGAAGAATAACACTCTTCTTCACTCAAAAAAAAAAAGTCCCACAAACACAGAAAGTACTTGGAATAGCCAAAATGGCATGTGGAAGAAACACAGAAGATGCCAACATGAAGTATACAAAAGCCATCTTACTCAACACCCAACCAAGTGGAAGACAGTAACAGATGTGGAGCAGTCAAAGCACTCCACAGGGTAGACTGCCAGCCATCCACCCCTGGGAAAGCCAGGTTGGAGTCATGGTTCCCTCACTAGCACAGACCTCAAGGCTGCTTGAGAGCAGAAGTGTTTTAGTCTTACTTCACAGCACTGGCTCTAGTTCCACCTGCTCATTACAAGCTACTTCTTGAAAATAAGAAGAGTCTCTAGCCTTTTCAGCGTTACCACCACCTCAATGACAAACCCCAGCCAGGCGAGGGAAAAGCTCCGGGTAGGAATTCTTGGCCCTAGGATTTTCAGTGCATTCAAAGGGAAAGAAACTGATTGAAGGTGGCCAACATTCTTCATCTTAGAATATCTTGACAGCAGCATCAATATCAGAAATGATTTTCTTCAGCTGGTTCCACTGGGCACTGCAGACAGGGCAATCCCTAGAAATAGAGGAAGGAGAGGTTTCAGAGCAGGTAAGGAATAAGCACCAAGTAGTGCCCCGTATTGGCTCCTTCAGACTAGCTACAGAAGGGAAAGCTGGAATCTGAGGTTGAGGCCCAGACCAGAAACAGAGGCAGCCTTCTGAGCATGGCAGCTGTGTCAGTGCTTCAGCACCTACATCAAGAAGTACTGAGTGCTATCACAGAAGCACCACATGAGAACATAAGCTCAGGCTGCTTTTCAGGGAGTCCCATAGCCCCTTACAGTCTATTCCCTAGAAAAATTCCCACTGACATGAGCTAGAAAGGGATTCTAGGAAAGTCTTGCTCCACCCAGCTGTTCAGACGCCATCCTTTCCACTGCCCAAAGGCAATGCCAGCTCTAGCTCTATTTAGAAAGCCTGCTGCTAACAAGAAATTGGTATTGGTACTATAGCTTCAACACTAGAGAAGAACTGGCATCTTTTTAGATTCAATAGAGATAAGGCCTTCATCTCCCTTAGGAAACAAATACGGTGGTGGAATTGCTGAGTACATTCCAGCAAGATATTACCAGCTTGTTCCTTTTGGCTCTGTTAAGAAGTACATTAAAGAACTAGGGCCTGAGCTTTATTAATCGCTCTAGATAAAAATCAGGGGCCAAGAACTCCTGAGAAAAAACAGCAGAGACATTACTTAAATGAAGAATATTTCTTCAGGATTTCTGTTCTAAGAGATCTTCTGTCTTATTTTGCAGCTGTGCTTCTTCCAGCCTGGAAGGAGCCCACAATGCTCCCATCCCTCCCTGCTCCAAAGGCACAGAGCCTTCATGGCTCTGCTTCCAAGTTTCATTACAGCATAAACAGTTCTGTGTGAGTAATTTATAGTTGTAACTTCTCTGAAGAAAATTAATTTCTGTAAGGAAAAACAAGTTTAGTGGTTATGAAGCAAACCAAGCTGAAAGAAATTCATCTGCTTTGACACAAAAATCAATAGCAAGAACCAAAAGGTTCCTCAAGGAATCCCACATTATCTGAATCTTTGCTGAGCACTACAGCACACGTGGCAGGAGGGAAGAGTGACCTAACAGCCTGGAGCCTGTGAATTTTGAGGCAAGTTGACAAGTCATTGTCAAAGTCTCAAAGCAAAAGGCCTACAGTAAACAGTGACTCATCAGTTAAAGAGCTTTGAAGAAAAATATATTTTCCCTGTCGCAGCTCCTTTTGCTTGCATCACCTGCTCAGGTAGCACTGCTGCAATGAGCCACCTAGTTGTGCCACTAGATCACATCATCAGATACCTTGCCAGGAAAAGGAACACCTAACCCAGTGACATGGAAGTCTCAGCAGGGATCCAGGAGAGTCTTAACATTTCCACCTCCATGCAGAAGGGAAAGGATGGGTTTGTTTCTGAGAGGCTCTCCTTGCCAAGCACAGCTCTACCATCAGATTACAGGCAACCACTGCCTAAAGAAGGTGGCTGTACCTTTCCTCCCCAGCTTCATGTCTCCTTCCTTGCCCACATAGAATTCCATGATATCCATGAGGACCTTCCCCTTAAAGCAGGACACTCAGACATTTTGCATCTTCCCACTCTGCAGGTGTACAGAACCAGTGTTAAGCCCTGCCCCATGACAAGCTTCTCTGCAGCCCACAGGGCTGCTGGGTCATTCACAATGCCAAAGGAGAGGTGGAGGAACAGCAGGCAGCCAAGGTGCACCCCAGGAAGTCAGCCCAGTCATGAAATGCTCTGTTACAGCACAGGAGGTGACAACGAGAGGAAGGAGGGTGTGTTCCTAGAACCAGGCCCTGCCTGACATGCCCTCTTCTTTGCTGTCTTGTCCCTGGGGCTTTGCTGTCCCCCCGGAGGTTTGGCCTTGCTTTTTGGCCTTTTCCCTGACTTGGAAGACATTTCTTTCTTTCTTTTCTAGAGATCCCCAGCTCCAACAGCCACGGTGAAGGAGCCGAAGCACCTTCGTCCCTCACGGCGCCGCGGGTCCAGGCCCGCAACCAGCGCGCACCGCGGCTGCCGAGCACCTCCACAACCCGAGGGGGGGCGGGCCCGGGGCCAGCCCCGCAGCACCGGCACGGCCGCCCCCGAGGGGCGCAGCGGGCCCGCCCAGGCAGTGAAGCGGCGGCCAGGCGGCGCCCCCTGCGCTCCGGGGCGGTGGCTGCGGTTACCTTCCCTCCCGGCCCCCACCGGGCACCGGGCCCCTCGGCCCCGCCAGCTCCTCGGCCCCGGTCATCCCTCCAGCAGCGCCGCTCTGGGCCCCACTCACACCTGGCGGAGCCCGACGCCCTCGCTCGCCCGCCCGCCCCCTCGAGGGGCCAGGCCCCGCCTGGCACCGCTCCGGGGCCACCGGGAGCTGCCGGCCCGGGGAGCCCCGCCCCAGCGGCGAGCGAGGGGCCCGGCCGGCAGTGCGGGGACTCGGCCCGAGGGGCTGCAGCAGGCAGAGCCCCCTCGGTGCGTGCAGAGTCCCCGCTCCCTACCCCTGCTCTCTTCAGAAGTCGGACGGAACAGATCGCTTGCAACATTTGTAATTTGAAGAATAATTAGTTGGTGCGTGGTCAGAAAGTCGCATCGTAACGCCAGGTGGCACAGCGGCCTCCCGCTCACCTGCCTGAGCGGCCAGAGGAGGCCGGTCTTCATGCTACCCAGCTGCCTCGTGTAGAAACTTTCATTGCTTCAAATCAGCAAGAACCCAGCAAGTAAATGGGAATTTGCTCACTTCAGGGTGCTGGAATCTGGCTTGGACTCTGTAAATGTTTTCTATCAATCTATTTTACTGTTGACAACGTAAAAGGGATGATGTCTGCCTGCCCCTGAACACATGCATTTTCTTTCTTTCTGCAGAGGATATATTCCCCCTTTTACATATATTCTAATTTTGTAAGCTTTCAGCACCACATTGTTCTCCAACAATCTGTCCATCAAACTCACAGTTGGTTTATTTTCCCAAATGAAAAAGGAACGAACAAGGAAATGAAAAATGCTAAAATACTTAAATACCATTGCATTTATAATCAGAAAAAAATGTTAATAAACTGCATTGACTTTGCTAATAGTTTTTTAAATACTGACCTCAGTATACATTTGTTCTTGAGGACACACAAGAGATAAATGAGTTAACATCACTAGATAAATTAACACTTTTTCCTGAGCTGCAGACTTTTCAGATTACAACTTTTGAAGTTGCTATCCAATAACTACAAGTGAAAACTAAGCAAATCAAAGGGAGCAAGTAAAAGTCCACACTTCAACACCCAGAGGTCCAATTTACTGGGACACATAATAGCACCCCTACTATTTCAGATCAGTAAGTCAAACTTCCTGTCTCTTAAATGCACTTAAAAGCTTGGCCATGAGGTGTTGGAGAAGCTCTGTTTTGGTTTGTGTTATGAACATGAGCAAGTGTGATTTAAAAAACAGAAACAAAACAACAAAAAATCACCCAAACCCAATGCCCACAATAATTTGGGGGGTAGTTGTGGTTTTAAAGGTTTAAAATAGATTGTAGTTACTCTTCCAGCCACAGGTAATGGAGTACCTATATCCTATTTTGACTTCAAGGTCCTTCCTCTTAGCACTCTGTGAGTACAAGGGTGGAATTTGTATTGCACAGTAGTACTTATCTCGTAGCAGGGAACCTCTCTGATTTGGGAGATAAATTACAAGAGTCCAAACTACTCACATGTAATCCCTAGAGCCTGAAGTGGGGAGAAGAAGTGGACAGAAAGAATGAAACAGCTTCAGTGCTTAAGTCCTGTTGGAAACACAAATTTCTGCAAACCACAGACTCTGACAGCACCAGGACAACAGGTCAAGTCAGACAGATAGCAAAGAACACTGTTTTATGGCTAGAAAGGTAACTGCTAGCTAGTTGTGTATATGCGGGCATGTGCTTTCATGCTTCTTCCTTCCAGACCAGGGAAACTGATAAAAGGATAGGTAAAAATAGGGGTGCGAGAATCTGCTACACAGAGCTCTTACGTAATGTGGAGAAGTTTTATTTTACCAGAACAGCTGCTGCATTTCTGCCTCTGTGTGTCATGTTGGTAACAGGAGGAATCAGATGTGCTGCAGTATGCATCAGCACCATTTTTCTTGTTCTTTTAAAACCTAGCAGAATAGTTGGGGCTATTTACATGCTTCTCTCTCAACTTCCCAAAGGAAACATAGCAATGTTGGAACTAAGTTCACTCCCAGGATGGGTGCTCTGTTCCAGCTATGATAAAGTTGGAATTTGACTATCTCGGATTTGAGTATATAATGTTTCAGCATACGCACACTTTGATCAGAAGCATAAACCCTTATCTGTAGTAGGAAATACTTTCTATGGCAGTCAGGTAACTATAATGAAACACATCTAATCATATTATGGGATAAATTACCCTTGTGCATGAGAGAACAATACACTATCCCAGCTGCCCCTGGAGTTTATGAAGTTTCTCCATTTACCTCTACCAACCTTTCTCGTACACAGTTGCCACTGGCTTCTGGCACTGCATCAGGAGCGTTATTTTACTGTTGAAACCACAAGGAGATGAAGTGTTTGCTTTAATGCTACAGCCCTGCCAAGGACGTAGCTGGAAAACTGAAGGTTAATAGTCTCCACTGCAAGGAAGAATGCTCTGGGCCTGTTCTGCCTCTCTCTTGCCACTACTTGTAAATTTTAAAGTGCATCAAGTCAAGCTGAAGCAGGATTGCTAATTTTGGCTTTCTTATTTGTTTCCATTGAACTAATAAGAGTTTCATTGAGCTTGGCTAAGTAATATGCTGGACTGGAGGAGACACACCCTGTCCAAGAGTAACATGCTAGAAACATACAATACAGCTGGAGGCCTCTGGTACCACTTCCAGCTATTCAGAACCTACAGTGAAGTTCTCCAGATAACCACTGTACCGTGCATGTTCTGTACCCCCACAGTCCAGATCTACACCTTCCCAGAGCATTGTATGTGCAGTCTCTAAGTGCAGAGCATAAGAATCAGTGGAACACAACCAAAGCTCATCTTCTAGCCACCCAAGAACAAGCAACCACTTTCTGAAATCATTATAAATTCATTTGGCAGAGGAGTGTCACAAATACTTCATGCATGCAGAGACACATATTTCAACAAGCACAAAAAACCCACACTAGAAAAAAGGCAAGTTTTCCTGTAGGGCTGATATTTCAGGAGTGCTTGATATCATGCCACCTGCTGATATTACAGGGAGCCACAGACAATAGCATGCTCTCCTTGAGAAGAAAAGATCCTTTAAATTACAAGTTGCTACACATTTGCAGAAAGCACATGCAATGGGGCAAAGGTACTCCAAAGAGACTACAAAGCAAAAGAAACAAAGATGGATGGAAACCCATGCTTTTGTCATCCCCCCTACAGACAATGGGACATGGAGAGTGGCCAAAACAAAAAAAAAAACACGTTAAGGAGCATGCACACAGCGGCTGTGGTGCATACAAGGATGCACAGCTTTAATTTTCCTTGTGTACAAAAAAAAAAAAGGTAAAACCATCATTCAAATCCACATGAGCTTTTCAGCCTCTGTAAGAAATGCTACTTTAAATAAAAGCAGTTGTTTAAAAGAAAGGAAAAAAAAAAGATAAGTAGTTGACTTGTAGTCAAAAATCTTGATAAATTCCAGAAGAACTTGGGGGTAAACAAAGTACAGCACTGCCCAGAAAGCATATCCACCTCTCACCAGAAACTGGTAAGAAGTACCATCCTGCTTATCTCAGTCACCGGAACGCAAAAAAAAGCTTAAACTTAAGATGACGGCAGTGCTGGAGCAACTGGTTACCTGGTCCTCACCAGCTTCATGCAGCACTCACAACTAGACTGCTGACACTTCTGGATGGCAAGAGCTAACTATAAACAAGGCTTGCCTGAGGATGAACGTAAAAGAGTGAGTTCCAAGATAGGATCTCATGGTTACAGTCTTCAAAACAGCCACTTTTAAAATGACATTCATAAAACTTTTTTGTGTGTGTTTTGTTTTGTTTTCTAAAAGACAAGTGACCTGCCTCCCTTCTTACATACTACGGACAGAGTATGAAAGGAGACGGCAACAAGCACTTTAGAAATTTGCATACACATGCAGGCCAGGAACAGTGTTTTCAGAAATAACAGAGCTGAAAAATGTGAAATGAGACCCTGAGATGCAGGTGGACACAGCAAAACAGCCCAAAACCCAGAACCTTCTGGAAGCATAAACTGAGGAACAATGATTGACCAGAGCTCAGATCGAACTGTGCTGCTCTTGCTATTAATAAAACCAGCTTGACTAAATACATGGAACACCACAAAACATGGTCCTGCAGCATTTGGGACTCTAGAACACCTCTTAAAAACCATGCAAGAGTTTAGCACAGTGGTGGCAGCAAACTGTTCAAGGACAAACTTTAAGAGAAATCAAGTACACAGCAAAATGCATCCTCCAATAGAGGCAGGACAATATGTCCTGGTAAGAACCCTACTGCAGGAACCCGTTTTAACACTCTTTCCTCATTCCCTCTATAACAGTCAAAACTGTTTACAGTGCACCTCTGAAAAGGGAATGAGTTATTGCACTGTCTAAACAAAATGGAAAAAAAGATGCTTGCTGGAGATACTGCTTGCTCAGCACACCTTCCTAAAGCCAGGCAGCGAACTTAAGGAAGAGGTGCCATAAGAAAACATACTAATAGTATTCTCTTTAATTTGCATATGCACATTTTCTTTTCTTTTAAGCAAGTGCTCTGAGTCCTTGTTTGCTGGGCAGAGGTAATACATCTGCTCTGTGGTTTCAGCTTCCAAGTTGGCTGTACGGCACGTGTCCATGAAGGTGTTGGACTTTGTTCTAGCCTCATAAAAGCTGCTCAGCATCAGCTGTTCAGCGTTTAAACAACCTGCACAAACTTCTGAAGTCTCTGAGCTTCTCCCTTGCAAAAAAAGCAAAGTAAAACAGGCATGGTGCAAGTAAGTGGAAGAAAAGCACCTGAAAGGTGCACAGGAGTTGAAATTTCATTTTCTTTCTGCCTTCCTCCCCTCTCTAGAGTAGTAAAGAGGAGAGAGAGGAACAGAAACAGCAGGATTCAGTGGAAGGCAGAAGGTTCCTGATGGGCTCACCGATGGCTCAGTGCTGCTGTAAGGATCATGACTTGTTGCTTCACTACTGCTTCGTTTTAAGGGATAATCTCTGTATCATCTTGTAAAGGAGACCAAAATGCTGGAAATGGAAGGAAAATAAGTAGCCATGAGTCCTTTTACATTCTAATAAAAAATACTCTGTTCTACACAAGAATTGGAAGTTTACTAGAAGGCTTAAAACAGTAATAACGCACAAATGCAACACCTCATTTGCACCACCTACAAGCGCTCTCAGTGTGAGGACAGAATGGGACTTAGTGAATTAAGAGGAATTAAGGAATTACTACAACAAAGCCTGTTAATTGAGGTTGTACAGAAAATGATGGCTTATAAAAACGTTTGTGCAGACCTGTACCACTGATGCTAGTAGTTTCAAGAATGTAACAGTGAACCAAGCAAATGCAGAGATTCCCAGTTACTGTGGTTAATTGGATTTATGAGGAAAATAAAGTTTGTTTCCTGCTTCTTTTCTCCTACCTGCACTGCAATGTAGGCAACACCAAGGTAGGCTGCAATACAGACAGCCAGGAGGAGGTCAAAGATCGCTGGCTTGACCCTACAATAAAGAAAGAACACGTGAAATTGCTACAACAGCTACTGCCACAGAGACAGACCACAGCCCAACGTGCCAAAGGGCCATACCTGTATGCATTCATCACCTGTTTCAGCTGGTCATAGAAAACAAACTCAGGGTCCCTGTGGAAAGCAGAAATTCTTCAGGATATATTGCATTTCTAGACACTGCAGTAAGAACAGCCCACAGCTCTGCTCCCAGTAAGTTAATCCAACCAGAGCTACAGGTGGTATGATCTTGCCTAAGAGTTTGGACAGTTTTTTGTTGCCAGGTTTTTCTTTTTATAGAGGTAGAAGCCCAAGGATGAAATTCTGAACATGCTGATTGTTTAAGAGGCACACAGACAATGCCTAGCTGGATTCACGAAACTGCCTTAACTGAAGCAGGTTAGACAGGAAGGAAGCTGCCTCTTCACAAAGAAAGCTTTCTAAGGGACCTTAGTTCTTTCCTGCAGTGAGAAGCAGCACTCAGAGCAGGAAGGGTGGAACCAAAGCAGGGAAAAAACAAGCTCTTCAGATGGAGGGAACTGCTGAGGCTTGTTACTGTGTTGAATGATAAAGAGCTTTCTCTAGCAAAACAGAGCATGAACCAAAACTGATAGGAGAGCAAAAAGAAGCAATCACTTGTAGCCACATATCAAGAAATCAGAAAAGCTGAAGCTCAGAGTCAAGACTCATTGGAGGGAGGGGTGAGTTTGCATGCCCCAGCTAGTTCTTTCACCTCTCTTCTTACCGTTTGTCTGCCTTTACATGATGCTGTTTGACATCTTTCAGGTAGCGACCCATGTAATATTCTAAGGTGCTGAGAAAGGTGCTGTCTTTATCAATCAGCTGAGCAGCCCTGGGCTGACTGCTCAGCCAGTCCATCACTGATTCAAGTTGCTCCTGCTGGATCTGCTGCATAAAAATATCACCAAAGAAAGGGAGTTAATCACATGTGCTGAGACCAGAATTCTCCCAGGCTCCTAATTCCTCCTCTCCACAGGTTACAAAAACATGCTGTGCTTACCATCTGATCTGTGAAGATCTGCAGATCTGCAGGTGCTCCCTGCAAGGGAAAAAAGAGGCTGCCAGTGAGAGCAAGCCTGGTTGGTCAGGACAAGCCTGGCTAGCACTGCAGGATGGGCAGCTCTTACCTTGTCTGTCAAGTTGTAGATGACCCTTGTCAAAGCCTCAGCAATGATCCTAGTATTCCTGGTTAGTGCCTTAGTGTCTACTCGTGCCCTAAAGCAAAAGGGGGGGGGAAATACGCACTTGTCAATAGGACCAGCTTCCTCTAGCGACCGTGCTTTTTAACTGCATCATGCGTAAAACTTAATCCAGAGCCTAACTCCCCACTTTTCTCCCCCATCCTGTGACTATCAGAACAGTACAGTCACAAGGCCAATTTGCTTTTATGGGCTGGATTTCAACTGCAGCCTTCCCCAAGGCCTCTAACCTTCTATCCATGATGCTGTTGCGCAGACTGTCCCGGTGGCTCTCCAAATGGGAGATGGTGAATGCTGGCAAGCGTCGGATTGCAAAACGCTCGTGTTCCCATGCCAGCATGTCCTCAGCCAAGTTTATCTTCTTGTGCACCATGGAAAACTTCACCTCGGGGAACTGGCTGGCAACAACCTGAGGGAAAGGCCAAGCCATGCACTATCCCATCTTGCACAGTTCGATCCATCTATACCCAATCCTTTTTTTTTCTTTTGCTACGAACGGTAAATATACTTGACCTGTAAGATACAGCTAATGCCATTAAAAAAAAAATGTTTTAACGTCACTACAGAAATCACTTGGTAGCTTTTGCAAGCCACAGGCCATAAGGAAGCATAGCAGAAAATGCAGCAGATCTGCCGTGCTTCATTCAGCACTGTGGCGTGATGATGTTTGCACTCCAAATCAAGTGACCAGAAACAACATACAAAATATTTCAGTGGTATACTCTTTCGTCATGTCTTACTCCCTTCCTATCACAGAGCTGCAGCTCCCCATGGTTAAGTCCCAAGTTCCCATCCGCCCAACATGCTTTTCATTACCAGCTCCAGTTCTCTCAGAAATGCATGTTGTAAGGTCCCTTCCTTGGGAGGCTTTGAGACATGAAGATGAAGACTATTGCCTCGGCCTAGAGTGTCAAGGCAGAGAACAAATGCTACATTGTCCTGCAACAGGCTGGAATCTGCAACAGAAAAATCCAAAACTTTCAGGCTATGTTTTGCGCTCGAAGTTTCATAGACACACACACACACAAGGGCCTGCACAAGAGGATTTTAAGAGGAGGGCTGACATATGAGACACTTATCACAACGATATTAAGAGGCCTTGCCAGGGAACATACTGGAATGCCAGCCCCTTAACTCACCAGTGTGGTCCAAATTGTCTTCCAGCCATCGCTTGGTTCCTTGATAATTAAACTTGCCACCTCCAGATGCGAAGAACAGTAAGTTATACCTGTCCATCAAAGAAGACAGGAAAGTGTTAGCACATGACACTTCATGGCTACAGAACTGATTTACTCAGACTTGGAGGTGGGGTGAAATCACAACAGTTAGCACCCAACATCCAAAGCAAACTGCCCATTAACAAATGTTTCCTACATGCCACATAGGAACTTAGTGGCAAGACAGGGGTAAAGTAGAGGACGTCCCAGTGCTTGAGGATGGAATCTAGTTCTCATATCATCCCCTCCACTTGCACCTACAGTTATGTAGATCTACCTACTAAAGGAAGGAGCTCAGCCATTAACAACTGCTGTGCTTGGAAGAAAGCAAAACAAGGAAGGAAGTAAAGGACTACTAGGGGTCTAGAGAAAAAGCCCTTCTTTACCTGATCTCAGCTACATACATTCAACCAAGAAGAGGGCAGTGGCTTACCCAGCATGAGTTCGTCTGTAAGTGTAGAGCCGTGAAAACAGCCTGGCTAGTTCCAGCAGCACTGAAATACCACTGCCATTGGAGTCGGCACCGTGTGACAGCCACTGCAGGACAAAGTGGGACACAGACAAAGTACCAACCCTGCACTTATTCTTGTATTCCAGAACAGCCTTTAACACACCACCACACTCCACTTAGAACTACCCCTGGTCCTTAAGACCAAGAAATAAAAAACAGGGTCAGATGCCACAGGGGAAAAAGGTACAGACAGGAAGAGAGCGCTGCAGGAAAAAAAAAAATACTCACTGGGGCCACTCCAAAGGAATCATAGTGCGCAACTATCACAACAGTGGGTAGATCTTCTCCACCCAGCCCTGTCAGCCTTCCCTGCAGAGGAACGAGATCAGCATCACTCAGCATCTCCCCTTGCACGACTCTCCAGTGGTCTCAGTTTTGAGATACTTCAGATACTGGAGGAGAATCCTGACTTCCCCCATTAGTCCAAATGCCTGATGAGGTCCCCATAAAGGTTGGCGTCACATCAGTATCTCCAGTTTGAATCTATCCAGAACTCACCTCTACACTGGGTATAAGCCAGTCATTGATGGCTTTGCTCTGAGCCCCACTGGTCACCATCTGGAAGCCATTGGCAGTTGCAGTGTGCAGCAGAACTAGAACAAAAAGACAGGTACACCTGGGGAAGTTTCGCCCCTTCATCTTCCTTGCTAACCGAGCACTGGAGAGATTAGTTTTAAGTCGCTTTATTCCTCTCACTTGTGTTTATGCACTGACGTGGGATCCTGGTGACCTTACATTTTCATTCTGTTCTGAAATCCCCCTATTTCAAACTAGCTAAAACAAAAACTTTTCTCCAACAGACTTAAAGCTCATCATGATCAGCAGGCCACTAAATACTGTACTGCGGAACACAAGGAAGCACTAGAGTGACTTGTGGTCAGACAAAAAGCTTCAGCTTTTGTCCACAATTGTAGTTACATAACTTCAGCATTGTTTTTAACCTCACTCTTGCTTTCTGTCTTACTTGCAACAGCATGAAGTTGCACTCCCACGCAATTGTACTTCCAGAGTAACACACTCTTATACTGTGTTTTTATTCCAGTAGACCTCAGAGAACTTTAACAAAGACAGAATAAACATAAAGGCAACAGAATGCTGGGCTACAACACAGAAGACTACTCTTGGAGGTGGGGTCGGGACTGTCTTTCTGTAAACTTTCCCCCCACTTATTAGAACTCACCTTCTGCAGCTGAGGCAGATCCCTGTGATGCAGAAGCAGCCCGTGTTTGTTCATAGATAGACAGCAGCTCTTCATCTTCCACTGCAAAGTAGACTGGCACAATGGTTTCCATAGCAAGCATTTCTGGCTCTATCTCCATGAATTGCTGAGGTTTTAAGCAAGACAGAAAATTAGTATCTGCTAAACATGCAAGAGAGCAGAGAAAAAAAATCAGAGAGAACGGTCAGTTCAAAATCAGAATGTGATTTGTTGTGCATTACAACAGGAGCTTTCAGTCCTGCAGCAATCCAAGCCTCACTCCCCCTCAAATATATCTCCAATCAGAAGAGAAAGGGAACTTTTTTTTTTTTTTTTACCCGTACAACATCCTGTGGGACAGAAGAAATAGACCGTGGCAAGATGATCACCACAGCACCAGCTGACTGGCGAAGCGCCTTCTGGTACTGCTCATACGAGAAATCCACCAGCCGCATCATGACACAGCGGCGGCTGAGGACATCCGCTTCTACTGTGCGGGCCTCTGTGTTAAGCACTGCGCTCCTGGTGCCTGTGGAGAGAAAGCAGGGAGAGGTTTAGAAAGTGATTTCATCACATCCCCTTTGCTTGAGCCTAGGTCCTTCTCAGAACAGTCTTGGTCACAATCCAACAAACTTCAGAGCAGCCAGGACCTGCAGCAAGCTAAGTTCATCTCTTTTCCTTGTCTAAGAAGGACAACAAGCCTGTCTTTTCTGACAGTGAAAGGACACCACAAAGCTACCCCACATCCACCCAAAGGGCTATTCTTGATCATCCACCAGAATGCCTCTGTAACAGACAAAATCACAAACTATCTTCCGCATATTGAGTCACCCACTTAACAGTACAGTACTTGATGGAAAAGCAGGCCAGAGGCTTGCCAGCAGCTCCAGCATTCTGGAAGAGAGAACCACAAGAGTATCTTGTATAACCAGATATGTTCAAAGCTACCCTACAATTTAAAATGCTCTAAACCCACTTTCTTCTCCCACAGTCCTGGCACCTACTTGGAAGACTTCATCACACTGAGGTCACAAACAGCCAAGGTAAGATAAGGTGCTCCAGAAGGCATCTCAGCCTATGCCAAAGCAGGCAGTTACTAACAGCTAGGTTTAAACGTGGCTCAACAGGACTCTAACACTAGTTTGATCTCATCAAAGGTCAAATCAGCTAAACCAAGAAAAGACTTGTACTTGCACTGCATGGTCTCAGTGGGGGCCACACACACAGAGAAAGAGGTAAGGCATGCTGAAGTCTCCATACAGAGCTCCCACATTGTGAAACAAATAAGTATTAATTACAGGCCCCTCAGACCACAAAAACAATCCATAATGAGGATAACTACTCCATCATTCCCAAACAATGATGCCTAAACAATGCAAACTGTGATTCAACAATGCTTTCAATAACAGAGGTTTCAAAATGTGGACACAGAAATACTGTGATGGAAGAACCCAGAAATAATTTCAGATATTCAGAAGTCGAATCTGTTGTATTCACAAAGCGTGCGGGCATGGCTGACATTTCATTACTTCTGCTGATGTTTAATCTTATGAAGCCCTGAAAGATCTAGAGACTGAGCACAAAATAAATGCATGCCTGTTATTCTCAGAAGTCTTCTTATCAGAGGTCTGAAACTTAGGCCACAGAAAAGCCAGCATGGAAGAGCCACTCACAGACAGAATGTGCGCCCTGGTATGGAATAAATGTCTGCAGAAGACTCAGATAAAACACTTGGTTCTTGGCTAGCAAGTATGAGGGGGTGGGGGCTGAGAGTTACAACACTGCCAAGATTCCCAGAACAGGTCACGGCTCTGACTCGAAGAAGGGCGTTGCACAAGCTGCAGTCTGGATGCAACCAAGAACTGGTGGCCAATGCTAATACAAGGGAAGGACTGCAGAAGGACTCTCACATCAGGAGGCACTAGAGCCATGAGACGCAGCTGAGACAGAAGAGGTCGAAGAGCACAGAGTAATCAGCCTGGGCACAGAGGAGCCGCGGGCAAAGGAAAAAAACGGAGCTCGCGGCCCAGTTCCCCGGCCGCACAAGATGGCTGCAGCCGGACTACCTGCAGCAGAACTGGGCTCAACTCACGGACAGGGGCCTGCGGGGACCGAGCAGGTTCCCCGGTCACCTCTCGCCACCTGACTGCTCACGCTGCAGCCAGGCAGCGAGGCGCAGCCGCACCGGGACCGGGCCCCGCGGCCTCCCCCGGGAATCCCCCAGCCCCTCCCCAGGACTCCCCCAGCAAACCCCCCCCCCCCCCCTCCCTCGCGGGGCCGCCTGGGCCGGGAGAAGCCGCCGCCAGCAATCGCGGTACCGCCCGGGCCGTCGCGGAGGAGCGGGCCCCGCCTCACCGTAGGGCTGCCCGCCCAGCTCGTACTGCTGCATGCGGTACACCGTGAACTCGTGGGCGGCCTCGGCGGCGGGCGGCGGGCCAAGGAGCAGGAGCACGGCGGGCACGAACAGCAGGAAGCTGAGCGGCAGGCACGAGGCCTTCAGCACCGACTCCAGCACCTCGCCTGCCTCCTCCAGCATCGCCGCGGCCCCGGCCCCGACCCGCCGCTGCGGCCCCGGCACGCACGGCCCGGCACAGAGCGGTGTGACGCGACACGCACGGAGCGGCGCGACGCCACATGCACCGCCCAGCCGCAGTGGACGCCGGGAACTGTAGTTCGGGGAAGGCCGCGGGCCGTGCCGGGAGCTGTAGTTCGGGGGGGAGCGGGGGGGCGGCCTGCAGGGGGCAGCCCGGGCACCGCTGGAGTCTCCGGGAGCGGAGCGGGGTCATCGCCCGCCCCGGGCCTTCCCCGCCCGGCCTCCCGCGGCGGGACCCGGCCCCCTCCACCCTCCGGCCTCGCCGAGGCCCACGTCCTGCGGGACCAGGCGGCGCCTGGCAGATGAAATAAACGCAGAGCGAGCGGGGGCTTTCTCACCAAGATTTATTGCGGACAGAGGGGCGCGAGGCCCAGCACCTCTCTGCCGAGGGGCCGGGCCAGCGGGCTTTGAGCTGTGGGGATCTTCTCCCCAGGGCCGGGCTGGGTCTGGCTCCTGCAGGGCACGGGGGCAGTGGGCACTGCTCTCCTTTTTCACCTGACGGGAAGAGAAGCAGGGGCAGCTGGGCAAGCCTTCTGGGCCCCGCCGTGTCTCTGTCAGGCCCAGGCAGGAATGGGGTTGTTTGGGTGTCAGACGTTTTTTCAAGCCTGGTCTTGTCCTCCCTGTGCTGGTGGGTGTTCTGCACGTTGTGCTGTCCCGGTGAGAGCTGGTAGTGCTGTTTGGCCCTTGTCACAGCCCCAGCCGTGCCGGCCCTGCTGCACAGGTCGCTGAGCCCTCCAACAGCCCCTGCCAGGCCCAGGCAGCCTTTCTCTGGGAGCACTTCCCCAACCCACAGTCCCTTCTGTGTCCGTGCACCTCAGCACCCTGATAAGCTTCCTGCCCATGGAGTTACAGCACCTCGGTATCTGATGCTTCAGACACCAGCCAGCAAGCTACATACGTGCTAGGGACTGCAGCCAGGCATGAGGTTTGGGTGACAGGGCAGCAGTGCCCAGCTCTGTGGCAGCAGAGGGAGTGCATAGATGACTGCTGTGAGTCTGGCTTCCTGGGGCCCTCACTTCTCTAATGTTGATGACCCCTAGAATAGAGCATGGGTTATTCCCCTTTTCCAGATGTGGCAGAGCTCCAAGCTGCTGGGATTCCTTTCCCCAGCTGTGCTGTACTTCACAAGACTTGGGGCAGGCTCCACCCCACTCTGCCCTCAAGGTGATGACACAGTTCCAGGCCGTTGAAATGATTCTTGCAAATATGTTCTGTTGCAAAATGTTCTTTTTCAAAAAGGTTCCTGGAAGGATGCAGCCTTTTTGTTCCAGAAGGGAAGAGGAAACAAATCATTCTGCTTACGTTCAGGTGTAATCCAGACCCCACTGGAGACAATAGGACACAAAGGCATCCAGAAGCTGCTGCTCCCGTTGCACATGGTGGTGCCAGGGCTGTCAATGCAGGTGCAGATCCATGCCCAGAGGCACAGCAGAGCTCTTGCTGCCAGGCTGGAAACAGTCACAGCACTTGGCTGGGCATGGTGCCCACCTCTGCACTCCCGTGAGGGATCAGGCTGCTGCTGCAGCCCTCTGCCAGTCCTTTGAAAGGTTTGTGCTGCACAGCAGGTGGGCATGTGGCTCCTGGCCAGGGACCTCTGAGCTTACCCCAGCCACACACATTTCCACTTGCAATCCCAGTTCCTAACTCTCTGCAAAGACACCAAGCCCACATTCCTTTCCAGGAGCTGTGCTCACTGCAGTGATTCCAGAAGGCTATAAGCTACAGAAGACTCAGGTGTTACCTCCAGCCCTGCATGACATGCTGTGGCAGCACTGCCAACCTAGCCTGACCCTAAAGGGTTGGTGTAGTCTAGATGGGGATAGCCATCCTGTCCCTTGTCGTGCCCTGGGGGAAAATGCCCTCGCCAGGGCAGGTACAGCATCTATGAACATGCACACACAGAGCAAGGCCCACCTGGAAGCTAGGCACAGCAGTTGTCTCAGCATGGCATTGATCCCAGACTGTCCCCGTATCCCATCACGGCAGCAGTGACTGTTCCCATGCTGCACCCACAATGAAGCAACATCATGGTCAAAAGGGGCTGGAAAGCCTAGCCACAGTTAACAGCTGAGGTGAGACAGCACCTCGTCAGCCCGAGCTGATCATCAGACACTTCTGACAGACCGGAACCAGCAGCGTGAAGTCCTGGCAGGCTGTCTGGCCATCCCTTCTCTCCCCATGGCCTCTCAGAGGCTGGGGAGATTGCTCATCATGCTGGAGTTGCTGGAGAGAGGTGCTCTAGGCCGGGCATTCAGGGCCACAGAGCTGCGGAAGCTCTCTCGGTAGCGCAGGGAGCTCTCTGTGGATGAGCCAGAGTTGATGTCTGTGATGACCAGGCAGTCCCCAGGCTTGCAAAGCCCAACCCTGAGGCAGCAGCAGCACAGCAGGCTTCCCACAGCACGGCGCACCTCCACGCTGCGGAGGGAGTAAATGATGGGGTTAACGCCCGAGTTGAGCATGGCCAGAGCCAAGGTCCAGTCCAGGCTGTGGAGGAGTCTGCAGGTTTGTGTCTCACAGAATACATCAAAGAGCATCAGAGCAAAGAGAGGGCTCCAGCAAATGATGAAGGCACCCAGGATCATCAGCACAGTCTTGAGCAAGCGCAGGGATCGTTTGCGGCTGTGCCGAGAAGTGGTTTGCTTAGAACTGGCCTGGACCAGCTGGAAGATGGAGATGTAGAGGCCAATGATCCCTAGGAGGATGATGCTGAACATGACCACAGAGAAGAGGATGTAGTTCTTGGAGTAGAGAGGCAGGAGGACAGAGCAGGTATTGAAGTCGCACAGACAGTTCCAGCCCAGCAGCGGAAGCAGCCCAATGATGAAGGCCAGAAGCCAGCAGGAGATAATGAGGCCACGCAAGCGCAGGGTCTTGCTGGCTTCGTTCTCAGCAATTGGCCTTACCATGGCACTGTAGCGCTCAATGGCCGTCACAAGCAAGCTGAACGTGGAAGCAGCCAGTGCGATGAAGAGGATGCCTTCCCGGAGGAACCAGAGCTGAGGTGAAAGCTGGAAGGTCTTCTTGCCTGAGAGGCAGAGATTAGAAAGGTAGGCAACACCTGCAAGCAGGTCGCTCACAGTGATGCTGGCAATGCAGGAGTAGACCCAGCGCCGGGCTCGCAGGCACCGCAGGATGGCCAGCAGCACGAGCAGGTTCTCCAGTATGATGATGCAGCTGATGATGACAAATGTTGTGCGGATGAGACCCATGCCCTCATCCCGGGACTGCCGGTTGGTCAGCTTTCCTGTGAAGTTATAGTGCTGCAGGATGATGTTCACATTCCTCATGGCAGCCAGCTGCAAGCAGGAACCTTTCCTGTCGAGGAGGTCCAATCTGAGCTCAGGATATTGAGCAGAGCCCAGTGGAAGGGGGAAGGAGTAATTCACCAGCCAGCTCAGCCCTGGGCCATCCATCTTCTGAGTCTACGTCAGCAGTCAAGGGATGCACGATGGAGCAAGGGTTGAAGGGGCACTGGAAGCAGGGCAGACCTTCTGTTTGAGGGCTGGAGGCAGGTGTGAGTCTGCCCCACAGGTCCAGCCTTGAGGCCAGCAGCTCTGCCCAGCGTGGAAATGAGAGTTAGACCCCTGTCTGCCAGCTCTGCGGCACTGAAAGAGCAAGGGGAGAGAAGGGTGAGGTGTTTTGTAAGGCCACGCATGAGCATGGGCTTCCTGTTGTTTAATAAAGTTTCCTGTTGTGAACTAGAGTATTGACATGGTCTCTGGCAGCTTTCTCAGTAAAGAGAAATGAGAGGGTGGGATCCGTTGGTTTGATCAAAGCCAAATGCTAGCAAGAGCACCCAGAGAGCCCGAGGCACTAACCGCTTTGCCTTTTGTGGCATGAAATTCACTCCTGAGCCTGGCTGAGAGCAACTGCCCATCATCGAGTGCCCTGCGCACCACCCATGCCTAGACACATCCTTCTCCGAGAGGAAGCTCCATACTCCCATGCAACCTTCTGGGCTCCTCCATGGGCCCAGCTCCTGCCAGTCTCTCATGATGAATCCATCCAAGTCCTGTTCTATCAAAGCAGCAAGTCCAGGCACCTGGGTGTTTGAAGCTGGGGCTCAGCTACCCCCAGCTCAAAGGAAAGCAGCTGGTCAAAGCCTTACATGTGCCCTGGTGCTGCACACTCCACCTTCAGCTCTCCAAGAATCTGCTAGAGATGGGTCAGGGTCTTCCCACTGCCTAGGTCCATGCAGGGAAACTGAGGCACAAAGCTGCTGCCTCTTGTCTCGTGTTGCAGAAGGGGCATGGTGCCATGGCTGGGACCGGAATTAAGGGGTCCTGACCTGCCTGCAGTGTTAACATCTACCACTGATCATTCCCTATGTCTGCAAAACCTGACTGGAGATGCGTTCTTGCAACACATAATTCCCAGCCCAGCAATTGAGTTTGGCTCATGACTCACCTGGCATGGCTGGCCCAAGGCTCGTGCTGCAGGAGGGAGGCTCAGCAGCCAGCAGTGCTCTCCAGCTGCTAGTCCAAGGCCCAGCACAGAGTAGGTAGCGGGGAGAAAGCTCCTTGTGTGAAATAAGTGAGATTTCCACCTACCAAAGTGAAAAAAGGGAAGTTACAACATCAACCACATTTCTCTGGCAGGATGGACCCACCCAACAGATACAAAGAGACAGAGAAAAGAGCATCTTTCAACTCAGGATCATGGCAGAAGCTTTGCCTTGCTATCTGCTTTCACCTTTGTTCTCACTCCAGACTGGCACAAAGTCAGGGAGAGGTCCCCAGGTTTAGAGCAGAGAGCTGTGATTTCTCCCACTGTCATGGCAAGCAGGGATCCTGGGAGTCAGCCCCTGCTTGAGGAGCAGAGAGGTCCTAGCCTGGATTGTGACATGGGCAAGTGGAAAATGCAAAGGGGGTTCCTGCTGCAGGAACTCGTGCAAGCAAGAGTGGTTCTCATTGAGAGCTGAGGGCTTGGTCCTCCCTTTCTGCTGGCAGTTTGGGCTTTTCTGTCAGCAGAATGGAAAAAAGCTCATGCTGATAAAGTCAGCAGACCCCAAGCCTGAAGGAGCAGAAATCAGCAGGAAGACTGGGCCATGAGTACAGTGCAGGCCAGAGGACAGGAGTTCCAGGGCACACCTTCAGCACCAAGAGCTCACTCCCAAAGGGGCTGGACAGATGCTCCCAGCATAGCACCAGAATCCAAAGGGCCAATGCAACTCTTGTACATCCTTCCGGGTTGTTCTTGCTTCAGGTTGGGCCTCCAGCAAACATCTGCTCCTGTAGGCAGAGGACAGTTGGCAGGGAGTTCCTAAAAAGATCAGAAGATGAAGAAACTTGCCTTGCCGGGGTCCTAAGTAGCTTCTCAAATAGCTAGTAGCATGGGGGAGCCTTAGAAAGGAGATGGCTGGCAGGAGCGAGCTCTTCGCCAGGGAGACCTGCAGAGAGCACGGTGCAGGTGGGAGGCAAATGGTTTTGATGGCAGGAGGCAGACAAGCTGCTGGGAAGGCTCAGTGCACCCTTCAAATGGGTGCTGGGCACACTCAACCAGCCATGTATCATAGGCTCTTCCTTGTGCCCCTTCCACGAACACACCAAGTGCTACATAAAAAGCAGGGCTGATTGCTCTGTAAAGAGCTGTTCTAGTAAGATAATACCTCATTCCTTGCTCTGCACTAGCCTCTGGCTTGTTTAGCCTTTCAGTAGAAGAGGGGACCAGGTACCTGTGAAGCTTGCCGTGGTTCCACAGCACATCCACAATAGGGAACTGGCTCTGGGAAGATGCTGGAGCTGCATCCCAGCACCCATGGGTCCCCTTGCCCCATGCGGCTGGTCTACAGCAGGGCCTTGCATAAACCCAGCCCACATGCCTGCCGCAGAGCTGCTGCTGCCAGCCCCCACAGGGATGTCCTCAGCTTTTCTTGAGGGCAGTGAGGCTCCCCCTCAGCTGGGCACCGCTGGGGGACAAGTTCCTGTTGTTCTGCAGGGGCTCCCCATTGCTATCTGCACAGGCACCAGCTGAGCTTCATCTTGATACGTCTCCTTCACTGCTGTTTCAGTTCAGATGTTCTTTCCTTGAAATGAGGGGGCAGAGGAGGGACACACTGTCCTGCAACATTTGTCATCTCTTTCCTGCAGCTTGAGACCACAAGTTACTTGAATCTGCCTGATAGCTGCCAAGTGCTGGCCTTGGAAGGACCCAGGGAGGTGCAGGAGCCAGCGGCCAACTCCTGGACCCTCTGCCAGAGCCATGGCCATAGCAGGTGTCCTCAGATGCTGAGATGAAGCAGTTCCATAAAAGAAGGTGCAAAGCCCTCTGCAGCCTGCAAGAAGGCAAAAGTGCCATTGCGGACAGGGGCACCCAGAGATGAGCAGCCTGCAGCATGGCAGTGCACCTGGGCGCTCTTGCCCTGCTCCCAGGATGGTGTCAGGCTCCAGGATTGTTCTGGAGATGCAGGGGGTCTGGCTGCAGCAGCCACAGCTACACCCCACCTCCCTTTGGTACTGCTCACTGTCCTGTCACAATACCCTGAGAAATATCAGTGGGAACAGCTGTGCAAGGGTTGCCTGCACCAGGCCAGGTTCAGGCAACTCAGCATCATGCTTAACTGCTGCATCATGCTGCTCCAGCTCAGCATCATGCTTAGAGCACATGCACTTAGGGAGGAGTGCAGGAAAGAGGCCAAGAAGAAGGCAAGAAAGCAACCCTTCCCCTGGCCAGCCTCTGCCAGCATCAGGCAATCAGCAGATGATGCATCTGGACCACTGCAATTAACAGTAGTCAACAGATTTATCATTCACAAAATCTCTCTCATACCTGTCTAAACTTATTTGTTTGACCTTCAAGCTCTACCCAATGGCACGTACAGCCTGTTGACTCAAATGCAAGCTACTTGTGTAGACATCATGACAGTTTTATTTACCAAGTAATTTTTAAAAGCTGGGTCTTACACGTTACTAATTTTTGCCCAACCAAACTCTATGCAACTGATGGAAAAAAGAACCATGGAAAGAGAGATGCAACTGCATTCTGAACAGAGAAGCGTTAGGGCAAAGCTGAAGGTGCTGTAGAGGATAGCAGGCTACATCACTGTGCAAGCATCATGGGCTGCAACTCCTGCACTTGAGTTCTGATCAGCCCTGGGGGAGTGACAGCAAGCTACAAGTGCAAGATAAAACATCAATTATTTCAGTTGAGGTTTTCCTGCAGTGCTGCTGCACAGCCCCGATTAAAACTTGTATTTACAGACATTCTGATTAAATGGGTGAAGCTCTGTGGGGAGCTCTGTCCCCCAGCTTCCCTCCCCACATGCATCCTGTCCCCACTGCATGGCTCAGTGGGGCACCAGCCAGAGCATCCAACCACCGCCAGGTGTTTTTCTGCTCCAGGAAGGGTGGAGTTGTGCTGATTTAGATATGACTGTTTGCTCCTGACAGTTGGTTGCAGTTGCTTGCTCTGGTCTCTTGCAGCAGGTCATCTTCCTGGTGGCACATCCCATCCCTTGTGCAGCAGGGTACTGCCAGCCCCAGCAGAGCTGGGGAGAGAACCACAGCAGGAACCCCCAGCCGGGGAGACACCAAGCCCAAGAGACCAGCCCTTAAACAGGATTGTCTCAGCCACAGTTGTTTTTCACTGAAATTCGGTGGGTGGGTCTCTGTGGGAAAAGAATTTACTGCAGTGAGCCTCTGCATTTGAAGGAAAACAAGAACATGAAAGAGAAAGTTTTGCTATCATCTTGTCTTGACCACATTAATGACCTTAAAAGGCAAAGTTGGGTTGATTTTTTTCTTTAAGTGGTTTTTCTTTAAAAGCTTGAATTTCCTCAATGCAAAAACATTAAGCAGAAAGCAAACAGCTGCATAAAATGCTTCTCCTCTCAAAAAGCTTACTTCGGAGTCACCCCAGTGACCCACACCACCAGTGGGCCAGCTCAGCCCATCTCCCATGGTGTCACACCTTTCTCTCCCCTGTGACAGGTTTGTGATTGTAACCCCTTGGATGGTTTACAATGCAAGGCTCTGGGCATTTCCAGCTCCAATCTCCTGCAGGACGGCAGCTTCAGAGCCACGCGTCCCCCAGCACCCCTCCCTCCAGGGTGAGCTCGCACAACTGCCACCTCCCGAGCCCTGCCCCACCGCAGTGCAGCACTCCGCGCAGGAAACAGGCAGGGGAGGTCTCAGGGTAAACAGCAGGGCAATGCCTGCACAGCAGGGTGCTGGCAGGTGTGCAGCCCAGGCTCTGCACAGAGGAAATGGGGCTGGTCTGACACCCAAGATGGTGGCAGTCCCTCTGGTCTGTCTGTCCCTTGATCCTTGGATGTTTTGTGTTGGAGCAAAAGTCAGTCTTGAAAGCATGTGAGCATGGAAAAGACATCTTCAGTGACTGGCACTCCTTGCTCTTTATCTCCCGTGTTGATAAAGATCTTTTCTTTAGCATTTAATTTTCTCTCACACCCCTTCCAGTAAAGGGTCCTGTTATGACTACAGAATGCAACATGCAATCTCTTCTCAGCAGAGCAGGCACTTCACACAGAATTAAGCCTAACAGATTTACGCCTCGCACACAATAACCCAGACAAGCTCCAGGGAACATGGAACAATGCAGCGAAATGGGACAACCTCACAGGATGGGAAAATGAAGGTAGCTAAGGGCTACAAAGAGCAATCAGGAAGGACAGCTTTAACCAATGCAGGATTGTATGACACAGCTCCTTCTGAGATTGCAGCCTGTGAGTCAGGCAGCCCTTCATGCAAGTTACAGGCTCAGCTGCCATCACGGGACACACTTGGGCAGCTGAAGGCCCAGGGGCCAGAAGGAAAGTGCCCACAGCCACCAGCCAAGGCCATGAAAGAGCCAGAAGTAGGAAGAACACAGGTGTCATGAGCATCAGGCCCATGCCCCTCATACAGTGATTTGGTCACCTCTTTGAACAAGGTTCACCTGTGGCAGTCCGATGACAGTCTCTGTTGAGGACCACAGGCCAGGAAGGGCTGAGTGCAGCATGACTGGGGCTCAGTTTAGCATTTAGCCAAATCGCCCCTTGCTAGGGTCAAGCTGAAGACAGCAATTGCAGCGTGGTTTGCAGGTGATTTCAGGTCAGGGACGGGGGCGGGGGGGGCGGCAGTGAATCCAGAACAGGGTGGATGAAGCCCCCTGAACAGGTGTGCCAGTGGCCAGACCAGCTGCAGAGGCAGCACCTGCAGTCATTGAACTTGACAACAAAGCGTGAAGTAAGTGGCAGAAGCTACAGGAGGTGCAGTAGGAGACAACCTGATTGACAGAACTGGAGGACACCACGCTTTGAAGCAGCCAGATGTGATTTGTCCTGCAACCAAACTGGGGAAGAAATGCTAAATCACACCCTGGAGATCCCCTCGGACACCCTTCTCGGCTGGCACCACTGTGGCTTTGGCACCATTCTGCACTCTGCCCTGGCCTTTCTGTCTTGTATATCGCTCACTGATCACAGCCGGCATGTGAGCAGGCTGGGCAGCAGAGATGAAGATAGACTGTCAGGGTTACTGCACTGCTCTGATTAGCACAGTCAGGACATCGCACATGGTTTCCTGGCTGCTGGGTACAGCTGGTCCCAGGGTATAAAGCCAGCCCTTGGGCACAGGGACATTAAGACTTCCACACAGCCTGGCAGCAGCACCCAGTGGTGGGAGATGTGCCAGACCCAGCTGCTCCTAGCCCTGCTGCTCCTGTTCTCCTGCCCATGGGCCGATACCAGTAAGCTGGGGTACTGAGAGGGGCTGCACAGGAGGCTGCTGGTCTGGGCTTTGGCCTCAGCAGATCACTCTGCAGTGGGATGTCTTTCAGGTGCTGTATGGGGTCAGATTGTGGGGGGCCATGAGGCTCAGCCCCACTCCCACCCTTACATGGCATACCTAAAGATAGGGAAGTCCGCCTGTGGAGGCTTCCTGGTGGCCCCTGACTGGGTGATGACAGCTGCACACTGCATGGGGTGAGTACCTTGTACAGGAGCCTTGCTCCCCTCTTTCTCCCCTAACCAGAGAGGTCCATCACTAGAGTCATTTCGGAGCAGGTTCTTCTTTCTCCTGCACCTAGCAGCTCTCTCCACCTGCCTGAGAAAGGGCAAGGAAGCAAGTGTGACCCAATCTCTTTTCTTCCTCTCTCTCCTCTGCTGCCGCGGTCAGGAATGCCACAGTCATCCTGGGGGCTCACAACATCTATGAACCAGAAACAACCCAACAGGTCCGGGGAGTTCTCAGATACCACCAGCACCCTGAGTACGACCCCACCACCGTGTCTAACGACATCATGCTGCTCAAGGCAAGGCAGGCCTGCAGGGTGGAGTGGGGCTGTGGGCGTAGCAGGGGCTGAGCAGAGCATATCATGCTGTTAGCTCCTCCTGCAAGCCATCACCTTCTTCTGCCATGGGTGCTGGATTGGGAGGGACCCAGGAGGGAAGCACGGGCAGGGCTCATGTTACATGCCATCTTTGCAGCACCTTAGCAGTACTTGCGGTGCTGTATGCCCCACTGTACCTCCCCTGTCTCTGTGGGTTAAGTGCCATTCAGCTGCTCACAGCCTTCTCCAAAAGTCTCGCTCTCTCCCAGCTGACAGCAAAGGCCACACTCAACAACTATGTCAAAACCATCCCCCTGCCCAAGACCAGCGGCTTCCTCCCCACAGGCACCAAGTGCAGCATAGCCGGTTGGGGCCTGATCGACAAGGACCAGGAAACCAGCAAGCTCTTTGAAACCAAAGTCTCCATCTACAGCCGCAGGAAGTGCATCCACTTCTATCCACACCTCAACGCCGGCATGGTGTGTGCCGGCAGTTTCCATGAGCTGAGGGACTCCAGCCAGGTACAGCTGCAGAGGGGCCAGGGCTCAGCCACAGAACAGGGGGCTGCTTGCAGTGGGGGCTGCTCCTGGCACAGGCTTGGCAGGATTCCAGGAGAGGTGACTGGAACACAATTCCTGTGCCCGCATGAATGGGATCCCTGGATGCCCCTGGCATCCTGATCCATGTGCGGTCCCAGGGGCAGAGCCCCAGCTTGCCTACTGCGGGCAGCTCCTGCATCAGGGCTGGCAGGAGAAGGCTGGTCCTGATGGCAGAGCGTGGGCGGGGGGGCTGAGGTGGAACCCGTTCCCACAGAAACTTTGACAACTGGTTTCATCTGTCCTCAGGGTGATTCTGGTGGGCCCCTGGTGTGCAATAAGGTGGCGCAAGGCATCGTTTCCTTTGGGCATGACAACCCCCCTGGGGTCTATACCCGCATCTCCAACTACCTGCCCTGGATCAAAAAAAACATGAAGAAGTAACAACAACATCAGTGCAGCCCCGGAGACACCCTGGTTTCCTTCCTGCCCCTACCAAAGGCTCAGCTCCCTCTCCTTTCCTTGGGATCCTGAGTGCCCTGATGGATGCCCGCAAGGGCCTGTTTCTTTGTTCTGAGGCTGCTGGCTGTCCCACTGCCTGCCCATGCCAGGAAGCCAGTTTGGTGCCACATTAAGTCACCCTGACAGAAGGGAGGATTGTCCCAGGTGGCATCAGAAAGAGGCTGCACCACTGGGGATCCCATTTCCTTCAGAGACACCCCTGCCCCTGCTTAATCCTTGCTGCACTTGAAACACCCACAGTAAACTCAGAGCTACCTTTTTCAGCTTATCTGCCTCCTCCTTCCTTGCACCTCGTCCCAGGGAGGAGGGAGGGCTGGGTCAGCAGGTAGAAGCACAGTCAGCCTGCTGGGATGGAGGCAGCAGGAGCTCTGCAACCACCAGGTTGCTACCAGGCTGGGAGAAAAAGAGCTGCAGCTGCTGCTTCTGGAGCCACAGCAAGACTGCCTGCCACAGGGAGCGAAATGGCCAAGCAGAAAGTGGGTCAGGTGGGGGCTTACTGCAGGTGGGCAGGTTTTCTTGTGATGGGCTCCCAGCAGGCCTCTGCCAGAGAGAGCGGTCACACACAGCTCAGGGCCCTGTGCTAGCTCACTCAAACAGCGCTTGCGCAAGGGATCTGCTTCCCCTGTCCATTGCGGGGTGGTGATGGCAGAGAGCTGGGAGGCGAGGGGAAGCGATGTGCACACACCCCATTCACCAACTTCAGCAATGTCATGAGCCCTCCAGCGGCCAGTTCTCAGTCCTCTAGAGCAGCTGCGTGATGCCCTGAGTAGACAAGGATGCAGACTCTGAAACGATCATTCTGCAAGTGTTAGTAAAGGACCTGAATTTGCAAAGGTGCCCAGCTCTGTGCCGCTATCTCCTTGCTTCCCAGGCCAGCTATTACAGGAGAGCCTGACCCTTTCCCTGGAGAAAATCAGGGTGAATCCTAGCTGGGAGCTGTCAGCTTGGAGCTTGTGGGCGCATTCCTGCCCCTCTCAACAAAACAAGCTCAAACCTCACAGAACAGGCTGCTGTAGCAGCAGCACAAAACCAAAAGGGCTCACGGCTCTCAGCTTGGAGCTCAGCTTCTGCTCTCCACGGAGGATGCACCATCCTCAGACAGCCCCTGCATGGAAGTCTGAGCACTCTGCACTACGTTTCCCTGAGCCTCAGGCTTCTCTTTAATTCCAGACACCATTTCTGATGGTGTCTCTATAGAGACAGGAGAGGGCCAGGCACTTTCCTGGAGGAGATGGCACCAGGCAGGACAGTGCACCAATAAACAAATGCACTGTGGCAATCCCTGGCGCAGGATGCCAGGTATCTGTGCAAGTTCCAGGGGAGATCAGTTTTGCGGGGAGATCTGCAAACCAGGGAGATCTGGTTTGAAGAGGGGAAACCCAGTGGGAAATTTTGAACATACAGAAACTGTGTGCAATGCAAGGAAACAGGATGCTTGCCTTGTACTCATAGCCTTTCCCAGGTTTCCACTTAGCCACTTCTGTCAGAGGGAGGAGATAGCCTAAATAAGCCTGTGGTCCAGCCGCAGCTGCGTACTCTCATGCTCCCTCTGCCCCTGCCTGGGGCAAAAGGAGATGATACCACCTTTGTCTTCAGCACCCACACCATTCTGGGGAAACAGAGAATGGTCCACGGTTTGGGCTTCTGCTAACAGCTGCTATCAACCAGTAGATCTGCAAGTGAAAAGGCTGCAACTGCTTATCTTCAGAATAGAATCTTTGTCACGTCAGGGTTTTCCTTGAAGCTCCAGCTGCTGCAGTCTTTGCACGAGAATGACAGCTTTCAGATTAAAAAAGGGTTTTGCCCTGCAGCACTAGGGGTAGGAGGGTAGGCGAATTTACTGGCAGCCAGCAAGGATGCATCAGTCCCATTTCGTCACAGCCCAAAGAAGGAACTGCTGGTGGGGCAAGGGAACAGCCACGCCAGTGCAGTGTGGGCTACAGGTGGGGGTGCCCCAGAGACCAGCCCCCAGTCTGTCCTCCCCCACGGCACCAGGAGCAGTGGGTGCAGCCCTGGCTGGGGTGGACTTGGACACAACACCTCCCCGAAGGCCAGCAGGTATGGCACGGGACTGCCCGCAGCCAGTGAAGGGGCAGTATCCCAAACCCACATCCCTCCTCCCCACCCACCCTCAACACATCAGAGGCAAAGGCAGCCCTGGCTCCAGGCAGCATCCTCCTGTCTTCTTTCATAGCGGTCAGTAAAGGAGCAGTGAACCCCCCAGTTCAATGGGAAAAAATCACACCTAGGTTAAGGTACAGTAAGGTAGTTGGAAGTGACCTTCAAAGATCATCTAGTCCAACTGCCTGACCACTTCAGAACTAACCAACACTTAATGCATATTATTAAGGGCATTATCCAAATGCCTCTTGAACTCTGGACAGCCATGGGGCATCAGACTTGCAAGGAAGCCAGCTCCAGTGTTTGACCACCCAAACTGGAAAGAACATGTTCTGGAAAGAAACACTTAAAAGGGGGTCTTTTGCCATACAAAACAGAGCTCCAAATCAGCAGCTGGTGCAGAGCAGAGACCTTGTGGTGCTAGAAGCAGTCATGCTGTTGTGGGCCAGACTTGTGAAGCTGCTGAAACAGCTCCTTGCCACAGACAGCCATAACCACACTGGTTTTTTGAAGATTGTTCCTTGAACCAGGACTACACCTGCCAAAAAGCAGCAGGAGGGTTCTCAACTGCCTCATTGGAATTGGTGCATCATGTAAAATAAATCATTTTTTTTGCAAAGCTTATGATAAAATCAAAAGACTACGCAAGAGGACAACAACAAATACAATCTGCAATGTAGGGGTATGCTGGCAGGCAAAGTGACAGGGTGGGTGCACTCCCTCCAGCCTCCAGCTTGGAGGCAATGGTTTAATACTGGCTCTGGGTCCAGACAGGTGTCAGATGCCCCAAATCAGTCCCAAACTGAAGGTGGGTTGATGCCCAAGGCTGACTGAATTCCCCCCTCAGATTGCTGAGGTATGCAGTTTGCAGAGAGATTAATCAGATGAGTCTGACCTCTGTGGTTTCCTGGAGCCTAGTCTCAGGGTATAAAACCTTCCTGGGAGCAGGAAGAGACCCCAGTTGCAGCCTCACCTCCAAGGCATCCACCGAAGCTGAGCACGCTGCAATGAAGCACCTGCAGAAGCTACTGCTCGCCCTCATGTTGGTGGCATGTCCTCTGGCCAAAGCCAGTGAGTAGAGCGGGCGCAGGGTGGGGCAAGGGCTGGGGAGGGCAGAGTCTTGGCCAGCACATCCGTTAGCCCCTCTGGGCCCCTTGTCCTCAGCCCCATAAATTGCAGGTCACGCCTGGAACCGGATGACAGGAGCAAGCAGAGCCAAGGCCCCTGCCAGGCCCTACATGGCTTATCTGGAAGGGAAGAGCGGCCACTTCTGCGGGGGCTTCCTGGTGGCCCCCAGCTGGGTGATGACAGCAGCTCAGTGTTTCAGGTAAGAATTCTCTACATCTGCATAGCACCTGGCACATTATGGTTGCTGAGCTGCCATGATCCAGATAATATCTCCTGGATGGATGTCTGACAGCCCCAGTCACTTCCTTCAGCGACAAAGCCTTTTCTAGACTGGAGCAAGGCCACGCTGCAGGGACAGGACAGGCTGGCACCCAGCAACTTGGCTCTGCCTGCAGTTCCTCCTCAAGCCGCCCAGCCCTGCAGCCTCCCCAGCCTGCGTTTGGATGCTTATCTTTCTTTTTTTTCCCCCTCCGTGGTCCATTCCTAGATGTGAACAGTCAGAAATTGGGCCAGCTTCTCCCCTTGCTGCCACTGACCTACTGGCATAGCAGGTGTGGCTGGTGCCAGGCTCTGCCCTTTCTGCCACCACTGACCTGCCAGGCTGCTGTACAATTCAACGATCTCCTCGGTGAGCTGCTTTCTCAGTCTCTTCCATCCCTCCAGCTGGAGGAGCTGGGGCAGTAGCAGGCAGAAGGGCCCAGCTACTCACGCACATGCTCTGGGTATTGGTACTGGCAGCTCTGCTCCAGGCCTGAAAGGCAGAAAGGAGCATCAGAAGAATCTGGTCTGGCTGAGGGCTGCCCCCTACCCCAGATCTTTCCCCGCTTTCCAAAAGCAGCCCCTGCTGCCAATGGTCCTTGTGAGCATTGGACAAAATTAGCTCATCTCGAGATCCAGAGACAAAGTAACCCGTGGCATGCAGAGCCCCACTCTGTCAGCCACTGATTCACTCTGCCTCCTGGCTGGGTAGGCTCACCTGCAGGACTCCTTGCTCTCACCAGTCTTCTCCAAAGCCCAATCCATGCCTCCAGGCAATGCCTCAGCATCACCAAGACAAAGTTAAGGACATACACTGTACTCATTCTCATTAGCCACAAACCTCTGACTGTCATCCTTGGAGCCCACAACATTCAGAGAAGAGAGGAAAGCTGGCAAATGTTTGAAGTCCAGAGGTATCACCGCCATCCAGACTTCACCAATCCCATGAAGGGAAATGACATCCTCCTGCTGAAGGTAACTGCCTGCCTGCAGTGCCCATGTGGTCCTGTCTGCCCAAACTCACTATGTGCAGGGCTGAGCTGTGACACTGGAGTGGGAGGGAACAGCCTTCAGCACACCGCATTTACAGACAAAATACTTATTTCTATATTTTCTGTCCCCTTGCCCAGCTGAAAGGCAATGCTACCAGCAACAGCTACGTTAGGACCATTTCCTTCCAAAAAATAAAGGCCTCTGGAGGGACGGTGTGCAGCATAGCTGGCTGGGGCCACAAGGCACCCACTGCCACATTCCACGAAGCCAACGTCACCATCCACAAACAAAGGGACTGCCTAACCGTGTACCCTGGACTTGCCAACAACTTGATCTGTGCCAACAGTGGATCTGCTGGGGTGCCTGAAGAGGTCAGTTGGACATGGGGAGTGGATGGCTGCAGGGCAGAATTCAGACAGGTCCTAGGCACAACATGGTTTGGGCTAAAACCTCCACTGAAGAGGTGCTGTCTAAAATTGCTTGTCATTGTCAGCCCCCCCAGTCAGCCCACAGTTCTTCACCGGCATCCCGCTCTTGTTGTCCTGGCACAGGAGCTAAAGAGGTGCTGTGGGTCTTGATTTCCAGGGATCTAACCCTCACAGGGGCACCACACTTGTGCTCAGCCCTGGGCCAGATAGAAAAGGCAAGGGATCTGCATTGTCCTTCTATAGCACAGCACCCAGGATTCTGCACAATGGGACAACAGCTTGGCTGAAGAGGGGTTTGCCCTAAATTTCAGAGCTGGGCTGAGTGCATTTTGTAGTGCTGTGCAGCCAAGAGAAGTGTGGAGATGAAGTGATGCTTCAGGCTATAGTATTTGTTACTGTGCTGGTCCCAGACAGAACTGTCAGGTCCTGTTTGGACCCAGAACTGTCCATACGTACAGAAAGTCCCAAATTCTCCTGGAAAGCTCTGTCTTCATATCTGCAGCCTCCCTGTTCTTTGCAAATGCACCCCTCTTCCCCCTAGTCAACACTGATCTCTCTCATTTTATAGGGTGATACCGGAGGCCCACTTGTCTGCAACAGCAAAGCCTATGGTATCTTCTCCTATCAGTATAAGAACCGGATTGGCTTCTACACACACATTGCTCCCTACCTTCCCTGGGTTGAGAGTGTCATGAAGTCGGCGTGACTCACATGCCCCAGCTGCTTCCCTGGAAAGCTCACGCACCAGGGCTCATGCTCACCTGCTGCTGCTTCTCTTCTCCCTGGAAAACTTCTTCCACCGGTCTTCATGGATGTGGCAAGGAGTTCTCTCTGGCAAAGCAGGGGGCTTTGTGCAGAATTTGCACCTTGACTGAGCCTGTTCACCGTGAGAGCTAGGGAGCACCTACGTGCACCACACACCTTCCCTGCTCTGGGCTGCCCTTTGGCCAAACCACTTGTGGTTCCAGCAAGAGCAGCAGGGCAGACCCGAGTGAGGTGACTGCGGCTGCTGGGATATCCACCGCCCCACAAAATGTTCTTGGGAGATCCAAAGAGCAACCTCCTCCCTGCCCCTGGCATTCGTGATGCCTGGATCTCCCTTGCCCAGGCCCTGAGGTTACAGGGTTGTCCCAGCTCCAGGGGGGAACAACACTTTCAGCTCCTGCTTCACTACTGCTGCCGTCCCCTACCTCTGAAACTCACTGCCTCATTTCTCCCCTCTTGCTGTAGTTCCAGTGTTGTAAAAATACATAAAAACAATAAACTGCATCTGTATTTGAGTGCCTTCTATGATTTGAATTTGTATCAGTCTGGCTCCAGTCCTGAACAGCTCAGAAGAAAGTAATGGCCCAAAGTGCTGAATCCCAAGCTGGAAGTTTCTACCTAACCAGTAGCCTCCATTTTCTGTCCCACCTAAACCCACTGAAGAGGCGTCAAGCCTGGCGTTCAGGGCAGGGACAGCCTCTTTGCCCCCTCTCAGCAGTGCAGAGGGCTCAGTCAAAACTGAAAAAGTTGATGAGTGATCTTCCAGCAGGAGATCATCTCCCCCACGTGATGCAGCGTGAGCAGGCAGGGAAGGGGAGAGGGCACAGAACACCAGGAATGCCTGGGCTGCAGGACTGCTCACACCATGTCCCTTCTGGTGCCCTGGGGGATTATAAGCCTTTCCCATGCCAGGACAGCCCTGTGACAAGACTAGCCAGTGGCCACCTCTTGGGTGGAGGACAGCACGAGCACCAGAGCCAGCTGGAGTTCAGCTACCTGAAATTCAGGATGCAGACTTTCAGAGAAGAGAAGGCGCAGAGGCTTCCTGGAAGCCACGGCGCCTGCCCAGCCTACCCGGAAGCAGAGGACACTGTGGGAGTGCCGCCTTGTTTACCACCCCATTTTCCACCCTCCCAGGGAAGGGAGCATGACAGAAGAAGCAGGGAACAGGAGGGTGGTTTGGGTGAAGGAGAACCCCACACACCTAGCATGCTCAGAGGGATGACTGCTTTGCAGGTGCTGCACCTTCACATCGCACTCTGCACTGAGCTGTATTCCTTGCAGCTCTCTTCTGGAGTCAGATCACCGGGCCCTCCTAAAGGAGAAGCCTGGTCCAGCAGAGAGGCAAGTGCATTGCCAGACTGACAGCATGAAGGACACAGCGCCAGACTTGACTTTCTGTGATTGCCACTGGTGCTGGAGTTGTCCGACAAGCTTCAAGCCTTTGATTGCTTCCTTTCACATACATATTTACAGTACATCCCAAGGCAGGCACACGCTCATGCCCCTTGATGTCAGTACAAATGCAGCATCCTGTAGGATTATAGCATCAGCGTTTCAGTCTTTCTTGCACATTTCAACTACAAAAAATATTAAAACATCACCAAAATCAAAATTCCACATGTTTTCTTGGCACGGGTACCACAGGGGTGCCCATAGATCTAAACCTATCATAGATCTAAACCTATTGCTGTTCCATGTGGGTACCACCAGCCCATCCCAGGAGGCAATAACATTGAGCTTGGGCACAAACCAGCTGCACAGATTCATTTAGGAGCAAAGGCTGTGGTCCTAGTTAAAGCCAGACATTGTGGGCAGTGAGAGCATCGACCCTCGCTATTAGCAAGAGGACAATGCAGCACTTGCACAGCACTGAGCACAGCTGGGCCTTGAGAATAGGCTGTAAGACACTGCTGCAATACGTAATTTTATCTCAGATCTCTGCCTGTCCATAAAAGGATAAAGTCAATCTGTATCTATAAAGGAAACGGAACTTGGAGTCCTGCTCCTGTCCCCATGCTTTAACCATATTGTCATCCTTCTCTTCCTACAAACCCCTGTAATTTGTGATAACATCCAACCACTGTACTGAGGCACAAACTCCACAGAAGCAGCCCGTGTTTCAGTGTTTCAGAAAAGAAATCACACCCAGAGATTCAAGAGATTTGTATGCCTAGTTGTACTGGAAACAAGAGTGAAAGATACAGGTATTAGATCATCAGCAACCCATAAAATCACGGGGGTTTCTCTGCTGCATGTAACAGTATTGGCCAAAGGCCCTGGTGACGGTAATCCTGCCACACTCAGTGCTGTGAGTGCATGCAGCAGAACCAGTCCTCCGTCTGAAGATGCTGAAGAAACACAACAAAAGGCAAGAGAGGCTTGGGTTGCTGGTGGCAGCTCGGGTTGCTTTGTCTGGGCCCAGGCAGGTGCCCACCAGAGAAGTCCTGGCAAGCACCCTGCCGCATGCAGGTGTTCCTCAAGGCACTCCTAGACATTCAGATCCTTTTAATAAAGTTGGCAGAAAAGAGAAGAACCACCAAAGCCTGGCACTCAGCAAAGCTTCACAGAATCACAGAATTGTAGGGGTTGGAAGGTACCTCCAGAGATCATCAGGTCCAACCTCCCTGCCAAAGCAGGTTCCCTAGAGCAGGTTGCCCAGGTAGGGTGCAGACGGGCCTTGAAGATCTCCAGAGAAGGAGACCCCACAACCTCCCCGGGCACCCTGTCCCAGTGCTCCGTCACCCTCATCGTGAAGAAGTTCTTTTGCATGTAGTTGCAGAACTTCCTGAGCTCCATTTTTTGGCCATTGCCCCTTGTCCTGTCCCCACAAACCACTGAAAAGAGGTTGGCCAAATCCCAATGTCTCTAATGTTTTTTCCAATACTTTGTGGTTTTGGACAAACTTAAAGACCCCCCTCTTCTGAAACTGATCTTCATATTACATCTGAAGGATATTAATCTGGACATTTGGCAAGTGACCTAGCAAGAGGATGAAAAGAAATAATCTTCTGTCCAGTGCTTGGGATTTCATTGACAAAAATAAAATAGAAGAGACAAGGAAAAGCCCAGTCTTCCAGGTCCCACTATGTTTTCAAGTTTACTGCACAACAGCTGATCCAGAAAAAACATTTTGGTACATCCCTAGCCATAATGTGCTTCTTGTGACAGAAACAGCAATTCTGTCCAAGTCACAAATCTGTCCGTGCCCTGGATACGCCCCTAACCCCTGAGGAATACAGAGGCCCCCAGCAGCTGGTGGCCCTCACCCAGACGCAGCAATGCACACATGGTGCACTGCGAATTGAGGGGGGGCTGAGGGGAAGCTGAGGGCCCCCCACCAGCACCTGCCTCTCGCTCTCTTTGGAGCTGAGGCCACTGCCACTGCTGGGGCAGTGAGGAAGGACGTGATGGAAGTGACGGATATGGCACGATTTACACAGACAAAAAGGGCTGTCCAAGACCTACAGCTCTGAGATCCAAGTATGAAAACACCAGCTCCATTCACTTGCCTCTCCCCCACCATGTAGCTTTCCAGGCATACTGGTTTTGACTGGGATTCAAAGTGAGACAGTGGTCAAACTATGTCCAAGCAGGGTGAGGGGGAGAGAGGAGGAGCTCTGTAATAATCTTCTATTCATACCAATTTCCTCTGCTGTTAGTAGAGCTGGTTCCTCTCCTTTCTTTGCTGCAGACAGCACACAGCCGCTTCAGGCTCAGAGCTGGGAGGCACAGGAACCTGTTGAGCATTGTGCTGCAATGACACCACAGGCCACAACAGGAGAAAATCTGAGCCTACACATACCCACAGAGCAAACACTTCACTTACCCTCCTTGGTGGTGCAGCTTTGCTCTGGCCTTAACTCTTGCTGTGCACTTGAGGGCTTTCAGCTGGGATAGGAGAGCCCCAGCTGTCCAGGCACAGAAGGAAATTGAGTTAATGAGATAAATGCAATGCAAACCTGCCTGGCTGGGGCAGGAGTGGGGTTTTCAGCCAAGTGGTGTGGATGGTCTAGTAACAGAAAAAGCAATCAGACAGCTGAAGAAATTAAGGCAAACTGGGGGGGGGGGGGAAGAGGCCAAACCTACCTCTCTATTGCTAGAGGTACTGAGGTAGTTTTGTATCACGCAGATTTCAAACACGGTAAAATTACCATTCTTCTAACTGCACAGAGAGGAGGGAGGAAAAAACAGGCCTGGTTAAAGCACAGGAATCCAGCATACTTCTTAAGATTACAACAGAAAAATGACATTCTAAAATCAAAGACTAGGGGTTGAAGTTTAGAAAACTACCAATGAGTGCATCTGTCTTTGTGAATCCCAGCTTCAAAAAAGTTTTGATCAAGCCTAATTTTACCAACCACCTCTTATTCTTAAACCATCTTAAGCCTGTATATACTTTAATTAGCAGTCTACAACAAAAGTTTCCTGACTGCAGAAATACAATTGCCCGAGTTCTTAAATTTAGCAGCCAGCTTGAAGTTCTCATGTTAACACATAACCCCTGATGTTTTATTTTTCAAGATGTACCTCCGGGGAGCACTCATTTTTCCTCATGCTCACCTGTGCATAAAGATGACTGGTTAGGCCCCGTGCAACACACGCAGAAACACTGACTACATAGAATTTACCATTCCTGGTACTTTCCAAAACTTGTAATTCAAAAACTTGTCAGAGCCCCCCCCGCCGTTTTGTGACCGAGGAGCCCCCAGCCACCAAGGTACCGCACTCCCGGCTTCGGGTCCAGGCAGGGAACATGCGCTAGGGGTTTTCCACGTACACGCTGCCCTCTTCAGGTTCGCAAGCTGCTCCGTGCTCTCCAAGGTTCTCTGAGTAACTCCTGAACTGACCCAGCCTTACATCTATCTAAAAATCCTTTTCAACAAAGCAGAAGACTGCAGCTTGGAAGTAAGGGAAACATCTGTCCAGTGTGAACAGAATAAAATGTCATTTGAGCTTTATAAAGCAGCACTGATGCCAGGGTTCTAGGCCCAGATGGGAAAGGCATCCATTTCCCCCTGGGTTTCTTTACAGCATTTAACCTGATCTTAATCAAATGCTGCAAAGCATAAGCTGAGCTGGGATGTTTCTAAACAGAAATGCCAACGATGTCCTCACAAGACAGCTTCAGTGAGGCTCCTTGAAGAGCAGAGGCAATCAGCTGTTCGCAGCATTTGAGACTGAGAGGCTGAGCCCCTGGGAGTGAGCACAGGAACCAGTGTAGGAGGAGAGACCAACATTTCAAATGCTTCATGCAAATACCTTTCTTTCATGGCCAGGAGCTACATCTCCACACCTGAGATGAAGACAGGAGCAATTCTTGAAGCAGTGCAGGAGTGGCAAGCGGCCACAGCTGATAGCACCCAGCTGGGCACATGGAACAGCCTCAGCCTGCAACTGCAGCCCCTTGCTGAGCTACAACCTCCCTCTGCCATCTGGGGAGCAGGGTCACCCAGCAGCTTTCACGCAGCCCAAATGCCAGTCTTGTCAGCTGGTCTGCTTTGGGAGCCATGAACTGAGTGTGCTCTGAAGCCTTGAGTTCTCAACCCAGGGTGGTACAGAGGTCAGAAAAGTTGCTCATATGGGCTTAAATTCCTCATCAGACTGTGCCACAGAACATAAAAGAGCAAAACCAAGCAACTAGACCTGACTGGTATGTCTGAGTCCACAGGCAAGAGTTCATTTTAGAAATTGCTTATGGTGTTATTTTTTGCTGGGAAGCTACTGAGGTATCATGCAGAGGAAACTACACTTACAATTCATTTTCAGCTACCTTTACAAATCAAACAGAATGAAGAAGCTTCTGTCCAAGGTGATTTTTACAAACTTTATTTTCCAACTTTTTTCCCCATCAGTTCTTACTACTTCGGTTGCAGGGACATCGTCACCATAACTCTTTTAATTAAAGAAACAAAATTTTCGCCACCTGTATTCCAAAGCACTACCATCCAAAACCAGTTGCTGTGGTATTTATTCAAATGCCCTTGCACATCAACAGCCAGGTTTCTGTTACAGTGCGACCCTTGGCCTTCCTGTATTTTCCTCGAGCTCTCTGGAGCTCACCACAGTGGCTGCAATGCCTGAGAGAAGCAGGCAATGAGACTGGAGACAGGACCCAGCAGCCTTCAGAAGACAAGAGCATTCACTAGAGGCCAGGAGTGCTGGACAGGGCAGAGGAAGCTCAAGCACAGGCAGGAGGCTTAATTGCTGCTTTATAAAGCTCAGACAACATCTCATTCTTCCCACACTGGATAGGTGCTTTCCTAGCTTTCCCAGGGGAGCAGATGTAATACTCAGAGAAATTAGCTTTCTCTTGCTGCAAGGATGATGGCTGTCCAAGAACAAGGCAAACCCTACTTTCTCCTTCTCTGCCCTCTTATTCTGTGTATTTTGGATATGAAAAAGATTTAAAGCCTGAAGCCCACCTTTGTTCAGCATCTCAAGGAGCCACTGTGGTGTGGGCAGGGACTTAGATGGCCAGGCCTGGAGCAGCTGGAAGCACCAGCAGAACTCTGCTCCCAGGGGCGCAGGAGCTTCCCAGAACACCCACCTGGCTGTCGGCCCCATCCCAGCAGCTCACTTTTCCCCAGTGCCCTGCGAACAGCTGCAGGACAAGGCCGTGTCCTCGCCGTACTGGGCAGCTCCCTGCCCCGCTCCTGCCAGGGCTCCCCAATGACCCACGGCGCAGGCTGGGTGCTCCCAGCCCCGGGACACGGCTGCTGCAGCCGGCCAGCTCCAGGGGCTGCAGAGGAGGCAAGGGGCTCACAGCCATGCAGGATGAGTTGACGCAGGCTGTATCTAAGGGGCCCTTGGGAAAGGCAGCAACTGTGAGCAAGCCGCAGGGATCGTGCTGCCAGTGGCTGCTCCAGCTGCCTCTTTCCCTTGGCCATGCCAGGCCCGGCAGGGACCTCCCTGCTGCAGCTCTCCTGAGCAGGCTCCAGTGCTTCACAGCCATAACAAGCATGGTGCACCCTCACACGTGGCATGGCCAGAGGCTGCTGAGGCCACAGCACAAGGCCTCTTGCAATCAGCTGGGGATGTTGGTCATTCATTTCAAGTCGTTCAGCCCCTTCAAGGAAGAAGTCAATTGTTACTGTGCTTGATTTACACAGAGCACGTTATATAGACCCTTTGCAAAGAATGGTACTATGTACGACCCCCATGAGGAAAGAAAAAACACTTTCAGCTACTATTTCATCCTGTCCAGGTGGTAAGAACACAGAGCTACCAAAAAAAGCATTGTACACTCACCCTTAATTAGAAAACAGAAAATGAAACCGCTCACAAATGCCTGCCAGTATCACAGCCAGAGAGACTGCTGTGGTCTTCCTCAGTAAAGATGAAGCTCAGCACCTCAGGCTACCAAGCATCTGCAGCTTCACCCATGCATTAAGTTACAGAGAAGGGAGTAGAACATCCTTGTTCGCAGCTTCCTGAAAACCCAGGTAACCTTACGCAGAGGAAGTTATGTATTTCCACCCACTCCCAGATTATTTAATCTGAAATTTCTGTGGAATGCTGCTGGGGAAGGAGGAGTAATTTCCAGCAATGCCATCCCAGGAAATCACTTTGTGAAAGCTTTTACAGTCATCCATCTCTCGACCCTTAAAGGGAGAAAAATAAGCAGTGTTTCATGTTTCAGACATTGTTTCTAGCAACGAAAACTGGAAGCAGGTATGATCCCACCAAAGTTTCTCCTGTAGGCAATACGTATCCTTTAAGAACTGTGCTTGAAAGGGGCTGACACTACAATAAAAGGTACCAGCAAACACTGACAACTCCACAATTGCACTGCAAAAATCCTATATAAAGTCAAGATGCCACCATGGCATCTCTGTATTTTAAAACCCTTGTCAGACATTCTCCAAAACTGAGATCTATTATTTGTATAGTATGTTGTATATTACATATAATAATGCATATTATAGTTTGTATTTGCCAAAGCAGATTTTGCTTCTGTGCCTTGGAGTCCTGATTTTCTGAACACGGACAACACTGCCAGCTAGGAGGTCAGTTTGCTTCATGCTGAGATGCCCTGCAGGGCACTGGAGTTATCTAGCCAAACAGAAAGAGGGGAATAAGATGAAGAGGAGTGAAGAAATACATGCATGATCACCACGGCTTTTAGGAACAAAATTTATTCCAATTTCAAACAGAGAGTTTATTTCAGGAGAAAGATATGAAAATCAATTTCCATCAGATATTTCTGTAGTAAGGGTTGGTGCCCAGCAGTCAGAGTTGGATCATTCCAAGAAACAATCACACTCCTAGACTGGAATGAGACAGTTTGGAGCCTGAATAGAACCTGACACTGGGCATCGTATTCAGAAACTCCTTTACCCTACCCTCTCCCCTTCCCCCACCCCAACACGCACAACAATACATGCATTGCAAATGACAAGGTTTAAAAACAGCATTTTATATAGTATCTTTTTAAATAGGATAATGTTTAAATTGTCTTAAATCAGGATCCTATAATATACAAGTATAACCAAATAATTTCCACCACATTGGCACTTGTAAAGAGTCTCTGGCACTACGAAAGAAGGGGCATTGGCACAAACCATACTTTTTTTTTTTTTTTTTTTTTAAAAAAAAAAAAAAAAGGTGGGGGGTGGGATAACTTATTTTAGGTGGGCTGTTAATAAAAAAGGCGGTGCTCAGTACAATACAATGGTCACCACACTGTGGGGGTTTTTTTTTTTTTTTCCCTTTTGTGTGTGTGAGGGTGTGTTCTTTTTTTTTTTTAAAAAAAAAAAAACAAACAACAATAAAACACATGAAGAAAAACCATAGTTGAACGCAAGGCCAACATTGCTAGGAAGCAACAACAACAGACCAAAGAATCCAGCTCCAGAAAAAGGGGAGACGGGTAGGAGGGGCTGGAGCAATCTGACATGCCAAAGCAGGAAGGAACTGCTGGCTCACCAGGTAGCCAATCCACACAGAACGGTGCAAAGAAATGGGATGGTCCTCTCCTCACTGATTTCAAGTTTCAAACTGGTTCAAAGTACATTGGCTTCTTCAGCAGAACAAAAATAAAAAGTGCACAAGGAGCAGAGGTTAGCCAAGAGACCACTTCCTCAGATTCTAGATTCCCTAAAAGAACCCAATGCCACCTCTTGTCTGAGGTCAATCCGTTACCTTGACCCATGGAAAGTTCTAACTGGCCTCACTTTCTGAACAGATGATATAGGCAAATTGGTTTAAGGTTTGGCACTTTCACTAGGGCAGGCGTTTGCCAAAGGGCCAGCCAACAGAGATGTGGACCAGTTCTGCAGGAATGCTTCACTGGCCAAGCCGGAGGCACACAAGCTACTACTTGCAAGAAGCATGTGCCAGCACTGGCATCTCCTCACACACAGTACAGACCACAGACAACTCCAAATTGTGTGTGCAAGTCTGACCCATTCCTCCCCTAACTCAAAGCAAGGTTTCGGGAACTCAGGAGTCAGCCATCACACAACATTCATCCTTCCCCTTTGCAGTAATCATCATCACACCGGGCCAGTTACCAGGCCAACAGCTACACCAAGCACCTGGTCAGCAAGGTACAGCACACACCTAAACCTTGTGCTGACAGCCTCCCGCAGTTCTCTACCACACTGCAGATCCACTCTGCAAGAGACAGAGAAGCAAAGATCCCTCCCCCTCTGCCAGGGCAACAGCTTTTAAAAAAGAGCACACAATCAAAAAAAGTTTCTGATTCAAGTGGGAAGTACCACCATCATTCATCTTGGAAAATACTTCTGGCAAGTTATTTCCAAGAGCCTCTATTTCTTAGTGCCAGGCCCATTGCTGGCAATAGTTGTAGTGTGAACCATTTACATGAGGATCAAGGAAGTAGAAGAGGCTGGTGCTGCCATCTGCTTCAGATGAACAGCATTTAGAATACACGTAGATGACTATAAACTCCTCTTTATAGGACAGTCTCTACAAAATGGACCATTTTGGCATAAAGACAAAAAACACAATAAAATTGATGCAAAACTGTCTGACACACGGGAATCCCTCTCATTTCTCCCAAATGTTAAATGGAGTCCAGAGCATGGCTAGTCTAAAAAGGTGCTGTATTCCCCTCAGCATCACCACTCTGCCAGATTGGCTCTTCAACTGTTGGTCCCACTGCTGCTGTTCCAACTTAAGCTCTCTGATCGCACTTGGCAGAGCTTGCTTTCTTCTGTAGTGCTCTGAGACATGCAGAGGCTTCCCTCAGCTATTCTGGACAAGAAGGGCCTAAAACCAGAATTACTCAAAATAACATCCCTCCAGATTTTAGTGTTCTAGATCAAAGCATTTTGGACAGTAAAGATCTACTCTTACACGATGTGCAAAACACTGATGTAGTGCTCTGTCTACAAAAGAGACAAAATATCAACAGCCCCCTTCAACAGTGCAGTTCATTTAATCTTTATCTACCGGCAGCCTACTAACCTTCAAGGGGGCAAACAGGTTGATCCAGAGAATTTGGACCCAATGCTACTTTCTGGAATTGAAATAGAAGCATTAGTGATAGCTAAAACACACATGTCCAGAGGTGGATCAGATCTGTTTCCTACTCACTCCTTGTCTCGCCTCTGCAGTTGTCATCCAGGCCAGCATTATTCATCATGTTTGTCCACTTGCCTTGGTGCCTGGGAAAAGCTGTCTAATGTGCAAAGGCTCCACATCTTTCTGCTTAGTGGATGGAGTTTTATTTGGCATCTAGAATCCAGAATTACTTCCACCCTACCTTCCACTCGCACCAGCAAACCCTGCTGCCTCTGCCTCTACTCTCCAGCTAAACGAAAGTGCAACCACAGTAGGGCTTTCTGGATTCCATAGCAGCCACATGCTCCAGCCACAACTACTGTAACTTGATTATCACATGCACCCTGGAGCAAATATGTGTGCAAGTCCTCCAGAGAGGATCCATACTTCTCTGAAGAGAAACACAGCAGCATGTGCCTTGGGGGAATGCATAAACAGGAAAGAGAAAGTCGCCACTCCCTCCAAGAGCTATCCACAATCTTTTTAAGTAAGAACTCTACCTATGTCCTGAAATCTGTGACCCACCAGCTCTGGTCCTTCCTAAAAATCTGCAAGCTGGACAGGACTGAGGAGTTCTTACAAAGCCATTCAACACACTGGCACGAAATGCAATAAACAAGGCTTGTTTGCTACTGGCAGCAAGAAAAAAAACTAGAGGGTGGCACAAAACTAAGATTTTCAATCCAGCCAAATTCTGATGTTTAATCGCCACTATTACTCAGTGTGCTTTTGACATTTGCTGCATAGAGAAGTTGCTCACTTGATGTCATGTACTCTGCTCAACAGAATGGAGAGTTACTCTCCTCAAACTGAGCCTCGTGTGTGCGCACATGCACTTGTGGTGTGGGGGGATGTGTGTGAAAAAAAATAAAATAAAAATAAAAGAACAATTACAGTCAGGCACTTCCCCAGGCTCAGCAGCTATTGCTCCAAGAGCATCCATCATTTGTAGTCCATGAGCAAAATACAGCAACATGTAGCAAACTATGTATAGAACATCAATAATTTAAAAAAAAATCACAGTCTCCATACCTTTTATAATTGAAGAAAAAATAGCTCAGAACTAGAACATATAAAGAATGGAAAAGTGATGGCTTTTTTTTTTGTTTTGTTTTGCCTTTTTTTTTTGCACAACAGTTGGAGAACAATTGTTCTTCCCCAACATTTCATCACAGTGAACCATGGAGCGTGTCCTGGGGAAGGGAAGGGAGAGGGTGGGAGGGAAGCAAGCAGGATTAGCAAATTACACCAGAGGCACCCTATAGCACAAGGCAAAGGGACCAGTAGCAATCCACACTCCCACAGTCCAGTGAATTCACAATCTTGGCTGGAAAGTTATTTTTTCTACATATACCATGGGAATGAAAAGGAAAAAAAAAAGTGGCTAAGCAACAAAGGAAAGCTTGAGATGAGACTGCCTTAGCTGTTTGGCAAAAATTAAGAAGTGAGCAAGGTGCTGAAGAAATGAGGCATATCCCCGTTAACTGTGAAATAAAAGCAATTTGTTAAAAGTATGAAATCAACTACTCTGTGGACAGAGACGAGACTCCAGGATAACACTGAGCACTTGCCACTCCACAGATCAGACAATTTGCAATCATTACATCATCAAAAATTAAAACTTGTTTCCTGTCATGTTTAAAATTTCTTTTTTTTTTTTTCCCTGTCTTTTCTTCACAATGAATCCTCTCTAGGGCCAAAGAACAGAGCAGGTCAAACCAGGTTGTATTCCTTCAGGTTGAGCTGTAGGATGGTGTCCTTGACAGCTGCAAAGACGAAACGGATGTTTTCTGTGTCTGTGGCACATGTGAAGTGAGAATAGATGATTTTATCGCTGTCTGGATTTAAATCCACAAACATCTTGAGAATAAATTCACGGGCTGCCTGTGCATCCCTCTGCGGGCCTGCAGCAAACAAAGAACAGTTAACAGAGTTGTACTAAGCACATCCCCTGGTGTGAACCACCAGAATAACTACTAGTACACTTTTTCTTATGGGTTCCATGGCTATAAAGAAATTTAGATCACTTATTGCATAAAAGTCCTAGAACCTGAAATATTTTATGTTTTTTACTTACCTAGACCAAAATCTACAAAAGGCATTTTTCTGACATTCAGAGTTTTGCCAGACACCAATTCATTATTTCAGACTGCACTTTGAAATAAAGATTTTGGTATAACCCTGCTCATGCTGCTTTTGCTGGATAACAGATACTTGATATATGTAACACAATTACCTCCTCTGGGGTTAGGATCTATATTTCTCCTTAACATATAAATGGATTTTATGCTCTGAAGGACACAAGTGTATGTTAGGTAAACAAAGGTCATCTTCAGCCAACTCTGTAGTCTGGCTGGTCAACCAAAAGGAGGTAAAAAGTGGAAATTCTTGTCACTACTTCATATTGCTGACAGTTCCTCAGAAAAGTCACCTCTTCTGAGTCACCATACTGATATTCCTTTCCCAGTGTTCTCACATTCTCCATGGCAAGGACCATTTAGTGAGAGGTGATCTGATGGGCTACCTCCCACTCATGAGCCATGCAGCATTCCTGGAACAGCTACAGCAATTACCGAGATGAAAAAGGTGAACGTATATGGTGCTTCCTAATGTTGCTATCTTGTCTCCAACTGTTAAATTATATTAGAAATATGCGCTATTCGACCAATAGCCATACACAGACTGTAAAAAAGGCATGCTTTCCACCACTGATGATTTCAGAGTGCCTGTGCTCTCAGACAGTAGGGGGCATGAGACTACAGAAGTGCGAGAACAACTGATAAGGAGCAATTGCATTTGTCATTTAAAGGAAGCAAGCCGTTTGCAAAATGGCAATTCTTCCTTCACCATTTTAAGAAGTACATAACAACAGAGTTAATACATGACAGTATGGAAAGAAGTGTGATGCCTGACCTCATTCTCTGCTATGTTCATTTATTTTCAACCCTGCACAGATGTACTACCAGCTGACTTTGAATGCACTCAAGTGTAGAGCTGGAAACGTCATTTTAGCTAAGGAATTTTGTTTCAGATGGGAATTTCTGTTTCACATGGATACTGTTTTTCTACAGTCGCAGACAGCTCCCTATTAAGAATTGAATGCTACCTGAGATTTTTCAGCACCAACATGTGAACAGCTATTTGACCAGTCAGGTTCTCAAAACGAGGACTCAAATTGCCTCTTGGCTAGCGGGTTAAGATGCCTAGAATGCCAGTGAATTATCACATGTTCATAAAATAGGTTATATGCACAAGCATCCAGGTAGTCAAGTTCCATCATTTAACACTTTAAAGCACATATTAATGGAAAATAATTTTTAATTCATCAATTCATCATCTAGGAGAGGTTCATTAGATCAGATCTCTGTTATCTATGTATGATCAGGACATTTTTGTGACATTTGCTCATTGTTGTAGGTATTCACTTTGAAATTAGGAGTTTTTCCTCATCTCTAGATCTGAGTTTCTTTAAAAAAAAAAAAAAAACAAAAAAAAAACCAACCAAACCACCCCCACTCCTCCTTCTAAATTTAGTGTTCTTCCTTAAAAGCCACTCACCATCAAACTCTGGGAAATAGTCAACAAGGTGGGAGTACAGGATCTTGTCTTCCAACAGATCCTTCTTGTTCAGGAAGAGGATAACAGATGAGTTTTGGAACCAGGGATAAGTGATAATGGTTCGAAAGAGAGCTTTACTCTCTTCCATCCGGTTCTGAAATAAGAAAGAGCTAGCAGTTTTCACAGATGAGGATCAAGATGCCTTTCTGCTATTTGCACGTGTAGACAGATCTGCATTGATCTAGCATCTCAGATACTGTACACAGAATACTTTGGTCCCAAGTAATTCTGGATCAAACTGAGCAGGTAAACAGAAAGCAAATGCAATATTGAATGGATTCATGTTTCATTTAATTGGCAAGCCGTTAATATTAATGGACTTCTACAAATCATTTTACACTTTGTGCAGTCACATGAGAGGACTGGCCGTGATAGTTTGTGAGCTACTACCTGTTTTATGTAGTAGAAAATAATAACTACATTCACCATATGGAATTTTTGTTAATCTCTTAGCAGGCATAAAACTCAGTATTGCATCTTCCAAGAGACCAGTCACTATCTAATAAGACAGCAGCCACAGCACAAAGTAATTCAGGTGAAGAAAAGAGGAAAGCAGGAATAGGTAATTTTATGAGCATCCCTTCACATAGCATAGTACCTTCCAAAACACACAGGACTAAGCAATTGCAGAGTATTTCTGTATCATTTGAGAAGTACAGATAATTTGAAGGTACTATACATTCTCCGCCCTCAGGGACATCATCATCCATTGAGGCTCATGTTCTGTTTGCAATAGGAGGAACTGAAGGCCAAAACCAACAATTCTTGCTAATCCAGCACTTTGGTACTGACCTCCAAGAAGGCAGAAAGACCTCCTTTCCCACCACCCTTCTGGAGGGCTCCCACTCTTTGGCTTACCTCATTATCAGACTCCACCAGAACTTGGTCATATTCACTAAGTGCTACTAAAAACATGATGGAAGTCACATTTTCAAAGCAATGGATCCACTTCCTTCGTTCCGATCTTTGACCTCCAACATCCACCATTCTAAGGAAGAGAAATACACACAGTGTCACAGAAGTAGCTGCAATTCTCTATCTGAGTGCAGGGGACCAGCATACAATGAGAACAAATGCCACCCTTTACTATTCAAGATAACCTGGCACGGGCATGTAATAACACGCGCTTGCTAACAAAGCCATGAAGTTTACAAAATATCCTGTTCCAGAAATATGTCCATCTCTTCAATTTGATATAATAACGTAATATTACATTCAAATTCCAAGTATCAGCATTACCATTTGAGTCGCACTCTACTCTGGTTTGTTAAATAGCAGTCTTGGATCTGAAAAGATAAATCCTTCAAAACTCTGGTCTGTCAAATTAGCAAATTACTTTTTTTTCTATTAAAGCATCTGCTTATCTCAGAATTTCTCACAGAGCATACCTTAGTAAGAGCATGCCTTAGTAAGGCAACTTTTCTTAGAATGTGCTGTTTAACAGTTACACACCTCAGCTTCTCAGTTCTAAGTACCACCTGGACAGTATGCTAAAGTTATTTTGAAACCTTTTATCTATTTCATAGGTCAGCAAACCAAAACAGGGAAAGTAACTTTTTGTAAATCTGTAATTGAATGGATTAAGGGACAGGATGAAGGCTTCTTTATTCCTCCCTTGTATTATCACTACTGTGGTTGACAAAGGAAGGGAATAGTAGAGAAGCAGGAAAAAAAATGCTTTGCAATAAAAAAGCATGTCATTGTGCCCTTGTATACCATGCTCACTTCCTGGCTTAAGCCTCCAAATAACCCTATATTGCTGCAGCAGCATAGGCAGCAAGTTTTGGTGCCCGATTCTGAGGGCACAGAAAACCATCTCTGAAGGCTGATACTAGGCATCACATAAAAGAGAGTTTGCACAACAAGCAGTCTTGAAGGAGAAATAAACAAAGTTGCTTGAGCAAAGCATTTTGAGTCAAGCACCATCAAGAGCAAGCTCACCACCACCACCCTGGCCACTTGCTGGCTTAAGCTACCAACAGTTCTCTCAGCTGTCTTACAAGGCACCGCTTCAGCCTCAGATGCCAGCAAGGTAATCCTTCCCAGGAAGGACACAGATTCCTGCTAAATGGTTAGTTGTGCTCTAAAAAGTCATGTTCTGTTTTTTGGTAAGGAAAAGCTCCAAGCCAAAACATCAACTTAAGCTAAAATAAATGCTACATCGTCCCCCTCAGCAGGTACTTCACAACATCACAGCACATACATTCACTCAAGCCTCTCAACTCTGCATCAGGACACTCTAAAACAATCCAGAACTCATCTTTCCTGAAACTGTATCATTCCTCTCTCAGTTCAGTGTAACACGAATACACCTTCCATACCTGAAGATAATATTCTCTAGGTCAAAGGGGTATTCTATGATACCGGTTGTAGGAACTCTAACGCGTAGCACATCTTGCTGAGTTGGTAGATATCCTGGAGTAGCGATACGATCCACATCGCTAAGATAACTAAAAGAAGCACAATTTAAAAAAGGAAAAAAAAAAGTAAAACTACCTTACGTTGCAGCACAAATACACAAATTTAAACACTGTTACATTAAGTCTTTGCCTAGCATAACAAGAAAGTCACTTGAGCCATTTCCAAAATGCAATGTGAAAAATAACAAAATATAACTTTGGGGAACAGTAATTCACCTGCCAACCCTTTTGGAGGATAAACAGGTACATTAAGAACAACTTTATCAACCCTGCGTAGGTGTGTGGAAAACAATTCTTACTACAGAAAATGTTTAAGTATAGTGGATGCTTATGTTTCAGAATCAAGTTTCATCTAAGGCTTTCTGTTATTGAAGAATTTATGTTACAAGGCACAGGTAGAATGTTACAGGTAAAATCTTACAGATCTCTACCTAGATTTTGTCAATAACAAATCCACAAGTTACAACACTTCTGCTGCCTATGAGCCAGGGACTACATAGATGGCATGAGGTAGGGATTCTAGCCTCATGTGTACCTAAAAGCAGACGTGTGAACAACTGCCTTTATCACCCACCAGAACACCTCAAACCCATGGGAGATGTCACTAATGGTAAAGAATTTCCAGATCTAAACCTGTCCCAAAACAATCATAGCCTCCCCCACCTCCTGCAAAGCTCTTTGCCTTTCTGGAGCCAGATTCAAACAAGTTAGTTACCTGTTACCACTGTTCTTTCATCATAACTTTTCCAAGGATACTTCTGGCTGATAGAGGCAAACTGCTTCTATCACATGCTTATGGTTTTTATCCCAATATATGTAGCCAGCAGAGACCATGCAACTTGTTTGAACCACATAACAAGACTCATACGCCTCAATGAAAAAGTACTATGTATTTTAAAGTAACTATGTCATGGAATCCACTGCAGCATTCGCATCCTCTGAAACAAACTCTAGGCTTCAAAATAATAATAAAAAATGATAGTCTTTATTTGTTATAGCATCACTAGCATCTACTAGTACCCACCAGTGATTAAGTACTTACTATTTAGCTGAGTCAGAAAGCTGATATTCTCTTCTCCTGTCATAACACTCTTGTATTCCAGGGTCATTCCACAGTGTTTTAATTGCACTTACATAGGGCTGCTCAAATGTCATGACCTTTTCTACATCCACTTCCCTGATCAGGACTGCATTGGCCTGAAGATTGAAAAACAAAAACCAAAGCAAAACTCTCAGATGAACTAAGTCCCTGTATTACGACTTCAAGGATCCACACACTGGCTGCAAAGACCAGAGGAACAACGGTAAACTATACAAGGTAAACTATACATCTGAGACATCACAGCTCCAGTTTTCCTAGAATTGATATTAAATGGAGAAATTAGACTTCAATATGGTTGGGGGGGTGTATTTGTTTTTATAGCAGATGTCAGCTATAAAGAATCCACCAAAGAATCCACCAAAGAATCACAGGCTCCTTCACAGAATACACTGCAAAATGGCAGCAGGCTTCACCTACCAAGATGGTGCACACCATTCGATCTCTGTGTTTTGAAACAGCTTCCAAGGCAGAACATCCACTGCAAAGAACCCCTGACTGTCCAACTTCTGAAGAGGCTAAACTACATTTGGACAACAGGCTGTTATCCTGGGTTTCTTTTTTTTTTTTAAAAAAAATGTATTTGAATAGAAACAGAGGCATTGTTTTAGCATACTTCAGTCACAGTCCCTTTTGAAAGAAAAAATAAAAATGGCCACTACAATCTATAAGCAAAGGAAGGACTATAATCATCACAGCTGCCATGGCATTCGTGAAGTTACTATCCATGCAAGGTTGCTTTCTGAAATCTTTGGTTCACTTGCAAGAGGAAAGGGCTTCTGCCTATACTAGAAAAAATAAAAAACAAAGCCAAGTTCTGCACTTATCATAAGTGAAACATGACAGACTATAGCTATCAAAGTGCCTCTGCCATGCCTCAGGGAAAGCACAAGTAAGGCAAGCTTCCTCGCACCCTGCCTACTCTCAGCACTAATACTGCAGAGCCTCTCTAGTCAGAAAAGATTTTCAGACTTGAGGACACCTGGTGTGACACCCAGTCCCTATGAACAGTTAATAAAAATCAGATCCTTGCTGTGTGACAGAACAGATAAAACATGATTCCACTTAAAAATATTAGGACATGAAGCATTAAAGAAACAAAACACCAAAAACCTAATCTCTTTGTGCACCCTCAACACCCCCCTGCAAATAACTAAAATAATTTAGACCAGATTTAGCTGAAAAAATTATCCCTGGACCCAAGACTGACAAGCCAAACCACAGAAATGTGATTCAAGCTGAAGCTGAGACCAAAACTCCTCAAGAAAGTTAGTACCTTTGGTCAACGCTGATCAGAAAAACTGATAGCTTGCAGTAACAGCAATAACTTAAAAATAACGTGTCTTTTGGGTCCAGCATAAATTGTTAGCTTCCAGTTCAGGTGCAACTAGCAATTCACATAGTGAAAACCCAACATACTGAATCCTTGAAGTAAGTAAACAGAGCCCATCTTCCTACCTCATGTCCCAGTTCCTTGCTCCCACCGCCCACTACGTGCAAACCATCCCCCGAACAACTTAATTCGGACAAACAATGACTCTTTCCCCAAGGCAGAAAGTTGCTTTATCCCTCAACACAACCTAGTAAATGGAGTCAGATATCAACAAAATATAAAAAGCTGTCCTTCAGCACACACACCAAAAAAAAGGGAGGAAGAATTCAGTGAGGTTGAGACTGCAGTGCAGAAGGGCACAAACAAACAGGAACTTACACGTCAAAGCCCAGAATTCCCACTATCTAAAAACACATGCAAAAACTGTGAGAAACTTACCTTGTTCTGTTCATATTTGTACAGAATCTTCAGGGTTTCCATGGCCCTGATCATGGACTGCATGGCAGTGAAGATGTTTTGATATACCAGCTTGGTAAAACCCTTTTTGTCCTCTTCAGAGTAGCCTGAGCCATGAATTATACGCATTTGCTTAATGAACGTGCTTTTTCCACTCTCCCCAGTGCCTGCAGGACGCAAGAGAGAGAATTAATAACCGTTGCAAGCAAGGTTTGCTACAGAAGACAGAAAGCTTACATCCCATCACACCTCAAAGTCCCAACTGCTGTACCCAAGCACCCACTGCCCATCCAGGCACTTTTCTAGGGACTTTTGGAGCACCAAAAGACATCCTGTATGGCCCCTGCTCATCCCCACTACGAACCTAGGAGCACGGAAGGCAGACGTCTTCTCCTTTACACGGCAGGCAGCCTCCAAAAGCACCTCGGGTACTTACTCCAAATCTCACGTTACAGCCACTCCCCCAGGGCCTGCGTCAGGAGGCCCGTGCCCGTCACACCTGACCTGTTCCCAGATACCAGCAAGATGCTGCAGCCCCAGATGTGCTCCCAAGCTGGGAAATGCCAGACTGGCAGCAACCGGCCTTCTTTGCTGCCTTTCACTGCCATTTAGCACCTGCTGCTCTTCACCATGAGGATTATGCACCTTTTTGCAGAAAGGAACTGAACGCAACAGGAAAGTCAACTCCAAAGGAGAACAGAACCCAAGAAGTGACTTGCTTGCCCAACTGACGTGAACAATTGAGTCGATGCATCTGCCAAGTAGCTCACGCTACTGTGCAATGAAACATAGTGCTTGCTCTTCAGGACTGAAACAATAACCCTCACCACTGCAAGACAGAAAGCTGGGGGCAATATTCTGCCACAGAAACCTTTGAGGCCGCTTGCAGCCTTTGAACATTGCAGAGTTAAGAGCAGCAACTGAGAGAACAAGGAAGGATGCTGCTTGCAGCTGCCCTGCCCCAAGCTGCCGGCAGACTGCCTGGTGTGGCTGCAGGCTTCTCGCCAGCGTTTCACACCCTGGAAGAGCTGGGCCAGGAGAGCAGGCGGAGGGCAGAGCGGGCGCCAGTGCCAGCGCCTGCTATGCCTGCTTCCTGCAGCCCACCAGGCAAGTCCCCCCGCTCCTGCGGGCACAGCCCCAGAGGAGCCTCGTTTAACTTCTGAAGGCCGGCAGCTCGTAGGAACAGTAGGAACTTTATGATGTGGTACATATAAGGGGAAGCGTCATCAGATGAAGGGTTCTTTAAGTATAAGGGGAAACGCCATCGGAGGAAGGGAACGTGCCCTCAGAGAGGCTCGCTACATCCTCACCTCAGCTGGCGTTACGGGCAGTGCCTGCAACTTGCACTAAACACAGCACCCAGCACTTCTGGACAGGGGCGCGCGGCCTCGTCCCAGGTGCCACTAGAGTCCTGCGCACTGCAACCAACACCACTGGCGCATCTGCTGAGAGCTTTGTTCAGTCCTGCACAGTTTTCTATTGCTATGCAGCGCATGTAACTCAGAAAGTCGAACAGGTCACTGGGAACGAGAACTAGTACCTTCCCCCCCTGGTAAGGGACAAAGCCTTTCGATCTCCAGGTACAAACCCCCAGCAAAGCCCCGTGCTTCCCAAAGAAGCCACCAGGCACTCGCCTCACACGAGGGGACCGAGCGGGCGGCCAGGACCTCACGCAGCACCACGCAGTCACTGCTCACAAGTGTGTCCTAAGTTACTTACATTTATAGTGCCAGGCTAAAAGGCAAACAAATAAATATGCTCAAATAAAAGCAGCCAGCACACAAATAGAAGCAGCATGTTTAAAATAAACTCTCCCCATCTCTAAGAACTGACAGATTTTTTGTCAGCCTAGTTAATAAATAATAATAAATAATGTTAATTTCTAACACCATTAGCACACAGCAAACCGTCTCCATCTCAGACGGAAAGCTACACCACAACGGGGGAAAAAACTGGAAACTGAAATCTTCTGTGGTTAAGTACACTGTGGTGAGAAATACTTCCTTGTCTTTTACCACAACGACCAAAACAGAGAAAAGAAAAAAGTAGTGCCTCAAAGCGCTCTGATAATGAAAACATAACACAAACCTCAGGGCTAGTCATTTACCGGGCTTCAGAGCTTGAAAGCCCAAATGCAGATTCATCCTGTCACTCTGTCAGCATCCATATTAACACTATTTTTTTAAAAAAAAAAAAGGTGAGTCCTGTTTTTGTCTAAACCATGAACAATACCAAACAGCACTGCACACCAGAACGTTATAAGCTCCAATGAGCGTGGCCTCCTGCATTTATGAGCACAATAACCTTATTTTTTTGTATGACAATGGGGAGACAAGGAGATCGTTTGAACTCACCATTTATTGTGTCAACATGCAAAAGCATCAGAGTTTCCCATAAATTACTAATGCCCCCCAGTACCTGTCAGACACCTGTACATACATTTATTCAGCCAATCGTATCCCAGGCTTAATTGCAAGAAAATCCAGGGTAATTTTATATAAAGTATCCTTCCCCCTTGCCAACATGGTAAAAAGACCAATGACTACCCTATGTCAGAGGCCAAGGTACAATACCTTGAATTCAAATTTCTTATTACCGGGTTCATCACTGAACAGCAGCATTATTCTTCACTGCAAGTTTCTGTTTTAGGCTTTAGACTGTAACTAGGTGTAGAAGGAAAAATTAACAAGGCTTCTACAATGCAGAAACTCCCTCCATGCACGCATCTCTTTTTACTTTAGTATTTGGAAAAGCCCTCTCACGGATATAATCGCTAATATTTGTGAATGGAAGAACTCCATGTAATAACAAGACAGAAGAAATCCACAAATCCCTGCAAGCAGCAGTTACATCGAGGAGACAGAACACCCATTACCTGCCACAACTTCAGGTGAGCAATGTGCAATGCTGCATCCAGTGAAAAGCATCCAGCAAACACAAAGAAGGGCTTGTCTTTCCAATCACTTCCTAAAACTAGGAGCATCAGTATCTCATGTAGGTTTTATCTTATTTTTGTTTGTTTTTTTTTGTAAATCTAATACTGAATTTTATTTAACTGTATCTTCCAGAAAACAAAAAAAAAGGTTTCTTGAGCAACTTTAATTTCTCTTCTGAAGTGAGAGCTTCAGATCCAGTGGGTTCTTCTTAACCCAAGTGAAGCCTATTGCTCCAACCTATTTTGAAACAACTGCTTCTTTGGGATTGCTCTAAGGAAACATGAGAGCAGGAGACCTAGCTTGCAAGAAGTCTTGCAGAAACGGACATAGCATCTTCAAGGACCACAAACTTCAAGCCCCTGGTTTTTACCTTTCACCTAAGGAACAGCAATGAATTAACTTCCAGGGCTATCTTCATACCTCGTAAGACTCCAACTCATGGTACAAAGGAAAGTCCTGGGTTTCACGTAACAATTATCACCGTGCAACATGTCAGGATTAGAGATATCCAAAGGACTGGGCAGGCAAGGCCTCACTTCACTTACTTGGAATTTTACATCTGCTTTTCCACAAGAATCAACCCAATTCCTCACCTGTACCTTATGGGCTTGCTCACTCACTACAGACTCAAAGCAAATAAACTCAGTCCATCAGACCTGCCTCATGTCTCAGAAACAAGGCGGTATTTAGCCAGAAAGCAGGATTCAAACACAAGCACTGATAAGTCACTGGACCTGTGAAAAACTGTTACTTGAGTTTAATTTGGGTGCTACGTGGACGCAACTACTGAAGAAAGACACCTGTGCCTGAAACCTTAATTGGCTGTTCTTGCTGGTGGTTACCTGTCCCCACAGACCCGACCCCAACTTGCCGTCCGCCCACAGCACTGCAGAACGCTGCTTCTATCTGACAGCAGCGCTCTGCTTCCGACAGCAGCACCGCACACTCCTGCCATTTCCTCGTGGGGTGCGGCGCCCGCATGCATTCACCGCTTCATCCCTCTGCACTCGCTGCACCAGCCCCCCAGTGCCCGCGAGCCCTGCCATGGCAGCACAGGGAGCCGCGGGCCCGTTTCTCCCCAGCTGCCCGATCGAGGCCCCGGCCCCGCCACCGCCACCCGGAGCACCGACCCCGGCAGCGGCGCCACGAGGGCCAGGCCACTCGAGGCCGCGCTCCCTCGAGGACAGCCCCCACGTGCGCGCACCTGCCCGTGGCGCGGCCTCCCCGGTGGCTGCCGCCCCCCTCGAAGTCACCGCCAGCGGGGAGCGAGCGGATCGCGCCGGGCGGCCAAAGGGCAGCCGGCGGCCGGGCGGCCCCGGCCAAAAGCCACCCCGGGCGCCGGGCGGGGACGGCCGCAGGCTGCCGCCGCTCCCCGCCACGCCCGCGCCGCCGCCCGGAGCTGTCAAGCG
>CM021758.1:169303-206583 GCA_011075105.1 Heteronetta atricapilla
GGGGGGCAGCACTAGGGAGCTCTGGATGGAGGGGAACAGTGTTATGGGCAGGGGAGGCAACGCTAGGGAGCAACAGCACTAGAGGTGGGGGGGCAGCGCTCTGCTCTCAGAGAGCCAGCACCATGTGGGGATCCCAGTACACAGGGTCCTGGCGCAGCCTCCACGCCAGCAGCCGAAGAAGCAAGGACAGGGATGCTGCTCGGGGCTCTGTGACACTGGGAAAGCTCCCCCCAGGGACCCCGGCATCCCCCCAGGGACCCCGACATCCCCCCAGGGACCCCGACATCCCCCCCAGGGACCCCGACATCCCCCCCAGGGACCACACGGCGGGAGGAAAACAGCTGCGAAAGACACTTACAGGCCCTGGGTCCCGCTCTGTCTCCATGGTGACGTGGCCGAGCAGCAGGACCAGGAGGGAAGCAGGGACATGGCTGTGCCGCCGCACAGCGCCCGCTCCTCCCGTGGGTGCCGGGGCATTCGGCCCAGCCCCAGGGCACTGGCACCACCGCAGAGGGGATGAGCCTGGCCCAGCCCTCGCCAGCACCCCCAGGAGGTGCCTCTTGGCTGGGACATCTCACACCAGCCCCCCCCAGCCCCCCAAGCCCAGCAGGGCCCCCCACCCCAGCTCCATCCCGCCACTCACCCCTGTGCTCAGCATCATGGGCTCCGCGGTCATCTTTGGCAAGAAGCTGAGCCTGGGCCCCCAGTGCCCCTGAGAGTGCCAGAAGCCCTGAAGCACTCCCAAGGCCTGCAAGGCCAGCAGGCTGCATGCCGGAGGGGTGGGGAGTCAGCGGGATGGGGGGCACGTGGTGCGAGAGGTGCTGGGTCTGGAGCTGGTGCTGGAGGAGGGCAGGAGAAGAGGGCAGAGACAAAGGGCCCAGGTCAGGACAGCAGCCAGGAGGAGTCGGAGGCTGAAGGGGGTCAGGCTCCCGGGGCATCCCCAACCCACTGTGGGGTCATCACATCCTACCTGCTTCCACCTCCCACCCTGGGACTAGGGTCACCTGCCTCAAGAACCCCCATATCCCTGCCACCATGGCCTCAAGGGAATGAGGGACAGGCAGGGATGGTGGCGGCCCCCCACGCCCACCCAGGGCTGCAGGACACGGCCTCGCACTCACGCCCTGCTATCCCATCACTGTATCAGCAGTGGTGTCTCTGGGGGCACAGCTGCACCCCCAGCCCTGTTCCCCCTGACAGAGCCCCCCCAAACCACCTTGGCTAGCCCCCCCAACTCAGCTACAGGCAGGGGGCAGGACGGGTCTGCAGCCCTGGGCCAGTGCCAGCTCAGGAGGTGCCGTCACCTGCAGGAGCCCAGCACCCTCCTGGCCAGGGATGGGGGCAGAGGGTCAACGTACCCCGATGGCCGCGTTCAGGTCGGTCATAGTCACCTGCTTCGCACGCTCCACGGCCTGGACCACTTGCTGCTGGTGCTGGCAGGGAGAGAGGAGCGAGTCAGCCCTGGGCAGCCGGCTCAGCTCCCCAGGGAACTGGGGGAAGCAACCTGAGGGATGGGGCTGTAGGAGGGCTCACCCACCTCCTGAGACAGGAACGGGATGAGCTGTGCGCAGATCACATTCAGCCGCTTTGCTATCTCCGTCTGCAAGGAGTCAGAGGGGGGGGGGCCTGTCAGGGCAGGGGCAGGGCTGAGAGGCCACCGGAGCCCGCTCCCACCAAGGGGCCCCACTGGCTCCCCAGAGCTGAAACACCCTGGGCAGGACCAGGGAAGCTTCCTAACACTACTGCCTCCAAAAGCAGGAGCCCGACACCCTGCACGCCCTGCCCGAAAGCCCTGTGACGGAACTGACCTTCTCCAGAGCCCCAGGAAAGGACGGGAGGCCAAGCTCTGCCGGGGCACAGTGCCCCGCTGCCCACAGCCAGTGGCAGAGCAGACCCGGCTGTCCTCCAGCCCGGCAGCAGGGCACAAAGCACAGTGGTGCTTCGTGAACCCTCGCGTCTGCCTTGCCAGGAGCACTGGGGGTGCCCTGGTGCAGACCTCCAGGTACAGGGCTGCCCCCAGCAGCACCCTACCCAGAGCAGGGGGACCCCGATGAGGAGGAAGGGAGCGCTGTGGGGCTGAGAGGAGAGGGCCCCATCAGGGGACCAGAAGCTGCCTATCAGACCCCAGATCTCTCACCCAGGGACCTTGAGCACATCCAGAGCTGGGGGTGAGGGGGAGAGGGGGCTGCAGTGCTGCCCAGCCCTCACAGGGACACCGAGCCCGGGACACCTTCGTGCCACCCTCCGGTGCAGCCACCAACTCATTTCTGCCAGACCCACAGACAGCAGAAACAATCCAGCATCCGCCCTCACTTCCCCTTCCGAGGGAGGAAAAAAGGAGATAGAGAAGAAAGAAAGAAAGAGGAGGGGAAAAAAAAGGGAAAGAAAAAAAAAAGCAAGCAAGCAAGGAGATTTGGCAGCCGGCAGTTCTGGGAAGGATTTAGCTGTCTCCTGGGGCCAGCAGTGATGGATTCTCTTCCCTAATGCACTGATGGGCAGCAGCTCCTTGGGGAGAGCTGCCTCCAATTCACTCGCACTCGTTAATGTGCAATTTACTGGCACTTTAACGCTCTCAGCATGAAAAATGATCATGCTGTTTGCAGCCCCCCCAGCCACCAGCACCGTCACCTCCCCTCTGGCTGGCGGTAAGCAAGTCCAAGGCCAGGCACATTCGAGGACGTGGTTTTTTAAAAAGCTACAGGCTAGTTCCAGGCCAAAAACAAAACAACAATAAAAAATTAACATCTCCTGCCCATCCCTGCCTCCAGCATCCCCTACTGAGCCTGTGGCTGCCTCGAGCACCATGCCCGTGGAGCTTGGCCATCACCCCCAGCACCCACAAAATGAACCCAGAGCCAACCTGCCCTGGCCCAGGCCAGCACCAGGGTACGCAGGGCTGGGTGATGGGGGCACTAACCGGGAAACCCCCTGCTTCTGCCAGCAGAACTGAGGCAGACGCTTCCTGGGGGGATGCAAGTGCTTGGCCCCTGGCCGTGGCACATCACCAGGCTGGGGGAACGGAGGGCAGGGGGGGAACTGGACCCCCCCCCCCCCCCCCGGGGCTCTGACCCCGACAGCTCCCATGCAGCCCTGCCCCGCGCGATGGCAGCTGGCAGAGCACAAATGGTGCAGGGCCTCCTCACGGCCACAGCCACAGGCGGTGGTGGGCAGCCAGTGGCAACAGGCACCGCGGTGAGCACAGCCCAGCCAGGGGACACCGGTGAGTGGGGAGGGCACGGCCGCGGGCAGCCCCACGGTGCTCATGAGATGCCCTCAGTGGGGCTGGCAGCACGGGGCATGTGAGCACCCGTGGGAACAGCCCCAGCACCGCACTGGGGGGGCAGGGTCTGACACCCCCATGCCAGAGCTGGCTCCCACACAACAGTTGGCTGGAGCATGGGGCCGGGCAGGGATGGGCCGGTGGGAGCAAGCCTCATCAGGCTCCTCTGCAGCTTTTTTAAAAATAGATGAGAAGCCTTCTGCCTCTGAGCCTGGGAGCAGCTGGTGGCCCAGAGCATGGCTCTGCGAGAGGGGGGAGGCAGCAAGGGGACATGTGGCTCCCAGCCCCCCCCCCCCAGGGCACTCCTCAGCCCCTGGGGACAACCGGGCACACAAAGGCAGCAAACAGAGTTAGTCTCCCTAGCACCAAGCCTACCTGTTTGTGCATCTCGATGTTCAGGCCGTAGGACATCTCGTAGTACTGCCAGAAGAGAAGGCAGCGTCAGCGTGCTCGGGGATGGCGAGTCCTCTCCGGCGCTGGTGCACGAGCTCAGCCCGACGCCACCGGCACTGCCGGGCTCCCCAGGGGATGACCCACACGGAGGTAGCTTTCGCCACCCCCTCCGCAAGCTGCTGCGGCTCAAACACCATGGCTTGTTTGGGGGGCAAAGACAGTCACAAGCGCAGGAAGCAGCATGCAGAGTCTGGCCCCACAACCCAAATACGCTGGGGGAGCCGAGCCATCCCGGTGCTGCATGTCCTTTGATGGCTCAGAGGAGAAACCCCCCAGCAGCCTCACTCCTTTCAGGTGGAACTCACTAACCATGACATAATGACGCTGGATTTCTGTTTTTTCTGTTGCCAGCTTTTCACATTCTAACTTCAAGCTGTAAAAATAAAGAGAGGAGAGACTGAGACCCCCGCGCCCCTCCACCAGGCAAGGGCTCCCGGGCCAGGCAGGGCAGAGCCCTCCCCACACACCGCATGCTTCAACCCCCTGCTCACAGATTGAGCCCCTTTTCCCAGCACAAGCCAAGGAAACCACCTGAGAGGGGGGTGGGAAAGAGGCTGGGGAGGAAGAGGCGGAGGGCAGCGAGGGGATCCATGTGTCAGGGAACAACCCACAGGGAGCATTAGTCCCCCTCCCCGGCATCTGCTTCCCAAATGGAGCAAACTACAAAGCCGAGCTGTGTTTCAATCCTTGCTCCAACCGGCTCTGCAGGGAGGGGGAGGCAATCCCACCCAGCAGTGAGGGGAGCAGAGGGACCGGGGCTCCGCTACATGATGGCTCCGGCACAGCACAGGAGCCAGCTGAGCACTCCCCAGCCAGCACCACCCCTGGGGCTTTTGGCAGGAGAAGGCAGGTGAACACGAGCTTCCCCCTCATGCGGCATCTTCTCCAGCTACCGCGGCGCTGCCTGGCACAACAGCCCCACGGATGCAGGGAGCCTCCCGGTGCCTCCTGCCAGCCATGCAAGCGCCCAGCACCGCGGGGAACCGCTGCCTGCCAGCTCCGGGTAAGTGCCCAGCGCCGCGCTGGCACACGGGCTCTGGCAGATCTCACCTGTGGTATTGGTTCTGCAGGAACTGGAATTCCTCCTTGATGCGGTCCAAGGTCTCAGGGTATGTCAACTTCAGAGACTGCGGGGTGGCAGGGATGGTGCCGGTGGCAACAGTAGTACCTGATGCAGCAGAGGGTGCCTGGAGATGGGCCTGGGCACAGGAAGGGACGGTCAGGGTCACCGGTGCTGGCTCAGGTGCTTGGTAGGACTGGGACCAGGCCAGCACCCACCGGGCTCACAAGTCCTAAGGGTCCCCGTATCCTGGGGAAGAGGGCTGTCGGCACAGTGGGGATGGTGGCCCACACAGAAGACAGAAGGAGTTATTTCAGAGAAAAGCGGGCATGGCCAGCCACGAAGGGCAACGGCCTTCCACCTCTTCAGCAACGGTTTGGTCACTGGGCCATGAGAGGAGAATTAACAACCACCGGTGCGTGAGGTGTGCCTGGGACAGAGCGTGGCCTGCTCCCACCCCTGCCCTGGCCCAGCAGCAGGGCTTGGGGGCCCCGGTGTCTGGGCCGTGCCCGGCCCCAGTCGCTTTCTTCCTGCCCCATCGGACTGCCTCGCGTCCTGCCTCGCGTCCTGCCCCGAGCCAGCCCCTAGCATGTGGCAAAGCCAAACCCAAGGGCATAGATGTGGGCTCTGGAGGGATGACGGCCACGTGAACCCCAGGCACCCCACCACAGGGATGGGCACCACGAGCGGGCAGCCCCGCAGGGTCCCAGCTCTGAAGTGGGCCCGGGGCCACGCGCACGGTGAGGTGACGAGGTCGGGACCGCTCACTCACCGGGGGCCGGTTTTGAGGGAACATCGTTGGCACCGACTGGGCCCAGGATCCCTTTCACTACTCCACACCACGGGTGCGGGCTCAGAATCGGGGCCCGGGGGGCGTTTTTCGGCTCCGGCTCCGGCCCTGGGGGAAGGAAGACACCGGGAAATGACCCCGCGGGGGCCCCGAGCCCGAGCCCCGGCCCCGCCGCGCCCCCCGCACCGGCACCTGGTCCCCGCCCCACTGGCCGCGCCGCGCCCCCCACCCACAACCCCGCGGGAACGGGGGGGCCCCCGCCCGCCAAGCACCCCGCGCCCCCCCACGCCGCCCCCGGTCCCGCCGCCCCCCGCGCCGCGCAGACAATGGCCCCGCCGCAGGTACGGCCGCGGGGAGGGCCCGGCCGCGCCGCCGCCCAGCCCCGAGCGGGGCCGGAGCGTGTCCGGCGGGGCCACGGGGGGCAGGCACGGAACGGCCCGCCCCGGCCCGGCTCGGCGGAGACCGAACCGGAGCGGGCCGGGCCGGGCCAGGACTCACCGCGCTGCTGGCCCCGGCCCCGGCCGCGCGCCCCTGCGGCGGGGTGGGGTGGGGCCGGGCCGAACCGAGCCGAGCCGGGCCGGGCTGAGCCGAACCGGGCCGGGCTGAGCCGAACCGGGCCGGGCCCCGGCCCCGGCCCCCTCCCCGCCCGCCGCGGCAGCCGCTCTGCAGAGCGCGATCAATGAACGGGCGCCAGCTCCACGTGGGGCCTGGCCCGTGCGGGCGCTCGCCGAGGAGGCCGGCCAATGGGAGCGCCGCGGGAGCGGCCCGCCCCCACGTGGGGCCCGCCGAGCCGCCTTCCTATTGGGCGGCCGGGCCCGGCCGCCAGCAGAATGTGTCAATCTGCGGGAGGCGAGGAGAGACGGGGCGGGCGGGGGAGCGGCGCTTAACCCCTGCGGTGCCGGGCGGGCGGCGGCGGGAGCGGGCACCGGGGGGCACCGGGGCTTCGGCATCAGCTCCCAGGCAGCCCCCAGGCCACCCCCCGCAGGCCCGGTCCAGCTGCCCTGCCGGGAGACTCCCCCGGCCCGCGTAGGGCACGGTCCCGGGCCGGGCCTCAGGGTGGCCCGGGGACCGGCCCCGGCGTTTCGCCGCCACAGCCGGGCCAGGCCGGGCCGGGCCGGGCCGGGCCGGGCCGCGTTCCCCGAGCTTCCACCGCAGGCTCTGCCCCGGCCTCCGCCCGTTCCTGCCCGGCGGAGCGGGCTGGCGTTCGGGGCTTTCTTCTGCTAAACGCTCAGCCAACCCGAGCGGCCTCCCCGCGGCCCCGACGCCTTTCTTGATCCCGAGCAGAAAAACCCCAAATCCGTCAGCACCGGGCACGGGGCCGGGCTGGACCCCCCGAGCCCCCTCTCGGCCTCCCCCACAGCCCCTGGCTTTTCCTCAGGGTCTCTCTGGTGGTTATCTCCTTTCGGGGAGATCGGCAGCACTTGGACATTTTCTGCTGCCTGCAGTCGATCCGGGCGCAGGAAATCAAACATCTGAGCAGCAGTGAGGGGTCAGCCTCTGCTCCTGCTTAACCTCGAGGCGAGAGTGGGCCTGGCCTCCCGCCCCGCAGCAGCTGCATCCCCTCGCTCCCACCGCCACCGGCCAGGGGACAGCCCGGGCCTCCAAGGCCATGGGTTTTCCTGGGCCATCAACGTGACTCTTTGGAGCAGGAAGCAAAGCAAAGCAAGCCACTGCGCAGCCCCTTTTCCTTTGTCCAGGGAGACGTTGGCTCTGGCCATCCAGAAGGGAAGCTCCATCCTGCAACGTTACAATTTGCTGTTAAATGCACCCCTGGCATCAGCAGCGCGTCCGTCCTGTGCCCAGGGGTGGCCACATGCAAGTGATGGTAACTGCAGCTTGCCTGCTGCAGGGCCAGCACCAGGCTTTGCGCTTACAATAGGAGGGAAAGCCACTCGACAGAAAGCAAATCATCCCCATGGGGATGTGCAGCCACCCCTCCGCACACACACAGGCACGCACCAGTCAGGAAAAAAATGTGGTGATAGAGAAGAAAAGCAACAGCCAAATTGTCAACATTTGATCTGATTTTCTCCTTTCCCCATTTACTTGCAGCCATTTTGCTCCCCTGAACCAGCCCCACGATCCCCAAGAACCCCGCTGGGTGGGAGCTGGCTTGATTTCACCTTTGCCTTCCTTGGCTACCCGTCATCACCAGACCCCAATGCACGGCCGCCTGCACTGGCTCATGTGTGGCAGGGAGTACAGACGGGAACAAGAGCCCGTCCTCGGGGACGGCAGCGTGCCCCAGGCAGGCCCTGGTAGAACACAGTGATAATAATGATCTCAGCAAAACCACTGAAACAGAGCGACCGTGCCGAGGCCACCCTGCACATGCCCATGGGGCTCAGGGAGCCCTGGGAGCGATGGCCACACCAGCCCCTCGGGCAGCGAGTGAGGACTGGCAGCCACGAGCCCGTCCTGCTGGTGCTGTGGGGCCAGAGCTGGGCACCTCCCGCTGCCCATGTCCATACCCTCACGTGGGGACCTCTGTGCCCTGCTCCCTCTGGGTGAGGCGGGGAAGGAGACGTCCCCCGCCAGGGCTGGAAGGGGCTGGGGCTGCCCCCACTCTCCCTGCAGCCTGTCTTGGTCCTGCACAGGAGACCTGTGGGGTCTGTGCTCTGCTGAGGGTGCTGACTGGGGCTGGAGGGTGGCACGAGAGCAGTCTCCCAGCCCTTATTATATTTTAAAATGTAATAACATCACAATGTCTATTTTTGTAGATGGAACAGATAATTTCTGGAAGAAGGCCATAAATCTCAAAGGGAGGGGAAATAATTTGGCCAAGGTCATGTTAAGGCAGCATCAGTGTTAAAGGGAAAAATATTAAAATAACAACAAAAAAAAAGCAGCTGAGGGCTTGGAGTGCTGTACCATTTTGCCCCCAAGCCCCTTCCCCAGTCTGGGAACCCCATCCCCTCTGCCCCATCACTTCCCAGCAGCACCCCCAGAGCAGAGGGAGCTGGGATGGGGGGGGGGGGCTGCATGGGAGAACCCCAGAGAGAGGAGACACCAGGGAGCGGCCCCAGGCAGGAGCCTTGAGCCTGTGCCTTCAGTCGAGCCCGGAGTCAGAGCAGAGCAACAAGGAAGGGAAGTGCTGCGGGCCTGGTCATGTCCTGCAGCCGTACATTCACAGCACCGCAGGGAGGCTGGGGGCAGCCCCCCGGTGCCCTTCAGAGCATCTGGGCTGAGCAGCGCCATCCTTGCTGCCTTCCACCTGTGCTGGGAGGTGGAAAGGCAACAGGGTACAGCGGTGCTGAGGCAGGGGCTGGTCGTTTATCGGAGGCTCTGGAGCCAGGCATTGCTTGGCCTCAGCCAGCTGCAGAGCAGAAGCTGAGCGGCAGAGAGGTGCGGAGATGGGGAGAGCCCCGCCAAGGGGCCCCGCAGCCCAGGGACCTCACGGAGCAGCCCTTGGGTCGGTGTGAGCATCACCTCCTGGGGCAAGCCAGTGAAGGGCCCCGGGAACAGCTGACGGGAACACTGCCGAGCGGGAGAGTGCCACGGCCAAAACCTTGCCCGGGCACGAGGCAGGCAGCCCCCGAGGCTGGCCCCGAGGCCTTGGCTCTGGCAGGTGGTGGCCCCTGAGCGCAGCTTACCCCCTCCCCGGCTGCTCCTGGGGCTCCGCTGCCAGCCCCCCCCCCGCGCCACAGCGGCCGGGGCCGAAGGCTGGAGCCCCCCCGCGGAGCTGCTCCACCCCCCCCCCCCTTCCTCCCTCGGCTGCTTCCCGTTCCCCCCCCCTCTTTTGCAGCGAGATCCACGCAGCCTTTGTCGCACCGGGCGCCTCTTCTCACAGGCGGCGTTTCCAGGGCGCGCGGGGCTCGGGGGTGCTCGATAGGGGGGCAGGCGCGGCCCCCGGCCCCCGGCAGCCGCGGGCACGGCCCCGGCCGGGCGGTGGGGGTGCAACGGCTGCCGGGCAGCCCCGGCGCGGCTCCGCCGGGCTCTTGCTGCCCTCTGCCGCCCGCAGCCGCTCCCGGCTGGTGCCGGGGCCTGCCGGGGGGGGGGGGGGTGGCCGCGGCTCCCAGCCGCAGGGCGCTCCCCGAGGCCGCTGCTGGGCTCGGGGCTGCTCCGGGGGCCTTGCCCAAGCACCGGCCGCTCACCGCCGGGCCCCCGCAGCCCCCCAGGGGCGCGCTGGGCAGCTCGGGGGGGGCTCTGCCCAGCTCTGCCCTCGCGGCTGCACCCAGGCGGGGAGCTGTCACCGCCGGTGCCCGAAGGTGCAGCCTCTGCACCTTCGCGTATCGGTCACCTCCCGGTGTCCCCCCGAGCAGGGACCACCTCGTTCCCGCCCCCCTCTACTCCCCCCCCCCCCCCCACACACCGCAGGCTCATCTGCTGGCAGCCTCCTCCTTGTGGCTGCCGGCCAGGGAAGGGGATGTTTAGGGGATGAGTAACATCCTTCCTGGCAATGCTTCTGCCCGCTCCTGGAAGTGTGCTGGGGGCACCGGGAAGCTCAGCCCCTTCGTCTGCCCCTTACCCCAGTCAGCCATGGAAAGATGCCAGGAACAGGAGGCAGCCTGGGGCTGGAGCCAGGGCAAAGGGACCCAGATGGAGCCCATTTGCACCATGGAAGGGGTGGAGGAGTCACAGGTGCCAGGGAGAGGGGAGAGAGGATGCAGCGTGGCAAGGCAGGAGGCACAGGTTGGGGGAGGCAGCCCAGGCCCCCCCCCAGAGCAGGGCTGGAAGCCAGAGCCTGGCTCAGCGCTGCCAGAAACAGCTTATTTTGGAAAGGAGGCATCTTGGCTGAGCATACAGTGCATGGAGCTGCTGACGCTGGGGAACAGGACAGCTCTCAGGGAGCAGGTCCCAGCCACTGCTTGCAGGCTGATGCTATTCATCTTCAGCCTGGGGCTGAACCTGACCCAGCACCACCAGGACCAGATCCCTAACTCCTGAGTCACTGCTGTAAAAGGGTTTGGATGCTCCAGCCGGGAGCCAGCACGATGTCCAGGGCCGCAGCTCACCCTTCCCAAAGCCTGAATGTGAGAGGGGCCAGTATCAAGCAGGGTGCCCAGAGCTCCCACCAGCACAGGGCCAGGTATGACACCAAGCCTCAAGCAGGGAAACTGAGGCACACAAGCTGCTGGGAGCCCTTCACCCCACCCAGCAGACTCTGCCCCTCCCCAGCTCTGAGGGCAGCGCAGGTTTTGCAGCAGCATCTGGACCTGCTCTGTCCCCAGGTCCAAGGAGCCCCTGCAGGGAGTGTCCCCAAGCAGCCCTGCTCCCTTCTGAGACAGGGTGACACAGGGGGTGGTCAGGGGCTGGCAGCAGCCTTATGACCCCTCACTGTGCCCAGACGTGGCTTGGGAGCTCCTTTTGTCCTCAGGCTGCCAGAGGCTCGGAGTGTACTGAGCCAGGCCCAGGGGCAGGCACCATGGGGACAGAGCAGCCGAGCTCTGGGTGCCCCAGCCCAGCCCCGCCACACACTGCAGCGTTGTGGCCCAGCTGGTTTTTCCAGAGCTGCATCCAAGGGGTGAAATCAGATCTCAAGGGAAAGGAGCAGGCACGTTCCTGGCTGCGCAGAGGAGCTGTCAAGGCAACGCCAGGAGCTAAGGCAGTCGCTGAGCACCAAGACCCCGGCCCCGGCTGCTGCCCTGGGAGGCCCCCACCCAGGGCAGTGATCCCACGACCCCATGGCCTGGGCTGTGCATTGCTGCCCCCACTCCTTTGTTTGCAGACTGCAGCAGAGATGCCCTGCCCTCAGGCCCTGGCAGTTCCGCTGCATTGTTTTGTGCCATCAGATAGGGAGGGAGCAGCCCCAGAGGGCTGGGACAGGAACAGGAACACTGCTGGGGGGACCAGGGACTGTCTGGGAGGAGGACAGCTCTCCCAGGGAAGGAAGAGCAGCACGAAGCGAGGAAGTTTCCCCCACCCAGGGAAGATGTTTTTTGGTCAGGGCTTGTCTAGACTGGAGCAACTGCTGCGTAAGCACATCGAGAGCACGCAGCAAGTCCAGGCTGCACGTGGCCCCTGCTGCACCCAGCCAGTCTTGGGGGGGGCTGGGTCCTTATGGGCCCTGACCACCACTCCTGGGTACAACAAGGAGCCTGAGATGTGCCCAGACAGAGGGGCTGCTGGGCTTCCCTGTGCCATGAGAGCCGCAGCTCCCCTTGCCCCACACCAAGCACAAGCCCCATCCCTGCCCCGCATGCACTCTGGCTTCCCCAGCAGAGCAGCTCCCATGCTGGGGCTGGGGCTGCCGCCTTCCCCCACCGCACCCCTTCATCAGCAGCAGGACGCAGGCAGCTCTGAGCCTCCCTTGGCTCCAGCACCCGCAGCCAAGGGAGCTGCAGGCACACAACGTCACTTTTTCCAAGAGGCTCCATCCACCTTCCCTTCCCCCTGCCGTGGTGCTGGGAAGCACAGAGGCTCCTCTAGGGTCAGGGCAGCCCAGGGCTGGGAGTGACACAGCCACACAGAGCAGCACCCCCCCCCCCCGCCCCCGCCCCCGAGCCCAGGACAGGCAGGCAGCGTGGGCCCCCTCCCCAGGTCTTCCCCCATCCCTGCATGCTGCTCCTTGCCTCAGCCAGGCCTCGCACAAAGCTCAGACCCCACACCAGACCCGTGCTGTAGGCCCTGGCTCTTCTGCCTCCTGAGGAGCACCTGAGGGTGCTCCTCTGCCCCACTGCCTCTTGGAGGGAGTGGTGGAAGGAGAGCAATCTGCCCCCCCCCCCCCGGCAATAGTTTCAACACCTTGGCAGGTCCCCCAGCAATCCCTCCAGCCCCATCCGAGCACAGCTGCTTCAGTTGGTCCCTGCTGTCCTGTCAGTCCCCGCTTGAGCCCAGTGTCCCAGCACAACCCCCCTGGGGCTCCTCAGCCCCCCGGGCACAGCAGACACCCCCTGTTGAGGGGCCCTTTGAAGAGAGAGCCCTGAACTCTTCAGCTCATCACTCCAAGGCCAGAAGCATCCATGGAGCAAGAGAACAGGCCGAAGACAGGCATTCTTTAAGGATGATCTAATTTAAAAAACACATTTTTACAAAAACATCATCATGAAAATGCATGTAGTTTAACAAGAGGCCCACAGCTCACCAGTGCCAGCTGTAGATCAGAGACTGAGCTGGGACGTAGCCCCCTTCTCACCTTCCCAGGGAGTTAGGAGCCCTGTGCCCAGCTCCATGTCCCCTTCCCCCCCCCCCCCCATTTACCACAGAAGATTTTTCCCCTTTCCCCTACCCCCTAAAGGATCAGCTGAAGCTGCAGCAGACGAAGGGTTGGGAGCAGCCCTGCACCCCAAGCCAGGCACAAGCAGGGGGGACAAGGAGCAGCCTGAGCACCCCAGCCCCACAGCCGCTGGCAACCAGCAGCATTTTTAAAGGTAATCAGGGAACAGAAGAGCTCTGGCTTGCTCCAATCCTTTCAAAAAAGGCATTGCAAGCCCTGCAGCTGTCCTCCTCCCCTTGTGCTCATGACGATTTGTGCTCATAAGGTGGTGTAATTTGACAGGGACAACATGCATGCAGCACCAGGCAACCTCAGACAGCCGGAAAGTTTGCTTGCTGCTGTTTGCTGGCCCCAAATCCACCCTCCGTGCCGCTCTCCCTCCCCACCACGCAGCAGGCTGGGAAAGCGGCTGTGGAGCATGACTCAGGCTGGTGGCACCAGAGCCCCCCCCTTCCCATGCTCCCAGGCCCCACAGAGCCCCGGTTTTGCTGTGTGCCAGAGCCGTGGCACAGCTGGGAGCGAGGCTGGGCAGGGCTGGCCGGTGGCAGCGAGGAGCCTGCGGTGAGCACGAGGGCACACGACCCCTGCCCCTGCACGGGGCAAGGCACGGGGCAGTGTCAGTAGTCCGGGGCGCGTGGCCCACGCGCAGCTCACGGGGTGCCCCGGTAGCTGTAGTGATTGTGCTCTGAGTCGCTCCTGGTCAGCGGCAGGCTGGGCCTGCGCTCTGGGTCCTGCTGGTCACACTGCTGGGGCGGACGGTGCTTGAAGAAGTCGGAGACATAGCGGACCTGGAGGAGCCAGACAGGGCTGGGGCTCGGGGTTTGCTCCCGCACCTCTGCGGGGTGGGGGCCACCTGGCTCCTCCCGCACCCCCAGGCCCTGCCACCAGCCTTGCGGGGTCCCGCCGGGGCTGCGCACCCCAAGGCGGGGACGCTGTCTCCGTGGGCAGAGGGAAAGGGGACACTTACGATGAGGACGGCGATGAGAGCCCCCTGGAGCAGCCCTGCGAGCACGTCACTCCAGTGGTGCTTGTAGTCAGAGACCCTGGTGTAGCCCACATAGATGGCGAAGGCGATGAGGAAGAACTGGATGGTGGGGCGCAGCAGCCGGGCCCACTTCCCCACCAGCCGGGCCTGCACATAGAGCTGGGGGGGCACAGAGCTGTCACCCAGTGCAGGGGCAGCACCTGGGGCTCCCCCCCCCTCCCTACAGCACAACACTTACCGCCAGGAACATCATGCAGTACATTCCGAAGGAGGAGTGCCCGGAATAGAAGGACAGCCTGGGGGCCGACGGGAGGGGTCAGGCCATGGGAGGGGGCCGCCAGCCCCCTGCCAGCCCCCTGCCCTGCAGGAGGAGAGCCCCACAGCCCCTCTGGGGCAGCTGCAAGCCTGGGGACGCGTGGCGTGGCCCCACGGCTCACCTGGACTCAGTGACATTCCTGCTCTCCCCCAGGCAGATGTTGTCCAGCTGCACGTAGGTGGAGCAGTTCACCCTGGACCAGTCAGGATTGCAGACAGCCAGGAAGTTGGGCCGCAGGCGGCCGATCATGTACTTGGCCAGGTCAGTGAGGGACTGGCTGATGGCCCCTCCAAAGAGGAAGGTCCCCACCACCTTGTAGAGGGCAGCCACGTAGTTGTTGAACTCCGACTTGGAGTAGAGGCGCTCCGTGTAGACCAGGTACGCCTCCCCCGATGAGATCTGCAGAGAGCAAGGGCCGAAGGGTGAGGATCCCAGCTCCAGGGCTGTGGGATGCTCCAGCAGGCTGCAACAGAGGAGCCCCCAGCACTCTCCCAGGGCCTGCCCTCACCCCTCAGGATCCCAGCCTCACAAGCTATGGGGCTCATCCTCTCAGGGGAACACCCAGCCCTTTGGCCAGAGGGTCCTGCAGCCCTGCCGGGGGTCTGGAGGGGGGCACAGCGCTTCCTTACAATGAGGACGGTGCAGGTGATGGTGACCCCAGCCATGAGGCCATGGGTGATGGTGTCCGCCTTGTAGGGATAGCGGATGGAGTCATCATTGCAGTAGAAGCCCCGTTTGTACGGGGAGTTCACCAGCGTCAGGATGACGAAGGGCAGAGATGCTGCAAGGTAGAGAGAGGGAGAGGACTGGGGCACCCGAGCCTGCAGGCTCCATGCAGGCACCCAGCACATGTGGTCTCCCCGTCCCATGTCCCCCCCAGTTCCTGCTCCCCACTGTTGGGGAAGGATCCTGCGCCTAGGGCAGCATGCTGGCCCTGCTGCTGATAGGGTGCTATCGGAGCTCGCAGCTGCCTGCAGCACCCAGATACTGCAGTCCGTGGCCACTCTCAGGCACCCCCCGAGCTCCTGCTCCTCCCTGGGCTGCAGACCCAGGGCTGACAATCCACCCACTCACACTCCCTGGGATGTTCCAGCCAAGGAGGTCAGAGCTTCTTAGCTCTTCTAACAAGCACAGGTGTCTTGCAAACCCATTTTCCACCAGGGAAGTATCTTCAGGCCCTCGATGGTCCAGGAAGGACCCTCCTGCAGGAATGGGCAGAGCCAGAGCCTGGAAGGCGCAGCCCAGCTGGTGGGGGACCCAGCCCCCTGCCCACACTCTCCCTTCTTGCAGCCCTGCTCCTGTCCAGCCTCTCCCTGCCTCCCAGCAGGGCTCTGCACTGGTGCTGAGACTGGCTGGTTCAGTCCAGCTGAGGAGGCTCTTCCACCCTGTGCCTGCCAGCCATGGGCATCTTCAAGCTCTTCCCTTGCACATCCCAGCAACCAAGAGGGGATTCAGGGGCAGTCTCAGCCCCCTGCCATACCCTTCACCAGCAGGCGACCTCCTGCCTGCGGCTGCTCCAGCCCTCGGGGTCACTCGCTCCGGCAGGGCCCGGTTGGGTGCAATGCTCTCTCTGTGGGGACTGGGTGCAGAAAGCACCTTCCTCCCTGGCCCTGAGGTCCACCTTAAACCCGGGCTCCTTTCCCGGTTCCGCCTTCACAAAGCGATTTCCGCCTACCCATTGTTTAACCATCTCCAGGGGAAAAAAAAAAAAAAAAAACCAACACCTTCATCCCCAGTGGACACCTTCCCCCGCAGCACCCCTTCCCCAGGGTGCGCGATGGGGGTCCCTTTCGCCCCTGGGTCCGCCACCTCCTGCTCATCCAAGTGCAAAGTCACGGTACAGAATCCCCCTGCTGCTTCCAGGCCTCCAATTCCACTGTCTCCATGCTCTCCCCAGGCAGAAGCAAAAGCAGCCAAATAAAAAGCTGCGAGAAAGCCAGGACAAGCCATAACCGCTGCTGCCCAGGCAGCCAGAAGAGGAGCCAGGTGCCCTGCGCGCAGGGGGTGCTTTCAGACGCCTCTGTGCATGCTTCAAACGTTAATTTGCTGCTCAAATTAGATACCGCTTCTCTTTCTGGATAATTTCAACCCCCAAAAAAGCTCCCCTAAAAATAAAAGGCACCCGCACACGAGAGAAAAGACTCAAACAACAACAGGAACCTGCCCCTCTCCACCGGTGCTTAGAGAGCCCAAGAAAGCAATTCCCCAGCACAGGAGGTCAAAATTACGACCTGGGCCTTTATTTTTAGCCCATCCGTCTTAATTAGGCGCTTGCGAGCGTCGGTTTTAGAAACGGGCGGAGGCTGCCCGGGAGGAGGCACCCGCCGGGACAGGGCAGCGCGGCGGGGGCTCCGCCGGCCCACACCGGGAACTGGCACCGGGCACGGCACCCCCCCCCCCCCCCCCCCGCGGCCTCGCACCGGCTCCCGCTGCCCCGCGGCCGCCGTCGGACGGCGCTCGGGGATCGACAGCCCCCGGCAGTGGGCGCAGCTCGGGGGCTCCGTGGGGCAGGGACCGGGCACCGAGGGGACGGGCGGCTGCTGCGGCCCCGGGCCGGCCCCACCGGAACTCCTCGGGGCCGTCCCGGGATCTTCTCGGGCCGTCCCGGGAGGCGAAGCGGCACGGGCGAGGCCGATCGCTTCCTCGTCGGGGCTGCGAGCCCCGGCTGCCGTGCCCGCAACGCGGGGCCAAAGGCCGCCGGGGCCCGGCAGGTGCTCCCTGGGCTGCCCCGGAGCCTGTTCCCCGGGACCGCCGCAGCGCCGCGGGTGGGCACCGAGAGGGTCCGGGCCCTCAGTCCCCCGAAGCGCTCTCGCCCCCCGCGCGGCCTCGACGGGTGGGGAGGGGACGGGAGGACGCGGCCGCGCCGGTACCGAGCCCAGCCCCGGGCCGCGCCGCGGGGCCCTTACCGACCACCACGCAGAGCACGTCGAGCGCCACGAAGACCTTCCTGCGCTCCATGCCGGTGCCCGGTCGGTGGCGGCCCCGCGGCTCACATGGCCCGGAACGGCGCGGGCCCGGCCGGGAGGTAAAGTCCGGGCGGCCGGGACGGGGCGGCTCCGGGGCGGGACCGGGCGGCCCCCGCCCGCGGGTTGGGGGCGGGACGGCGGGGCCGGGGGCGCGGGGCGGGGAGCGGGGCCGGGCGCAGGTACGGGGCACGGGGGGGGGTCCCGCGTCTGCCTCCGGACCCCCAAAGGGGTCGCCCCCCGGGCCCGCCGCCCCTTGGCCCCTTCAGAGGGAGGAGGGAAGGAGCGAGGCCTTATGCGGGAGCAGCGCGTGTCCCGCCAGCCCCGGGCTCCTCTTCTGAGAAGTAAGAAGTGGAAAAAAAGAAAAAAAATAAAAATCAGGGACTGGAAGAATGCAGCCGCAGAAATGTGCTGGCTGCTGCGGTGCTGCAGCCGCCTGCCTATGGCGAGGCCGATAAGGAGCTGACGCAGACGCGATGCCTGCTGCAGGCAGGATGAGGCCTCGGGACGGCGGCGAGGGGCGGTGGGAAGCCGAGCAGCCGGCTCCAAGCGCAGGGCACGGCACGAGTTCGTTTGGAGCCGTGATTTCACCGCTGAAACGCGCGGCGGGGTTTTCCCGTGCCTCAGACGGTGCCGGAGCAGGACGGGCTCCCAGCGCTGCCCGGGATGTGCCCGGAGCGCTGACGGGAGCAGAGGCTTGAGAGCTGGTCCCTGCGGTGAGGCCCTGCGGGAGAGGGGACAGCCACAGCCCGCCTGGCTGCTCCAGGCCTGGCTCTTGGTTAGGAACGGAAGGAAACATAAATAATACAGAAACCACCCAAATGATAGCTACTGGGCTGCTTTATTTAAGTGCGCCGTGAGCGGCCTGTGGAGAAATTCAAGGCTGTGGTTGGAAGCCAGCAGAGCTGGAAACCCTCTTGGGCTGCCCTGGGAGCTCAGGAGAGGAGCATAGCCCCTCAACAGCCTCCTCCGCTCCTGGCTGCCCCAGCCCAGCCCGGTCCAACCCTCTGGGCCACCCCGATCTGCCCCAGTGCAGCCTCCTCCTGCTGTGGGTGCCCGGGGCCACAGCACAGTCGGCAGGCAGGATTCTCCCCCCAAATGCTGGGTGGGCTTTAAGAGCTCCAGGGCAGGAGAGGAGGGGATGCACGGGCAAGGTTTGACCACAGGGGCACCCAAATGGCTGCTTGGGGCTGGGGCAGGCAGGATACGGCCTGGTGGGGCTGCACACCCGAGGTGCCAGCCAGTGGCTCCACGCTGGCTCGGGGCAGAGCCGGGCCCTGATAAGCGGCCGCTTCCCGAGTGCGCAGTGCGGGTGCCGCAGCAGGACTTTGCCCAGCATGGTGCCACGGCTGGCGGACGATGCCAGGCGGCGGCAGCCACGGGGAACCTCCCAGCCCCGTGGGTCTGGCTCCCTGTGGCTCCTCTGCTGCCGAAGCGCTGTGGCTGCAGCAGCCCCGCACCAGCCTGGTGCTGCCGCCATGGGGGTTGGGGACCCCCTCCAGCCCCCACAGCATGGCTCCGGGGAGCTGAGCCTGGCTGCTCCCCTGTGCCACTGCTGCCATCGCCCCTGCAGTGAGGAACCCGCAGTGCTGTGGAAGCCTTTGGGGTGGTTTTGCTCCTACTTGGGTTGACCTCCTGGAAAGGTCACTGCTGTCCCCCCCAGCCTTCCCCAGGGCGTTCATGGGGTGAGCAAAGGGAAGGTGGCCTGGGCATGTGGCAGCAGCGTGCCGCTCGCTCCACCTGCGGACGATGCCCAGCTGACACGTGGCATCCAAAGTCCAGGTGGCAAAGCGGCTGCGCCCACTGGGAGCAGTGGGGTGCTGGGCCGTGGGGCTCCCTGCCCTGGGGGCAAGATACAGCCACAGGCTGCGGGACATCTCCCTGCAGCAGCAGGTGGGGATTTCTACACCACAGCCATGGTCCGTCCACCGGGGCAGCTGAGGTCTGCTCAGTCTTTTGGGTCTTAATTTTCTTTCCACAGGCAGCAGTGATTGAGCTGCTCTTCTTCACAGTAATTAAAGATTGGTCTCTGGCTGGAGCTCCTAACGGAGCTGTGTGTCACGCTGACTGTTCACCAGGGATTGTTCACAAAAACCAAGCAGGCGCCCGCGTCTCCCACCTGTCCCAGAGGTGTTTGCCCCAGCTTCTGGCTGGGAAGCCTTTCCCTGAACTTCTGGATTGGGCAGCCCAGAGGAAACATGGAACACCATTTTTCCTGTTTTTGAAGGACATGCAAAAAAAAACCAACCAACCAAAAAAAAAAAAAAAGGCATGTCTGTGAAGCCACTGCTGTCACCAGCATGCATGCTCAAGCTCACGGCAGAAATCAGGAACCTCTCCTGACAAGTCCAGAAACTTCAAGACAGTCAAAGTCTCTGTTTAGAAAATCAGACTTGCATGTGTTTGTTTTTGTAATAGATATGGAGTCAAATCTGACCCAGATCCAGAATTTCCAGGAGGGAGAAGCATTTCCGTAGGTGCCCTGCAGTCTCTCTGCCGACTCTCACTCTCCTCGCCCCGCTGCATGTGAGGGCTGCCCGGGCACGCAACCGCCACTGCGCTGCCAGGAGGGTTGTGGCGCATGGGGTGTGCCAAGCAGAGCAGGGTGCCCCTCTGCTGCCAGCTCTCAGGGTGGTTTCCCTACTGGGCAGGGGCTGCGAGCACAGATCGGAGGAGGAGAGAGTGACGAGCCCCCTTCCCGCTCCAGGCCGTGGGACAGAAGACAAGACCCAACATTACTGGGCCTGGCACGGGCAGGGCAGTGCTGCAGGTGCCGGGGGGTCCCGGGGTCCCTCCCCAGCACTGCCTGCGCACCCAGGCTGGCTGTGTCTGCTTTCCACCTCCTGCTTCTGGAGCAATTCATACTGTCCACGGGGCTGACAGCAATGGGCACAGGAGCTGGGGAACAGTTTGAGAGGGTTCTGACAAAACAGAGGGGCTTTGTAGCAAGGAATGAGCCTTCCTGCAGAAATGCTTCCCTCGCCTCCAGGATGTTATTCCTGGCCGAGGCTGGTGAGACACCGATGGACGCCTGCCTCCCACCCCTGCCACCACGGGGCTGTCCCAGAGCTGCCATTTTCAGAGCCAGGGCACCTGTAAGAGCAGCAAACACCTCCCTCCCCTCCCCACTCAGCACCGGGAGGGTAAATTCAGCCAAGGAAGCTGGGCCTCCTCCCCATTTGTGAGGGCATCCCTGCTGTAGGCATGGGAAGGCAGGAGGGAAGCACCCTGTGCCTGCCGGGACAGGAACACAGCCATCGAGCAGCTCGCCCAGGTTCCTGCCATGGGAGCACCGTGCCACAGATCTGGGGCCTGGCAAGGTGGGCTGGAGGCACTGGCACTCCCCCAGCCCCTGGTGAAGATGCTCCACGCCAAGCAGAAAGAGCTGTGGTCAAGAACAGGCTGAGCTCAGCTTCTGCAGGGCTGTGCCAGGACTGCTGGGATATGCCAGGCACAGTCGTGGATCACAGCACCCAAGACGCTGGACACAACCCCGCAGGGCTCTGGGCTGTGTCCCGGCCCACGCCTGCACCCCGGAGCAGCGCTCGGCCGCACACTCAGCCCTCGCCCACGGGGCACCAGAGCACTTGCTGGGGGGGAGAGGAGACAGAGAAGGCTAGGACCCCCCCACCTCTGCCACCCTAACATGCAAGGCTGCGGCACCTCAGTCTCCAAAACCAAGACAGGTTTCTTGCTCACTTTCAAATTAGGTTTTTAATTAAATAAATAATGGCGAGGGGTCTTCAAGGCAGTATCACTTCACAGTGTAGGGCTTGGGGATGGGGGAAAGAGTCCAGCATTGGGAGCGTCTCAAAGTGAATGTGCTTTGTAAGAAGGAAAAAGAAAACCCCAACAAAACCAAAATCAAACCTCCCCCAGTGAATCCCCACCCTGCCCCAGCCCTTTTCACCCCTCCTTACAGTTATGTGGGAAAAGCGCTGCGCTCATGTTGAAAGACCCCATGCGAATCTGTAAACAACACTGAATAATATAAATAAGAGACATTTCTGCCTCCTCCAGCCTCTCCTCTCCCTTCACTGGGGCTTGAAACAAACCAAAGAAAAATGGTTTCAGGAAAAACTAAGAACATTCTTGGCTGATGGAGAGGAGAAGCCAAGGCCTGACCCTCCCTGGGAGGGCTGCAGATGCTCTTGCCCTGCCACCTCCTCTCCTTCCAACCAAGCAGCTTCCTTGCTCCCCCAGAAAAGGGGAATCACAGCCTGTGAAGTTCCACTATGGAGCGGGCACTTGTGTTTGCTTTCTGTTTCCAGCAGCTGGGAGCAGCCAGAGGCAAGACCTCCATTTTACGGCACATTTCACAGAGCAATGCCTGGCCACAAGAGCAGCGTCTGGAGCTCGGCACCTCCTAGCAGTGCTGGCTGGGGGCCGAAACAAGCACCCACCCCACCCATGTAGGCGAATGAACTTGGGGCCTGAAAGGGAGAGATGAGGTCGATCCTAAGCTACCCTGTGAAGCTGTCTGGTGCTGTCTCCATGCCCCTGCTGCAGGAGTGAGCACTACCTCGCTGGGCCGGGTATAAGGGAGTCCCAGGCTGATGCCTGTAGTCATCTTCCAAATCCACTGGCAGCAGAAGCAACTGCAGGATCGCTGCCTGAAGACCTCTACCAAAACAAGCAAAAAGACTCAACCCAAACCCTTCCCAAGCACAGAAAATGGCTGGAGGAAGGGAACATCTGCATTAGAGCCCTGCCCAGCAAGCCAGCAGCGTTCCCTGCATGGAAGAAGGGAATGAAAACACGTGGAAATAAGCCTCCTTACGTGTAGACGAGCCCCAGACCTGGCACACGAGCGGGATGCAGACCAGCTCCGACTCAGGGCACCCACAGACGCTCTGAGCCAGCATGGCTCTGCACAGCCGTTGGCTGCTTCGGTGCCGACCCTTGTCACCTCCTCAAAATGCCATTGGCAGTAGAGACGCACTTTTCTCTCAGAAGAGAGAGTTTTTTTGGCGATGTTTTAGAAGAACGGAGGCAGGTGGGAAGGGGCAGGGATGCACTGGGACTGGCGTGCTTTCCTGCCTGCCTCTCAGTGCTAGCAGCAGTGTCCGACGCGGGGTGCCCAGGGAGCTGAGGTGCACGCAGTGCGCGCAGTGGTGGGGAGGACACACGGCCCTGCTGTGGGTGACTCCAGGGAGACACGGGCTGGAAGCTCTCACCCTGCCAGGATGCATATCCTCACCCTGTTTGCTGTCACTGCTCCGGGAGGTCAGGCAATGGCTGCCCCTTACCAACACCTACCCGGTGGCACCTGCTGCTTCTCCATTTCCACAATTCTAGCTTCAGGCACCCAACAAAGTGAGGGTCAACTCAGAGATCACCATCTGGCCCTCTCTTCCTGCGTCCAGCTCCTCCTCCTTCCCCAGCTAGCAAATTGTTTGGAACAAGCTGAGACGTTACAGAGGTTGCAGCTGCATTTCACCCTCCTGAAGTGCAGCAGGGCCAGAAACAATCGAGTTATTCACCGCCAAGAACAAAGGGGGCAGCAGTGCAGCACTGAAGGCCAACAGCACTTTGTGGGTCTGGACACTGCCTTGACTCCCAGCAGATCTCCCCGGCCCAGTTCATTGCAGAGCACTACAAGGGAAAGCAGGATGGGCTTTAGCATGCACAACACTGCTGCACCACACAGCACCCCTTTCCAAGACGTGAAGCTTCAGCCAAAGGACTGGAACAGCCGACATCCCAGCTGGAGCTGGCAGCAGTGTGGGCAGAGAGCAACGCACAGCCCCAGGAGGTTTGAAAACCGGACTGCGAGTGCCTGTTACGGTCCTCAGCTCAGGAGCACGGGATAGCTGTGAGAAGAGGAATGGGGAGAACAACTTCTATTGCAGCACACTGTGTGGGTGAACAGCCATGACTCCTCACCTTCCTTTGGCATCGCCATGCCCATCTCTGCTGGTAAGCAGCCCTCCAGCCCGGGCAGACTGTGCTCCATGCTGATTTCCTAAGCTCTCAGACCTCCAGACTGCATCCTCTGTCCCAGCCCCAAAGTGCCTGTGATACATCCCTGTTCTCAACACATTTTTTCACTCGGACTGTCCCACTGGAGCCAGAGGACACCTCCCTGGTCCTGGGGGCAGGGACTCTCCCAACAGCCTGGCAATACCTGGGGTGACACACGGTCAACAAAACGGGGGGTCGTGGGCCTCCCTGGCACTCAAGCTGGCCACCAGCTTTGTGTGATCGTGTCAGAACACACTGGAGCAGAAACGTGTTTGGTTTCACTGTAGCCTTGGATCAAGGAGGATGGAAAGACGGATTCTGACCAACAGCTCCATACTGTCCCTAGAGAACAGTGGAAGTTCCAGGATTTCACTCAGTCAGGTCGAAGTCCTTGGTGGATTTGTGACAGGTTTGTGACTGGAGACTCTCACTGTGACAAGGGCTCTGACCGAGCCACGGGTGCTGGGCAGGCCTGATGAGCAGTCAGAAAACTATTTACATCTCCAATGCCAATGAGGCCGAAATCTGTGACCGATAAGGACACTTGGGCAGGGGCCACCACTGCCTCTGGGTCTCTGTCCAAATCCACAGGGCCAGCAATTAAAGGTAAGTCCTCATTAATGTCTGCAGGGAGAGTGAAGTCCATGGTTATCGTCTCACCAGAGCTTTGCAACGTCTCCTGCTTCTCTGCTAGTCCTGGTCCTGCCGGCGGCAAAGCATAGAGCCCTGTGTCGGAGGGGGTGACAGTATGCCGTGTGCAGGAAGCCGAGAGCGTGCCTGAGGAGGTCTCCTCGGCGGGGTCGAAGGAACAATTCGTCTCCGAAGGAGTACTGCACTCATAGCCCTGCCCCGACTCGCTCATGCTGCCCAGGCTGCAGGCTGTGCTCTCCACACTCAGAGGCTCTGCGTACCGCAGAGGAGGGAAGTATACGGACGATGGAAAGCCAGGGAGGAAGAAGGGTGGGAGGCAGCAAGTGAAATAAAACTAGAGTGAGTCCATAACATATGAAAACCAGAATCCAGCTCAATCCCACCTAACCAGAACAGTATTTGTTTGATGGCAAAGATGATTCTTTATTATAGCAACCAAAAATCCTGACAGCATCTACCAAAGAAAGGCAAGATGCAGATAGCAGTTAGGAGGCCACCAGTGTTTCTATGGAAATGAAGGGAAATCTCAAAAGAGATTCTGAGATGAACCCAATCCTAAATCCCATCCCCTCAAGCATACATCCCCTGGCAGGTGCTAACACAAAGCCCTTGTCTGTGGTAGGACAGAGAGAGGGAATGAACCCATTTCAGGCTCTCTGTGAGTCTTCTGACAGCCAGCTCTCTCTGAGAGCAGTTAACAGGCACAGCCTGAATTCTGGTGCTTTAAATCCACCTCTGGAGGACGTGCTAGTGTCCACTAATTAAGACAGGTGCACTGAAAGCAACTGCCTGCCTTCAGTACCCAAACTTCGTACAAATTCTCTTGCTTTGGGAATGACTTAGGCCATCCCTGCACATCTGAAGCAGGACCGACTCTAATGGAACCGGTACTGATCAACACAGGGACAGCCAACCCTCTTTTATGTACACCACACTCTGCCCAGGGCTGGCGTTTGACCCACGGCAGAAAGTGAGCACACTGGCAAGGTGCAGGGAGAAGAGCAGCAGCTGGATAACAGCAGCAGGAGAAAGGCAAAGGAGGGTTTGTGCTGCTGAGGGAGGGAGGGGAGCTGTCCCCATGGCAGACAGAAGAGAAGGCAATTACCTGTGCTCTCAATCGCAAGCTGATCTTGGCCAAAGTGAGAGTCCAAGCAGCTAGTAGCAGAGGGAATCGGTGGGGAGCTCCGAGAACGACTGGCATTTTCTACCTCACCCCCATCCAAGTCATTGTCGGTATAATCCCTATGGGGAAAGACAGACAGAACAGTAACCACCCGCAGAGCAGAAGAATGTAGGCAGGAGAAACAGCGACTGGGAGTAAAACCCACCAACAAATAAAGCAGCAGGGGTGTAGAGGCCTCATGAGGAGGAACGTCTCTACCTCCTCAGTCTACAGAGCCCAGTTTAGGTCTGCACTGAGGCACCCACGGTTAAGTCAGGGTGCCTGAGACCAGCCCGCGTTAAACCAGAATGGGCTGTGTAGCTTTCCAAACACAGAGCTCTGCCCCCTGGCTCTCTGAGTCTCAGCCTCTTCCATAACAAAATAAATGGCCAAATACTCTCCCCAGGGAGCAGCCAGCTTCACAGAATGTTTGCACTGGGTTGTGACAATGTCAGCATGCCAGCTAAGAGCAAGAGAAAAAAATATTTTCTACCATGGGGAAATTTGGGATTTCAGGTATTTTCCTGAAATTTTCCTATTGTCTTGAGTCAGAAGAAAAAAAGCTAAGACTTAAACATTTTTCAAGCTCTAACATCTAATATTTTTAGTTGATTCAACTTAAATATTTCATTTTGACCTTTTATAACATCTAAGTTGCAACCTTTTTGAAAAGTATTTGCTGTAATTAACATATATTTCAAAGTGAAGAATTTGCCTCAAAGGTTATTTGCAAGGAAATAAATTAATTCTCCTCCTATAATCAGAAATGTATGTAAAAAAAAAAAACCTTCCCAAAATTGTGTCCAACTGAATTACTTCTTGAGATCAGCCCTGAATCTCTGACCATAACCTTAATCTTTCTTGTGAATTCATTTATCTGAAAGAAAACACTATTTTCTGACACAAGGAAGTCCACATCCAAGCAAATAACTGCTTAACTGTTCCCTCCCACACTAACAGTGCATTACGGTCTGGGAATACCCAATGCATCTCTGCATGCTCCCACCCAAGAAACCTTCTAGAGCAGAAAGCGCCGCCTTTAAAGTAGAGGGGCTTTGCAGCCAGGATCTTCACTGGGAGGTTAATATTACTAATTTTAATGTGAGAATATTCCACGCACGTGGCTCCAGGGTGGAGGACGTACTTCTTCCTTCCTAAACGAGTCTGCTGAGTGAAGTAGTCATAGCGCTCTGACTTTTTCCACATATAGTAATACTCCACGCACTCGCCCACTGACCGGGTGCGGACCTGAGGAGAAACACCACAGTCAGAATGCCACACATCCAGACGTGCTTCGTGGAGCAAGGGTTATTCACCCGTTTTATCAGCACAACAAGTTAAGTGCATTACAGCGATTTACATTGCTATGGACACATCTGCACTACAGAACAGAAGCAGATACCAAGATTTCCAAGGCGGTAATCGGCCAGAGAAGTAACTCCCCATGGTGCACAATTGTTCTCGCAGACCCCGGTGTGGGTTCACACACAGTACATTCATGCAGGACCTTCCTGCACTTCCAGCAGCACACTTAACACCAAGAGAGCAAACCTGCATCCATTTTCACTGGCCAGTGTCAACATGCCCACAGTGGTAGGACTGGACTCTCTGGTTCTGCCAACTCCCAGCATAGCAGCATATGTCCTGGGGCCCGGTTCTCCCTACAATAGTATCTTTCATTCTAGAGGACCCCAGGGGACTTTACAAAACATCCACATGCTCAACTCACTCATTCACAGAAGTACTGCAAGGGCTGAGAGTTTGGAAAGAACTTTTGAGACTCCAGAAAGGGCTAATCAGTAATTAACTGACATCACTCATGCAGGTCAGTGTTGTTTGTGACTTCTCACACCTGGAAAATAAGGCAGAGCAGGGCAGTGAACAGCCCATCACCTGCTAGCATGAGTCAACACAAAGCCTGGGATTGGAACTCAGCAGTCCTGAACTTCCTGCATCAGCCAAGGCTCAAAATACACTTCTGGTGCAAATGCACCTGCCTTGTTCCCTTTGTCTTAGTGTGATGCAGGGGTGAACATTCTTACCTTGTTTGCTTGGATAAGATGAAAGTTTTTCCCATGGACCCTGAAGCCATGTTCAAAATTTCTACATTCTTCCTCGCTCCAGGCACAAAGCTCATCTACAGCAGAAAGAGGAATTGGAGGAAGCATACAGAATGTGGAAGAGTTACACGTGCCTTGGTGTTTGGAGTGGAATCCAGACATAGGTGTTCTCACCTCTGATAACCTTCACATTGAACCGTAACCTCCGTAATGCCTCTTCTGCATTGAAATTGCATTTAACCAGTTCATACAATGCCTAGGAAACAAAAGAAAGTGACTGACAGCAACACACCACAAGCAGACCTCTGCATGACTCATGTTTGTCTTGTGAAACTTATTTTTCCCAGGAGCCACTTTTCCACTAACCCTAGTGTGGCAGCCAGCATACATCGTTCCAATTTTCACAGAACTGCATTACAAACCCTAGGACTGAAAAGATGCAGTTCAACAGCAACTCTAGGGATTACAGGTGTGCTCCCATGTTTTTGCAGATACTGGGCTTATTGTGAGAATCGAGCGTGCCTACCTTAGAGGAAACACAACCGTTCTGGTTTCTTAGTTAAATGTTTGATCTTGTGCTGCCTTCAAAAGACAACAGAATTTTACAGAGAACAGATCCCAAATTGTCCTGCTGCAAGCTCTGTCTCAGAGATTTTGGGACACCAAGAGAATACAGTCAAAACTAGCTACTCTCTACTTGCCCTGCCTGTTACACATTTTCCACAAGTATCCACAGATGCCTTCCACAAGCTGCTTTAGAAGGAAAGTACTAAGCTAGGCAGGTCTGTGGTCTGATCCACTGCAGCCATTTCCTGTCTTCCCAAAAGCAGAGTGAAGACCCTCCTAAGACTCCATCTGGGAGGCACTCTCACTTATCCATGAAGCAGGAGCAGAGGAGGTAGGTCCCAGTCTCTTTTCAAGTGGGTCTCATTCAAGCTCTCTGAAGGAAACGCTGCACTACTATGCCAGCATCGTTCTAATATCTCTGGCTGCAAGATTTTACCTGTTCATTGTCCTTCACCATCTCTCCTTCTGGCAGGCTGCTGCTAGACAGCTCATCCCACCGCCGCTTCACTGCACAATATAGGAACTCTTCAACCTCTCTCTCAGGAAGGATGTTTGGGTCCCAAAGCAGCTGATCTTCATTTTCATAGGCTAAAAAAAAAAAAAAAAAACACCGAAATAAACTAATCAGAGAATCCCACTGCTTTTAAGAAATGGTCTGCGTGTCTAGGCATGGCAGAGGCAGAAGAGAGAAAATCTTTGAAATCTTTGCTTGGACTCCTAACCTGGCACTAGGGATGACAACCATCTGTGTGAAGGTGCTGCATTTTCCCCTCCTTATTTTGGAGGCAGATGAGCTTATTACTGCTTATACCTCTTTTAGAGCTCTAGGCACAGGCTCATCTGGTTTCCGCTTCTTCAGAAGGGTTGGCTGACAAGTTTTTTGTTACGATGTTCTCAAAGGCTGTTGCTTTGAATCATTAATCATGGCAACTTAAAAACACTATGTTCTAAGGTGTCTTTTCCCACACACAGTAAACAAAAGGACTAGGAAGCAAATGCAGCTTTGAGCTACAAGCCTGGCCTAGGCTCAAGACCCTCTCTGTCCTAAGCACAAAACTAAGCACTTGCAAGGCTATAATGCTCCTCTGTGAGCTGCTTCACCTACACAAAATAGCAGCAGCACACTGCAACACTGAGTGGTTCTTGCCCCTTTCAGCTTTCAAGGCTCTCGGTCCATGAGAATAAAACACACAACCATGCAGACAGAGGGTTAAGTAAAATAGCAGCACAGAGGAAAGCCAGAAGAGATTCTGCAATAAACAATCAGAAATACAGTGATTTTTCTATTCAGGTAACCATGGAATGGCTTGGGTTGGATGGGACCGTAAAGAGCATCTAACTCCAACCCCCCTGACACAGGGAGGTTATAGGGGGGATCATAAAAATATGAGCACTCCATGAAAATTACTTGTTCATGTGTTTCTACAGGGAAAGCAACCCACTCTCTTGCCATGTAAAATCAGGTCAGAGGAAGTACAGACAGGGAATAGAAGACCACCATCTAGATCTGCTGCAAGTTTCCTCTCATTTTGCACGGATGCAAATGTACAGGCTACAGGACACAGACACTAAATCTGTGGTCTTCAGTACAGAAGGCTGAGAGCATTGTAAACTTCCTGATTAAGTAACAGTAAAAAGTTCTGAGAACTACAGCAAGTAAATCCAAAATGGTACCTGCAAAACTGATAACTTTTATCTCTTTAAATCATTTGCTCAGTCTGCTGGGTTAAAAGAACTAGGGAGGAAATTAGTCATTTTTAAAGAGGTGGTTTTCCTGTTAGCTATCTTCTTCATAATTCAATGAGCTGCTGGTAGTATTACACTAGATATTAAATAATCTGCAAATCAAAGCAATTCTATCTATTCTGCAGACATGCTATCAAATTGGGAACTGATTAGTTTCAGGGAGTACTAAATGATGATAACTCTTGCTACTTCAGCAAGATGACAGAGAAAAATAAATTAGAGCATCTCTCTCTTTGGCTACAGCAGAGCCCCCTTCCTCCAAACCTGTCATCCTACCAAGCCAGTTTTCACTGAGTGTCTGTAGCTGTATTAGTCGCCAAATTCAGATAAGCTAGTTTAAAAGCTAGCTCAGGTACAGCTGTAAATTTTGATGTCATTACTGAGAGGTGCTAAGCCTAGACACATAGAGCAGAACTGGAGAACTGAGCCCCTTCAAATGGCCAGGCCAGCAGCCCTACATCCAAACAAGATATGTAAAGCAAGTTGCCTTACCTTTTTCACTGTGCCTGTTCAAGTGGAGGATGGGAACAGTGGCTTGGTACTGAGGTCCAACCATGATCTCCTGTAACACCATCACACAGAAGTCAGTAAATCGAAATGGAACACGCTCCATATAAGCAATGAAGCGTACTGCATGATTTAAGGGCTATGACACCACGAGGCCAACATGTACCAGTAGCCCCCGGTGTCACCATTACTTCTAGGGAGCCTTGACTTACTTTATAGGTAACTAGAAAGATTTACAACCAACTAAATCATACATTAGGGACCTTAGGTATTTACATAGTTTTAATGTTAAAGATATATAGCAAATAGCTAGAGCTGGAGATAAAAGGAATGCTAAAGGTCTCCTGCAACCTTCATAACCAGGATGAATTTGGAAGTCTGCTCCTCTCTTTCAGATGATGGTTCCCCCTCAGTAAAACCCACTGGGAATATCGCACAGCAATTCACTGTCACAGGGCTATGGACTGCAGTTCTGATTTACAAAGGCAACAATAGCATTTTTCTTATCTGAAGCAGAAAACAGTTTCAGATGCAGATTTCAAGATCACAAAAAATACACTTTGCAACCCACGTCTGCCACTGCCTTCCACAAAACATAGGAAGGAGCAAAAGGAAGATAAAGAAAGAAAACTTTTTGGGGAAGTATCACAGTGCTTTGGTGTCATGCTTTCCTCAAATTCAGGCCCATTGCCTCAGCTCCCCTTCTGCATGCACTCTGATCATTTACCTTCTTACACTCATTGGGTGGGATGGAGTCCTCCTCTGAGTCCTCAGCCATGGAAGAAGCACATGGAGATGAACAGGGCTCTTTGTCTTCATCAGCAAGAAAGTTGTTTGCTTTGTGGGAAAGGAAGGGATCTGTAGTTATGAAATGGTTTATTACTACTGCTCTATGTTCCCTCCCCTTCCCTTTATTTTCTGTCTTAAAGTTACTTTCAGCATGGTCCTCAGTGACTACTTACTTACCCATATTTCCATTTTCTGCTTTTAAATAAGACAATTTGCACACTTGCCGCACAGGTGGTGCCAACCAACCTGGAGAACTCAGACTCCCTCATTTTGCAAGACAGCAGAAGGAATAAGACCACTTTATACCAAGTCTCCAGTGCGCTTTGGTTTCCTGCACATTCTGATATTTAGGAACTGCCGCAATGTATCAGACCAGCAGTGCTACTGAATGTAATTACAACAGGGAGGAAAACAGTTCTCACTTTACCAATGTTATGACTTACAGCTAAAGACAATTTTCTCCTGATCCCCCTGCTCATCTACACTCCATCATGTCCTAAACAGTGCTTGGTGAACCCACTGGCACTCAGGTTTATTTGCAGCCCCAGAAAGAATGTGGAAAAATGTAACTCAGGAAACTTAGTGACAAAGTAAAGAAATACGTCCCTGTCTTATCCTGCACAAAACATCTAAGTACAAAACAATTACTTAGAAATTAGCAACACATACAGCCAGGCTGGTTTGGGAATAGGTCTGACGCATCATGGGATGTAACGGATGGAGTCAGATCATCAGCTGAAGACTGTGTCTCCTCCTCTTCTTCCCCTGAAAGCAAATCCTTCGCTATTTGTTCCTTTTAACAACAACAAGAAAGTGAAAAATATTTTAAATTAAAAAAAAGCAGGGGGTGGGGGTGTGTGAGGCCTAAGGTAAAACATTGCTGGCCAAGGGCAGCCACATCCACAGTCCTCCTCACCCTCCCACAGTTTCCTCAAAGACAGATTCTACCTTGCACTCCCTGCCACCCCTGGGTTATTCTCCCTAGAAGCACTTCTATAAGCAACAAGAGGAGAATGGCTTCCTATGGAAGCCAGAGAGAGGAGGATCAAGAGGCCATTTCTGTAGACCCCCACCCAGAGCAGAGCTCAAAGTTCCCATAAGGAAACAACTTTCTACATCAGCTGGCTCAGAAGGAAGATACAAACCTTCCGTGACCATCCACAGACCCATGAAGGGTGTTTACAGTGTTCTTTTCAAAACAGCTGCCCATCCCCAGTCTCCTCTATTCCCTGCACATTCACATTTCTGCCTCCAGTGCTCCTTGCTGGAACACCAGAACTAGGCAGGCCCCTTCCCTGGCATTCGCCAAGGTCCACCTGAGGAGAGCTACTAGACACCTGAAGCTCTCCGCCAGCACAGCACCCTACAGCACAGACTAAAAGCACACACCCGAGCTGACAGCTGCCCTTACCTTATCCAGAGTCATATCTGGGAGATTTGGAGTAATATCATTGCTCTCACTGTCCTGCTCTGAGATGGGATCGGATGCCTCATAGCCATAAAGTGCAAGCAGCTCCTCAAATGGCATTTCACTGTTCTGAGCGAGAGGAAGACAAAGCTTCATCAGGAATGGAACAATCACTGAGTACAACAGCAGCTGCAGTGAACACATGCAGAGGCAGTCAAAGCAGCTCTGCTCTTCTGCGGGCTCTGAATGCCTTGGGTAATGCTGTGCAATGAAGGAGACGTCCACCAGGACCCACCACAACCTGGTCTTAAAGGTATGGACAAGCCAGGTACTTCTACCCCAAAACAATACAGTCAAGGGTATTATTAGAATATGTTTATTTTATACTAGGTTTCATGCTGGTGAAGAGATGCCAAAGAGCAGAACTGTATTTATACAGAAGGGATGCAGCAAGTCACTGTATTATTCTTGTGCCAGACCTAAAGAGACAATCTGTGAGGAAGGACACGCTTTGTATTCCTCTGAGGCCTCCCCAGGGATATCCACTGGAGGACCACATCCCATCATCTCTGCGGAATGGACATCACCCATCAGTTGAAGGCTCTTCAGCAAGGTGGGTGAAGGAAGTCCATGTGGTCAGAGCAGCTACTTGGCAGACAAAGTCTCCAAAATTTACTGCTGTCACCGGCTGGCAAACCAGTTATTTGCTATCCAAATTTAAACCTAAGACCTGTTGATGGGTGGACCTAAACACAGCACACAGCCATCAGAGCAAACAAGACAGTTTCTCATAATGATCCATAGTACCAACACTGTCAAAGAAAACAAGAAAATCCAGCAGGTAATTTCCCTTCCCCTCCCCTCCCGCCTTTACCTGAGAGGCACTGAAACTCTTCTCCAGTTCTTCTAAGGATTTCTGTTTCTCCTGAGTATCTTCCTCTTCTTCCCTTTCCTCCCGTACACCATAGTTCTGTGAAAGGATCTCTGCTAGGTTCAGTCGGTGATCAGCTGAGCCCATTGACACAACTGCAGGGATTAGAAGAAGTTTGGTATTGGATCATCCTGAACCAAATCTCTAGATGTGACAAAGCTCACGACAACCCATCCTTGTGTGCGTGTGGCCATGATAAGGCAGCGGAAGGGATTAGGCAGAAAGGAGTGAGAGGGGCTGGGAAGCACAACCAGCAGAAGTCATTCCGAGAGCACCGCACAGCAAAGGCTGGCTCCTACACATCCAAGCCCCATGACTGATTGAAAGATGTATCTGAAGGTTTTCTGAGTATTTATGGTTCCCTCCCGACTGGATTCCCTGATATCATAACATCTGAATGCACACTGCAGCCTTCTCCTCACTTCAGGCACTTTTAGGATAATTACTATTTATTGGGAGAACCAGCAGACAGATGCTTCTGGGAGCTTTGGCATTTTTAAGACATTTCTTGCCTGTCAAGTGTGATTGGAATCACCCAACAGGTTCCAAAAAGTCGGAAGGAAAAGGGGAGGGAACGGACAGACTGAGCACAGGAGCCTCTTTTCCTCTGGCAACCAGGCCAACAAACAGAAGCGCCAACTGTGGCTTTACCTGCTGCACTCTGAAGGCCAGGCTCTCCAGGACATAGGCTGTGGGCTGGGTATGGCACCACCCTCGGACTCTGCCTGCCCACCGAAGCCTTCAAGAAAAGAGAAGAACATGGCTGAGACAACTCTCTGTTTTTAAAGAGTAACGCACCTCCAGCCACTTAACCCCTCCAGCAAATTCAATTAGTTTAATTTCAAAGCAAAACTTAATAAACCCACACAGGGTAGCACTGGAAACCACTGTGCAAAAGAGCTCTAACCAGGTGTATTTAACAGCTCTCCCATGGCTCCTCTTTTCAGGGGGTTCATCACCTTCCCCTCGGTCTCTAAGTGCATGTGGCAGCATTTCCAGTTTACCTTCAGCTTTCCACTAATAATTTATCCCTTCACCAGTTTAAGACCACAGGTCTTTATGGCTTACAGCTTACTTAAAAGAAGGATTCTGACCCTAAGCCATCATTCTAAGCACACCCACGCCATGCTTGTTTGAACACAGCATTTTTACCAACAGCACTCCAGCTGCCCCCAGTGCCTTGCTGCATTCAAGAGGCTCAGAGGAGTCAGCAAGGAAATTCAGAGCTGAGTGGGCAGTGAGGGGGTTTGGAAGTGGCAGAGGTGAGGTGGAAAGAGGATGAGACAGGTAGACACCGAGAAGAGGCACCTGCTTTCTGGCATTCGGTGCTCGGTCAGAAGTTTAGGCAGCAACATGGACTGAGGCCTGGACAACAAGCCCGAACATCTGCAGCTCCTTGGGCTGATGCACCTGGAAATGCTGTTCATCAAGTTCAGCCTAGGTAGGGAGCAAGGAGGTAATTAGGCAATGCCTTTGAGCTGACTGAGAGCCTCTGACCGCAGCAGGAACTCAGAGCGTCAGTCCCCCAGTCAGCAGTGACACCTCACGGCCCTCAGCCATCTCCCACTGCTCCCCACTCAGGCAGGGGGAGCCAGGACATCCTCAGTGCTTCAAGCACAAGGCTCTAGGAACTCAAAGAAATACAGCACAGGTTCAAATCAAAATGGATCCTCTACCAATAGAGCAAGGTATACACCAAAAAAGCCACCTCAGACTTTGGGCTCTGAATTAGTGCCTTCAGGTGTTTAAAAGCACATTGCAAATTCTGTAACAACTACAGAGCCGGTTATTTTCTAGATGTAATTACTGCCACAATGACAGTCGGTCTGGAAGGCATCAGAAGATGCTCCCACATGAGAGAAAGACAGAGAGAAGGAGAGAAGGCAAGGATCTTGAAAGTGGCTGCGGAATTCTTGCTCCTTCCTCTATCTAAATGTTGAAGAGATGCCTCCAGTCCCAGCCGAAGCGTGCTGCAATTCACTGTCCCTGGTGCCTGGTCATTAGCAGCAGGACAGCCCCACTGAAGACCACCTCGTCTGGCTGCAGGCAGAGCCCAAAAGCCACACAAGCCAAGAAGAGAAGGGAGGAGTTCGTGGCTAGTGAAAGATGAGGACAGAAAGGGCTCGGCCAACCTCCATCATGGGGACGGCCACACCAGACGGATTCCTACCTCGGGAGGCATCAGCATCTCTCTGCTGGGCCCTGCTGGGATGTGATGTACAAAACCCTCTTGGAGAAATCCTCCCAAGTAAATAATTCCAGTTTCATGAAAAGGGCACAGGTGTGGATTACACTCCCTCCCTTTTGCCTCGAGTGATCTGCAGAGCTCTTCCCTGAGACCACGATCGATGCATTGATCGCGCCTCCTTCATGCGAGGATCGATACGGAGCTGCATGCTAAGGATTTGGAAAAGGAAGACTGAAATGGTCAGCAGTGGAAGGGCTGGCTTGAGAAGATGTCAAGAATACCTCAGAAATTATGAGATCTTGTATGAAAGATCAGTGCTGGAACGAGGACTAACAGCCAGTATGCCGGGATGACAAGCCCCTGACTACTCACGAGTTTATTTCCCCAGAGCAGTAACACAGCATTAGGGCAAGTGGGAACTGCTGAGAGGCACCACAAAACCTTAAGCGCTGCTGTTTGGACTGAGAAAAAAAGAAACAAGTGGCAGACAGAGCCAGTGGCCCACTTGTACACCCAAATTTAAACATGCATGACACTGAACCAACCCCCATATCATTCACAAAGCCAGAAGACCGCAAACGCAAGAGGACGGACAAGTCAGAGGAACAGGGGAAAGATGAGAGCACTGCATGCGTCGGAAAGACAGCAGGAGCACTGAGGAGGCGTTACCAGGCGTCCCCAGACCACGAGGGGCTCTCAGACGAGGTACAGATGCTGTCACCTACTGCTGGGGACAGTTCCACCCCCATGAGAGTTCACAGTGGTGAACTCCACTACCTGGAGGGTGTCCCACGATGCTGGAGAGCGGCGCCTACACATCCGTGGGCCACGTAGCTTTGGGGAGCAGACACGCATTCCCTGCAGCTGCTCTCCTTCCACTGATCTCTGCTTCTCAGGCACCAGCACAACTTTCCTCTCCCAGAAGTTACACCAACGATGGCCAGTTACCCACTCTTGTCTTTGCATCTTTGGGTGACTTCAGCTTTCCCTTCTCAATTCTGGACCCAAGCTTTTGAGCACAGGAGCCACAGTGACAGCCATGCCTCAGACAGCACTGCAGAAGAAGGGCCTGAGCTTCTCGCATGGAACAGGCTGTGTTCCAGCACAGCGCTGACTGCAATCATCCCAGCCCTGCCACACAAAGCCCTCCAGGCTGAAGCAGATCTCGTAAGAAAGTGAGAAAAAAGAGAGAAGGTTTCCTTTCCCAGCCTTCCTATTTTAATAGCTAAAGCGATTTCCTCAGCTAGTTTGGTAGGGGTTTCAGAGTTGGTGAGAGAAGCTTTCCTCCTTCCTTTGCCCCGTCCCTGCTACTGGACACAGATTTGTTCCCTACAAGCCCCAGCTGTAGCCAGAGGGAAGCAGTATGGGTAGAAACATTTGTTCTGTAGCGTACACATCTGAAAGAGCAAAAAAATTAGCAAAGGACAAGACATGAGGGTCGTCTCCTGCGCTGCTCAGGAGGCTGCTGCCCCGGCCACAGCAGAGGCTCCGTGGCCCAACCTCGCCTGGGAGGCAGCGATGGCCATGGTACCCCAGGACGAAGCAAGGCGCGTGCATGGTGCCACCTCGGGGCCTTGTGTCGCGCGAGGCTCTGCTCAGGTGTCATTCGGGCACAGAGGCCCAGGGCCGCTGCTGCTCGGTGCAGGGACACGGAGCTGGGTGCCGGGCGCTGGGACGGGCCGGCAGGAGAGAGCAGCCCTGGCCCACGGTGTGCTGAGCACCCCGAGGATAGAACTGTGCTCGGGGGGCTCCCGGGCACCCCGCGACGAGCCCCACGCCGGCTCCACACCACGCTCCCCTGGCGGGGGTCTCACGGGAGGGAGGGGGGCACCGGGCAGCAGCGGGGCCAGTTCGGAGATGCCGGGGCACGGGGTGGGGATCGCAACGGCCGGGGCAGCAGGGGACCTGCTCGGTCACCGGGCACCGCAGGCCGCTGCCGGGAGCGATGGCAGGACCCGCGCCTCCCGGAACTCCCGCAGCTCCCAGCCCCGAGCTCCCGCAGGACCTCCCCGGGACCCCCTCCGGACCCCTGGAGCCACCACCGCGGGGCCCCGAGCTCCCCCGGCCCGCCCGCCCCAAAGCCCGGGGCTACGGCTTCGCTCCCTGTCGCCGGAACCCCCCGTGCGGCCCGGCCCGGCCCCGCTCCCGCCCGGCGGCTCCTCGGTGTCCCCGGAGCCCCCCGCTGCTCGCCGGGCCCAGCGCCGGGCCCGCCGCGGCGCCGCTTTCCCCGCCCGGCGCCGCTCCCCGGGCCCCGACCGGGCGCAGGCGGAGCGGAGAAGTCCCGGCCCGGGCCCGACCCCCCCC
>CM021758.1:206983-223997 GCA_011075105.1 Heteronetta atricapilla
GCGGCGGGGCGGGGGCCGGGGGTCAGGGGGCGAGGGGCGGGGGTCAGGGGGCGCCGCGCCGGGGCCGGGGCCGAGGCCGGGGCCGGGCCGCTGCCGGCGGCGCCTCCCGAGAGCTCTGGGCCTGGCTGCGGGGGTCCCCGGGGCGCTGCAGCAGGGCTTGTTGCAGCTGCGGTGCCCCCCCCGGCCCGGCCCGGCCCGGCCCCCGGTGACAGCCGCCGCTCGCACCGGGCTCAGCACAGCGCCGCCGCGGCTCGGTTCGGGTTCGGGGCCGGGAGGTTCGGGCAGCTGCCGCCCGGCTGGGCCGGCCCCGAGCCGCAGCACCGAACGCCCCCGGGCCGGGCCCGCGTCCCCAGGGAGCCGGCCGGCTGTGGGCCCGCATCCCCGGTGGCACCGGGGCCCCTCCGGGGATGGAGCCCCGCGGGCCGCTGGGCCCGGCCGACCCCCGGGGGCTGCACCGGGGGGCCCAGCGTGTCCCTGCTGCCCCACCAGGCACCCCGGCGTGCTGCGCTGGGCTCTGCTCTTGCCTGAGCTCTGGGAGCGAAGTGCTGTCGAGTGTCCCTGAAGTGGCGGCGGCCCTCGAGCTGAGAGGCAGAGCACTTCAGCAGACCTTTATTCCCCGCACAGATCGGTGTCGGTGTGCTCAGAGGACCAGCAGAGCACAGATGCCATTTGTTCAATTAGAAAAGTAATCTTGTCTCTCGCTTTCAGAGAGGTTTCCACAAAACCTGCTGATTTCTGCCTTGCCCTTAATATTGTGTCCGTATGCACCATCGCCACAAAAAGCAGAAAAGCCTGGACTTGGGGTCAAGACCAGGGGAAATGGAACTGATCTGCTGCAGGAGCCTTCAGGCCCTCTGCCTGTTTGTGATTTACTCTGGGAGCAGCCCTGTGCTTGTCCGGGGGGGTGGAGATGAGGCTCAGGCAGCCCCACTTTGAGGCAGCTGAAGCTGCTGTGTGTGCCCTTGGTACAGGTTCTACCACGGGGGCCTTGCCCACACCCATCCCATGTGCTATCCATCCCCAACCGTGCGGGGAATGCAGGCGAGAGGCCGCAGACTCCAGTGCGAGCCCAGGCCCATGCTGACATCAGCTTTCCCTCAGCCTTGCAAAGCCCCCCCCATTGTCCCAGAAGTTTGGAGGGAAGGACTCATTGCAGCACATTCCTCCTAATTCTCCACAGCGATTGCCCCGCACCACCCAGTGTGCGAGCTCTGTGCCAGAAGCACAGTTCCAGTGACCTGGATCCGTGTCTGTGCCAGCTTCTGGTGCTCTGTTTAATGACTGTGATGACAATTGCCAGGCTGAGGCTCTCCAAGTGGCTGCGCTTGCCCGGGGGAATGGCAAAACCCTTCTCAACGCTTCCCTTGCCCAGGCTGTTAATTTCTGTCCTCAGAATTAGCAGGTGTGGTAACTCCCCCTTCTGCCAGCAGCATATCCCGAGCATGGCACACAACCAGCCCCCAACCAGCCCTTGAATCTCCCAGCACCCTGGTTTGCTGTTCTGCAGACAAGGACAGCAAAAATGAGGGCAAGAGGAGCAGGGTGAAGCCACAGGGGTTTTGGCTGCAGAACCAACTGTACCCTCCTTGCCCTCCTCTGCCTCGTGAGCCGTGCTTCTTCTCAGGCAAGGTCTGCAGCTCTGAAACAAAGAAAATGCTTCCACACCTCGCATGTCAGCCAAGGAACATTTAGGCCTGAAGGTGTTGTAGGTGTAGAAAAGTTAACATGGGTTCAAAAAGCAGTTTTAGTGGAACAAGGCCTGACCCCTGCCCAGGGAGAGGGGATGCTGCGCCTCGCTGCGGGGCGCGTGGGACACCCCGGGCAGGGTGCTGCAGCCTGCCTTCAGGCTCTCGACACTTCTTGCAATAGTAGCTAGGAATTAAGCCTTAGAGGAGCACCAGTTGTCACGAATGCTAGATGGAGCTGTGCTACTCACAAATAACCTCCTCGTTTAGGCTTTCAAGCAAGCGTTTGGACTTGGGCAACTTGCAGCACCTTGGGACCGCTGGTGCTGCCAGCCCCGACCAGGATGCAGGGAGGAGAAAGAGGACCCCAAGGATGGGTGCAGCATGGGTCCTCTCCCTGCACACCCTGACCAGGGCAGCAGCACCCGGGGCACAGCTCAAGGGAGGGCAAAGTGGGCAGAACCCCCTCCCCCAGCACCGGGGCTCGCAGCCCCCCAGCCCTTCCCAGCCCCAGCCTCTCCTGTGCACCCCCGCTGCAGCGCCAGGCTCTATCCAGCCTCCCAGAAGTGCCTCTGCTGGAAACACACATGAGGGTTGAGCTCCTGCCCCAATTTCCCTACCTGGTTGCCCCCATTGTGGTGCTGTGCAGGTAACGAACACAACTGCTTCCTACAAAGGAAAACAGAGGAAATGTTGCAGGTCACAGAGCTGATGTGCAGAGATGCACGCGGGAATGCGGAGGCATCCGAAGCCACCAAGCGCCCACTCCATTCTTACTCACAGCAGCATCGGAGGGCTGTGCGCATCCTATGGGCTCCAGCGAGCAGGATCTGGCCCCAAACCTGTCTCTGAAGAAAGGAGGTGGGGACAAGCCTGGCAAGAAGCTCCAGCCATGGCAGCAAGGGTGCAGAGATCTGCTGGTGTCTGGGGGCAGCGGAGGGAGAGCTCTGCTGGTGCCCCCAGCCCCATCCCCAGCTCCCACATGGGTACGACCTCTGCATGTACGGCAGGGCATCAGACACGGGCACGGTATGGCGGCAGTGCTCCTAAGGAGCTGGGTGCTGCCCTGAGCACCGATCACCCGTGGGGGGAGGCGTTTGTCAGCCCTGTCTTTGCCCAGGGTGCTGAGCACACTGCTCCTGCACCGCACCCCTGAGAGCATCTTGCTCACAGCCGCAGCACCAAAAAGGCCTGGGGGGAGGCAGGGGGGCTGTGAGGGGCAGCACAGGGCCAGGGAGTGCCTGGGGGCTGCCTTCTGACCCCCTCAATCGGGAGGTGCTAAGCCCCCCCAGGACACCTGTGCACTTGCCTGTCCCCAGCGCCCTGTGAGGTGAAGCAAGACCAGGGCTGGTGGCAGCCTGCAGAGGGGCAGCGGGTGGCGGGGGTTAGGGGGGGCTGCCCTCAGCACAACCCTGCCCCCCTCCTCTTCCTCCTGCTCCGCTGGCAGCCCAGCCCCATCCATCTCGCAGGACTGAAACCCAATTACATCCCATCGCCCGCGGCGGCTGCGGCCTTGAGACGCCCATTGCATTAGCTCCAGGAGCAGCGATGGGAGCCCTGCAGGAGCCCTGCCTGCCTCTGCTCTGCGGGGGGGGGGGGGGGGCGGCAGCCACCTCCCACCTCCCCACTACCCCCAGCTCTGGCCCTGTGTGGGGCAGCTCTGCTCCCAGCCGTGGTGTGTCTGTCTGCCTGCCTGCCTTGGAACGCTGGAGGACGGGCGGACAGCCTCCTGCACTGTAGAGGGGCTTGGCGGTGGGCGGCAGAGGGGGGCTTGGGGATGGGATGGGCACAGGAACCCCCCGCAATGGGGTGACTCCAAGAGCATCCAGATCCTGGCCTGCTGCTGCTGGCTGGGAGCTCGAGGCACGTTTTGAGTCGCCCGTGAGAGCCTGTGTGTGCCTGACTGAGCCCTGCCAGCCCCCAGGAGCTGCCCCAGGGGCAGCCAGGACCCCCCCAGCTGTGGCCACCCACCACCGTCAGCAGACGGCAGCAGGCGTGGAGCCCGCTCATCTCTGAAGTTTAATTAACCCCGTCTCCCTCCTGCACAGCCTTCCCTTCCTCTGCTCAAATGCCACAAATGATCCTATGCAGATGCTAATCTGCAGAAGAAGGAAAAAAAAGATTCCACATTTAATTGCAGACCATAAAGACATTACAGGGTCATTAAAACACCATGAATATGGAAATGAAATCCACAGGCATCCATGCAGATAATGGCAGGGAGAAGGGAGCCCCAGGTGAAGCTGGAAGGTGGGAAGGTGGCAAGGTCAGAGCCCTCTTGGTGCATCATTAACCGCTGCTCCCGCATCCGTGGTGTCGTGGCCTTGCACCACGGCCCTGTGGATGTGAAGAGGGTGCTGGGACACCCGGGCCGTGGGACCCCTGCCCCTGGCTGGTGGTGGCTGGGGCGGTGGGAGCTCATTAGCAGCTGGTGGGAGCTGCTGAGCAGGAAAAATTAACAGGGGCTTCGCTAATTGGAGCTAAGCCACTGGGAACCAGAGCTGCACAGGGTGCCTGGCAGGGCTCTGACAGCCCGCGGGGCAGCTAGGGACCAAGGGGGCCTTGGGGTGGGTGACAGGGTCCCAATTTATGGGGCTGGAGCTGGGGGTTTCCATGGCTGGATGGGTTGGCAGAGTTTTGGGGCTGTTCACCGTGCCTGGGGCACTGCCTGGGCTGCCCTTGAGGCCCCCAAGGAGTGGCGTAGGGCTCCGGGCCCAGCCCTTTGCTGGGGAGCTGCTGCCGGCCTGGGTGCAGGCAGAGCGGGGAGCAGTGGGAGGAGGAGGAAGGAGAAGCTGGGGTGCTCTGAAACTGCCCTCGGTTTCTGCTGCTGGCATTCCAGCCCTGCCAGGCAGGTGCAGCCCAATGGGAGGGAGCAGCGGGGAAGGCACTGGGACATCTCTGTCCTCTCCATCCCCTCCATCCCCTCCGTCCCCCAGCCCAGCCCAGCGGGAGCAGCCAGAGCCCCACTGCTCTCCCTGGCCACAGCTCCTGCCTCTGGGAAGAGGGCGAGGAGACAAGCAGATTAGAGCTATCTCTGCATCGCCACATGCTGAGCTGCAGAGCAAAATGTCAGCTCGCGCCTGACACAGCGCGGGGGGAGCGAGGAGCCCCCGGAGCCGCTCGCCCAGGCTGTGTCTCGCAAGGCGCTGGCAGCAGGGCCGGGCACCCGCTGGCCCTGGGAGAGGAGGGGAGCAGGGAGAACGTGGCCAGCCCTGAGGTGCCACTGGCCCTGCTGCTCTCATCCCAGATGGCTCCATCCCAGCCACAGCCCCAGAAACTTTCCTCCTCCAGTTCCCATGGAAACGAGGAATTTTCTACTCCCCAAAGTTGAGATGTCTGCTGGGGCTGCGGGGCCAGCAGTGGGCAGGGAGGGGCAGTGGCAGGGTGGTCAGCAGGCAATGCCAGGACCCACCTGCCCCCGCTGAGCCCCCCAGCACCACCCCTTGGTGGAAGCTGCTGGTTGGAGCCCAAGGAGCCCCCACTCCTGCTGGAGCCCCCCATCCCATGGCCACAGCCCCATGCAGGGGAGCGAGCTCTGTGGCTGGGCAGGAGACTAGGAGTGGGCCCAGCTGAGTCCAGCAGTGGTCAGGGCTCTGTGAACCATGCTCTATGCACCACCTGGATGATGGCACGGGTTCCATATCTGTGCTGAGATGAGGAAATAGCCCCGCTGCCCACCAGTCCCCAGGGAATGCCGCAGCCGTGTCCCATGGGTGGAGGCACCGGGCCTGGGCCACTGGGCTCCTGGAGACTCAACGCCAGGAGCTTTTCAAGAAATAAATGTGGAGGAGACAGCTTTTGACAACAATGACTAAAACAAAGCTCTAGCAACATTTAACTCCAAACAGGGGAATGTTCCAGGCACTGCTGTTAGCTGTCGGCAAAAATAAACCTGCAGGTTAAACACAGCCTTTTCCTCCTGGGTGCACACGTGCGAGATGGAGAGGAGCTTCCTCCCAAGGAGGCGATAAACCCCCAAAATCAAGTGCAGAGCCGGGGTGTACAGCACAGGGCACACAGCAGCCTTCCCACCCTGCGGCCCCGCCCCACGTGGCGGGGGAGCTGCATCCTGCACGCCCCACGGCGCCATCCCTGCCTGGCCACCGCATGTCGTCCCCGTGGCACCACACACGGTGCTGGCACTGGCACAGGGAGGGAGGCAGCTGGCAGCACCGGCTGGCAGCCTCCCGCAGCCTTCGCCCTCCCCGTGGGAGGTGTGAGATCTCACACTTCGCTTCGCCCCCGCACCACCGCCCGCTGCCCTCCCGCCCCCGGCCGGGGGGACCAGGTGCCAAAGCGCCGCCGGGGAGGTGATGACGCAGTGCCCAGCGCCAGCCCCGGGAGGCGACGCCAGCGGAGATGCTCCCCCTCCACCTGCCCCTGTCCCGCATCCCATGCAGCAGTGCAGCAGCGCAACTCCTCCTGGAGTGGGACTCAGATCCCAACCCAACGGCCCCATGGCCTGGCCCTGCCCTGCCCCCCTGGGACTTGTCCCCAGGCCCCTGGGCCCCTCGGCACTGAGGGCAGCAGCGGGGCTGGGGCTGGGGCTGCCTCGTCCTCCCCACCACTGGTGGCTGGCACACACACGTTCCTCCTGCAGGAGCCAGGAGGGAGATGAGAGCATCGGGGTGGCACCAGGGGATGGCTTATCCCCTCCTGGGGACCTGCTCCTCCACCCACCATCCCTGGCGTGCCTCCAAGCCGCGCACCCCCTTCTCCTGGGCCCAGTGCCTTCCCTCTGCTGCCACTAGCAATGGGTTTTTAATTAGTGCTCCTCTGTATATTCAGATAGCAGAAGCCCAGAATGGAAATGTACAGGTGTCCCCTTGATCCGGTTTCCATGGTTGCTGCATCGAGGTGGGGGCTACTGCTTTTTTTATTATTTAATAATTTTATTAAATTGACTTCAATCCGTTGGCAAAGCAGGGAAGGGGGAGAACATGGGGGAATAAAAAATGCTAGATGAGAAGGCCACATTCCCGCAGCTGGGCTTATTTGCTGTCATTCTTTTTGTCTTATTAGCAAGCATCGGTTTCCAAGATGCTCGAAGTCAAAGAGCTCAGTAACGAGATCCCAGCCCTCCGTGGTGCACAGCCACAGCAGTTCTGTGTGAGCACCTGTGGGGCCGTGCTGCCTGTTCAAGGAGGCACCTACAGCATGGTGAGCAGAGCGGGACAGCACCAGGCACTGCTGGGGCCAGAGATGGCTCAGCCTGCACTTCCCCGTCCCTATCCCCAGCCCCAGCCCCTTCTCCACACCCCACCATGTCCCCATCCCCGCTTCCAGTCCCCATCCCCACCAGATCCCCATTCCCCCCAGCCCCATGCTCACTCCCCTGGGCCGTCCTCACCAGCCATGGTGCTGCTGGCTCAGGGCAGTGGGCACCCTGGCTCTGGGTGCCAGGATGGCAGCCAGCTCCAGAAATTTCCTCTTGTCATCCACACCAAATTAGTCTTGGTTCCCTCTGATGAGCTCAGCCCAGTGTATAAACTGACACATTTGTTAGAATTAGAAGATTTAGTCCCAATCCCTGTGCAAGCAGTCACAATCCACTGTTTGGGGATGAGGGGGCAGCTTTTGTGCAACAGGGGTTAAAAATAACCCAGAGACAGCACGGGCCCCGAGATGAAACGGCGGCTCGGCTTGCCAAATGCGTGGAAGAAATCCCCTCTCCTCCTTGTGCTGGCAGCATCCTGAGCTGTGGCAGGCAAACACACACGCGCTGATCCACAGACCTATTAGTCACCAGTAAATGTTCTTTTCTCTCCCAATTTGTTTCCCTTAAGCTCGATGTTTTCCTCTCCTGCTGCCCCGGCCTCGTTAGGCTGCAATTAAAACCAGGAATCAAAGCTGCATGGTGCAATTAGAACTACACGCAGGATGCGGGATGCCATGGGAAGGCTGGCGGCCGCTGTTTGTGCTCTGAACCCCCCCCCCCCCCCGCCCCGTCCTCCCGCTCGGCTCCAGGACTCAGGAGGGTCGAAGCTCGGCCCGGGGGCATGGCGCACGCAGGGCAAGCAGCGGCCGGCGCCTTCCGCCAAGGTCGCTTCCTTGCTCGGAGCCCCACCAGACCCCGCGCCTGGAAGCTGCGCTTTGGTACATCCACTCCTGAAACAAGATTAATTTTCCCAGCTGCAGGGATCATTAAACATACAGAGCAGCTCAGGAGGGAAGGGACCAGCGACTCAGAGCCTTTGCAGGGGATTCAATCTCCTTCCCGGAGGCCGATCCTGCCAAGCCCCCAAGCTTGTGCTGCATACCCCAGGGACGGGGCAGTGGCCAGGCAGGACCCGGAGCCGCCACCGCCCTGCCTCACGTCCCTGTCCCACCTCGGGGTGCAGGGGATGGACCCGTGCCTCCGGCACCCTGCTCCCGGACAGGCGAGCGCAGCTCCAGGCGCCGTGCCCAGCTCCGGCACAAAGGCTCGGCAGCACCGCCCGGCTGGAAGCATTGTCGGTGCCCCGCGAGGCGCGGCAGCGGCTGCGAGCCAGCGGCACACGGCTGGGGCAGAGCTGGCGCGGAGGGGCCCGATCCTGCATGGCCGCCAGGCCGAACCGCACTGCTGCCGCCCGGGACGGGAGCAGCACAGCGGCCGTGCCTGCACCGCGCAAGGCGGAAAGCGTCCGGGCGAGGGGTTCACCCGCGGGCTGGGGAGGAGGCAGGGAGCCGGAGCCGTCAGAGACCCCGCGCCCCCAGGCACTGCCCCCACCACTCCTCCCTGCTGACAGGGGCACAGCCCACGCGGATGCAGCCCCGTCTTTTGAAACAGAGAGTAACAAGTGAGCACAGGCAGCAGAGGTAGTGAAGCATATGGCAGGTGCTGGAGTTTATTCCTGTCGGTGAGTGTCAGCAGCGACAGACGGCTGGGGGCGGCGCAGCGAGAGCTGTTGGTAGCGCCCGTGCCACTCAGCCCCATGGACGCTGCAGCTGTGGTGACGATGGGGACCCTGATGGCCCTTCCACATGCTGCCGGGGGCGTCCCACGTGCCCCAGGACCGGTGTGCGGCGATGCTCCCGGGGTGCCCAGAGGGGTGGATCTGCACCAGCCCCTGCCACGAGGACCACCTGCCCCAGCTGAGCAGAGCAATCCGCCGCTCCTCACCCCCGCTGCTGTCCCCCCGGTCCCAGTGGGTGCAGGGAGGGTCCCTGTGGCACTGAGGCAGCCAGGCCCCAGGGAGCAGCCTGGCAGGTGGGCCTGATCCCACCACCCACCACCCCTGTGGCTGCAGGCAGGCAGGCAGCGATGGTAGGAGGAAAACAGAGCACCCCAAAACCACACGGACAGCAGCATGAGGCAGGATCCACCAGAGCTGTGCCCCCGAGTTGGGGTGAGGCCAGAGGGGCTGCAGCACAGGGCACTCCCGGGGCTTGCAGTGGTGCCTGGTGGGGTAGGTGCTGAGCTGGTCCATACGGGGTCAGGACAGGACAGGACCAGAGCAACCTCTCCCACTGCAACTGCCAGAAGGCCGGCAATGCTGGATGTGAACAGCTTCCTCCTGCCTGTAGAGCCCAAGTCTCTGTCTGCTCAGCCACAGAGTGAGCGGCAGCATGAGCCGGGCTGGGAAAGGGAGCGGGGCTGAGGCGCCAGCAAGCAGAGCCAGGAAATCCAGAATCCAGGCTGACACTTCGTCTTTAACTCCTACTGTTGTGACAAACAGCGGCGCAGGCAGCTCTGTTTAAGGACACTCTGCCAGCATCAACTTTGCGTTTCTTGGCTCCTCACTGGCATCTCGATGCTGTGCTTCCAGAGGGTGGCCAGAGCCCCGCTGCACCCCTCAGAGGAGCCCAGCAGCACTCGGTGCCTCACCCGCAGGCTCTGCCTCCCACAGCTGGCATCTCAGCACTCCCCTGCATCACTGATGAGCCTTGGTTTCCACTTTGGGACTTGGGGACCCAGGCAGGGTGAGAAGTGAGGCAGGAGCAGCCCTGCCTCCCGGCAGTGAGGATGGGAGGGCTGAGCCTATTCTCCTGGCCAGCATCATTCACAGCCCATCCCAGGCAGCCAAGAGACAGCCCCAGCATGCGCTTGGCCCAGCACCATCTTTCCCCTGGCACAGGTGAAATAAATATTCGCTGAGCAGCACATCACCTGCTGCTCCACTCCACCCTGCTCCTGGTCCTGCTAATTGCAGCGTTCTCACTTCACACTGATGGGCTTGATAAGATTAGCGATTACAGAAATCTCATATGGCAATTGGATTGAATTGGGAGCTGTGTGAAGGAAATTGGACTGAGCTGCAAATAGGAATTAATTATAACCTGGCAGTGGCGAGAGTCGAGGGTTCAAATACATGTATGTCTATATATTTACATGTTGCCCGGTGCCACCTCTGGCTTTGTCCTGGCTGTGAGGGGTGCTGAGGGCTTCAGCACGGTGCAGTGGGGTGATGCAGCCACCTCTGCCCCACAGGCTCACGGCCGGGACAAGCTCACCACCCCCGGGCCTCCACGAGCGTGCAGGGGGGTGTGTGGGCTGCCTGTTCGCCCCCCGCAGCGCTACCCCGGTGCAGCCATGCGTGGCCGCGGCACCTCCCCAGGGCGAGCGCTGCCCGCGGCTCCCGGCCCTCCCCTCTCCGCCGCCTGGCAGCGGGCGCCGTTCTCTCCATCGCCATGGCAATGCCAGACAAGATCTTTGCAGCGCGGCCACCACGGTCCCTGGGCACTGCCCGCGCCGCTGGGTGGATGCGGCCGTGCCGGTGGATGCGGCCCCACTCCCGGCTCCGGGCGTGTTCTGCCGCAGGCAGGGCCCCGGCACCCACGGGGCGGCCGCTGTCCCGCGAAGAACCCGCGGCAGGAGATGCATCCCCCTACCCGAAATCTGGGGGGTGGGAGGGGAAGAGCCAAGCTCTGACCGGCCCCCGGGGCAGCTCGTCCCCTGCCGGACACTGCGGGCCCGGCCCCCCCTCAGCACCAGGCCCCCACCTGCACCCCACAGCAGAGCTGTAATGCTGGCGGAGGCTGTGGGCACTGCGTGGAGATCAGCCAGCGGCCCCAAATTGCTGTATCGATCGGTGCCTGTCTGCACTGATATTAAAGTGTTTGCCAGCAGCTGCCAGTGTTTAACAAATCCTCCCGTCTGCTTTGTTTATGCCATTTTTTTTCCCTCCCACCTGGGCCTACTTGATGCTTTGGGCATGCTGCAAACATTTCAGAGGCAGCCTTTAAAATTCCAGCAGGAAGCTGGAAAAGAGGGAGGTTACTGGAGACAGAGAGGAGAGGCTGGGAGAAATCCCTTGTGCACAGAGCAGCCACGGTGCTCCTTTCCCCCTTGCCTCCCAGGGCACAGCCTCCGGGGCTTTGCCTGTCCCGCACCTCTGCATGTCCAGGCCCCGGGTCCAAGCCCCATGCTCGTGTTCCTTCCAGCCCCCCCACCCACGTAGTAAAGGGAGATGGGGAGCCCAAGGCAGCACCTCCTGACTGCTCCCTGCCTTCCTGGGGCAGGATCCATCCCCTGGCCCCAGGTGCTTGTCAGGCTGCCAGCCTCAAAGTGCGAGAGCAAAGATCACCCGGAACAGCAAATCACCCAAGCGTGAGCCACGGGGCTGGTGGCACCGGCAGCGCTGCCAGCCCCGGGGACGCCCCAGGGGCTGCTGTTCCCGTGCTGACTCTCGTCAGACCTCCCAGCTCTGCGGGTCGTCCCCGCCAGGTGTCCCCGGGGTCTGAGGTGCCCGTTCTGCCTCAGGCAGGCGTGGGACCCTGCGGGTAGCTCGACTTTGGCTTCCTCTGTGGGGCTGGCGCGGCTGCGAGGCTGTGCGGGATCCGATTCACCTCTGTTTTCCTCCCGGTAGCGGTGGGAGCCGCTCCTCCCCACCCCGCAGCAGGCACGCTGCCATGAAGACGAATGCTTGCAATAAGACGGGGAGCGTGCGTGCCGCAGGGAGGCCGATATTCGCGTGCAGCCGGGGTGTGCTGGGGGGGTCTGCGCCATGCCCGCGGCCCACAGGGACGGTGCCGGTCCCGCGCCGGCAGCACGGAGCCCGGGAGCGACCCCGGCGGGGCCGGGGCAGCTCCGCAGCCCCCGCAGCGGGACCGGGCGGCCGAGGGGTTGCCAAGCAACGGGAAGAAGCTTTGGGTTTTGGTTTTCTGTGGGTTTTTGTTGTTGTGGTTGTCGTTTTTTGACCCAAATGGTAAATCAGCAGCTGCATTGGAGCAGAGTGGGGGCTGCGGGGCTGCCCCGCAGCACTTGGGGCTCCCCCAGCCCTGACAGCATCCAAACACCTTCAGGTGAAAAGCAGTCGCTGGGGCTCAGCCCGGCCTTGCCCCAGCCAAGGGCCCAGAGCATCGGCCCCAGCACCCCCCTGCCCACCACTGGACCCACCCCTCGGCCCCCGGTAGCCTCCAGAACAGAGCCCGGAGCCCAACCCCAGCTCGGGTCCAGTCCCGGCTGCTGGAAGCCGCGTTTCTCTCCCTCACGACCCGATTACTAATTCAGAGCTAAATCTTCCCCCACAAGACGTCCCCCTGCGCCCCTCTGACTGTTTGCTTTGCATGTTGAATACTTTCCAGGGATTTCTGGTGTTTTGAGGCTGACCCATCCACATCTAGCTCAGACTAACTTAATCAGCCGCCTTTTATTGCTGACTGCTGTAGCTTTTACACCTCTAGAAAAAGAACTACTTAAATTTCCTGGCACCTGCCATGCTCTCGCCGTGCTGCTTTCTCTGCTCTGTGGGGGCCGGAGGAGAGAGGGCGGATCTGTGTAGTGCTCCTATTCTTTATTTCTACCAAAAATGACAAATTATTAGAATGGTGGAAATTAGAAAAATGGCATTTAGGTAACAGACAAACCTTCCTCTTTTCTTTCACGGCCTCTGGTTAAAAGCAGATTTGGAGATGGAAGGCAGGGGAAAAAATAAGCAGAAAAATCTGGTGGACACGCATGGCTGGGTGGGGGGCTCGCCGAGGGGCAGCTCTGGTGCAGGGCAGGGGCAAGGGCTGGGGGCTGTGCTCTGAAGGACACAGAGCAGGGCTGCGGAGTCATGAGCCCGGCATGGGGGCTTCCACCTTGGCACTGCCGTGGGGCTGGTGCCAGGACAGCCCCATCTGAACAGCACTGCATGCTCAGCCCAGGCCGAGGGGCTCGGGGGGGCATGGCTGCGGGGAGAGGAGCGGCTGCCCCTGTAATACTGCTATTGGCACCCCCATGGCACGGATGGGGACAAGAACGGGGGCTCCCTGTCACCACATCCTCCCCAGGGGACTGCTCCTGCTGCTGCCCAGTCATGTTGGGGGGTCTCCAAAGCACCTGCAGCTCCGCAGGGCAGAGCTGGTGGGGAGAGGCAGCATCACGAGGAGAGATCGCTGCTGCAGGGCTGGGGCACCGCAAGCACCCTGCCCTGCTTCCCCCTTGCTCCCCATCATGGGGGATGTGGCATGGGCCTGAGGTGGTGCCAGCGGCTCGGCCCTGGAACCGCCCAGCAGCTGCGGCCATGGAAAGCAAGGGAACACCAGGAGAAGGCGTACCACCTGCATCTGGTTTAGAAATGCCTTTATTGCACTAAAAAGGGGAAGTAATCTGTAAACAAACATTCAATTCAGGTATTAATATATATTTTTTTTCACTCCAAAAAATGCATCATTAAATCCAGCCACAGAAATATCAAAGCAGGAACATTAGAAAAGAGCTACAGGGAGGAAGGACCCCACCGTGCCACACTCCTGGCCCCACATCCACCTGCACGGCATGGCGCAGCACACCCCAGGGCTCAGCACCACGCTCTGCTGGCTCTGGCGAGGCAGCCCCAGGACAGGCAGGGTGGGATGGCACCAGCCGCTGGGCCCTTGGGTCTCCCCCTGGGGCCAGCCCCAAGCCAAGGAGCAGTCCTGGGCCCTGCTCTCAGCCTCCTCCCTCCCCAGAGCCAAAGGCACACAGCATAGCTCTGCCAAGGGGGGGCCGTGGCACCCCAACCCTTCATGGGCACCAAAACCTTCGCACCGGTCCTGTCCCTGGCCCCTGGGTGCCCCGTGCCCCCAGCAGTGTCTTCGGATGCCCTGGGGTCCCCACCAACCCTGGTGCAGGAGGTTCCCCCCCAAGTCTCATCCCAGCCCTTACAGCCCCCTGCCCACCCCCCGCCTGAGCCCAGGCCCCACGGGGCAGGAGGGAGGGCGGGGGCGGACGCCCCTTGGTTGGTCCTGGGGTGGGAAGCAGCAGGTGGGAAATCCCCTGCAACAGGGCTGCGCCTGCTCCTCGCATCCTGCACGGTTTGTTTTCATCCACAAGCTCGATAAACAGCCACGGTCACCCCAAATCCCCCCGACATGCAAACATCACGCTATCAGAACCATGCCTCGCGTACCTGGAACATATTTACAGACAGAAGTAAAACGCACTGGGAAAGATCAGCCTCAGATATAAATAGCCAACACTGAAATCTGCCATCTGCTGCAAAGGACAAGGAAGGAACATCAACCGCCACCGACAGAGGTTAACACAGAGGGACACGTGTGTGCGTGTGTCCACGCGTGCTGGGATGGGGCAGAGGAGCGCTGCTATTTCTGCTCCCTTCCACAAAAACATGCAGGAACCCAATGCGATAGGCAACACCACACCAACAACAACGAGGTGGCTGTTTTACCCACCCGCAGACACCCCAACCTGCATTTCCCCCTCCCGGTGTCTCCGGCTGGGTGGGATAGGATGGGGTGGGGGCAACAGTGGGGGTTCCCACTGCCCCGGGGAGAGCTGCAGAGCCAGCACAGACCCTTTTGGGGTCCGGATCCTCCCAGGGCTGCATCTCCACCTCCCAGGGGGTGCAGATACTCACAAGCCCCCAAGCATCCACAGGTGGGTGGGCAGCAAAGGGGAAGGGAGCCCATGCCTCCACCTGCCGCCCTCCCCCAGTGCCACCGAGGTGTACGGCCACCGCTGCTCAGCATCTGCTGGGACACTGACCCGGTACCCATGTCCACCCGTGCGCCTGGGGTAGGGGGTACCAGGCCCCCACCTGGCAGCACCAGCCCCTGGCAGCCCCTGCTTGGGTTTGGGCAGACCCAAGTGCCCCTAAAGCTTCTGGAGCCGTCACCCATGGGGGGGTCAGCAGTGGACAGCATCGCTCAAGGCAGGAAGGCATCCCTGGAGGCTGCGGGTGTTGGGCAGAGAGACAACCTGCGCAGGCCCGGGAAGGGTCCAGGAAAGGCTCAGAAAGACCATGGGTCCCAGTCAGCCCCTGGGCTGCCTCCCAGAGCCCCCAGGCTGGTTCGTGGGTCACCTCTGCAGTATTTTACCTGCAGTCTCCAAGACTACGACTTGACTTTTAAATTAAAGTCGAGATCCACACCATCGCCTCGCTCTGGGAGCTGAGGCTTTGAGGGAAGCGGCAATAAGCACGCTACAGGGATCTACCCACCTCCAACCTGTGTGCTGACCAGCTGGAGACCGCAGAGCCCAGGGTGGGAAGAGCCCAGCAGGTGACATCCATCCTTCCTGATGGGGACAGGGCCGGTGGCTCCCGCTGGGCTCCAGGAGCCGCAGCCCCGGGAACCGAGCTGGGAGGGGACAGAGGGGAGAGGCTGCGGCTGCCGCGGGAGGGCTGACGCTGGCAGTGCCCCACAGTAGGACCGCTCCTGGGGACCCAGCCCTCCATACCCGAGACCCGAAACGGCCCCGGCCCTCCTCTGGGGGGGCCCCTCTGAACCCTCCTCCAGAGGGGCCAGGGCTGGCCCCAGCCCTCCCGCACCCCAGCCCCATGGGCGAGCTCCCTCCAAGGCTGCCTACAGGCCAGCCAGGAGGGTGGTGAGCGGGAGCTCCTTCTCCCCCAGCAGCGTGTCCCGCTTCAGGCTGCTGCCCTTGTTGACCACCTTCAGCTTCAGGGACAGCTTCCTGACATGGCCAGGGCCCAGCCCGTCGAAGAAGAAGTCCTCGTTGAAGCTGGGGTTGCGGCTGTTCTTGACGATGGTGCTGCGCTGCTTCTGCAGCTTCCCGGGGTTGAGGCACAGGGAGACGCAGCAGTTGATGCTGCGCACGTCGACCAGGGCATCGTAGAGGTCCTCGGCGGAGATGAGCCGCACGCGGAGCCGGGCGTTGGAGGGGTCGTAGTCGGCGGCCAGGCGCAGGCTGCCGCCCCGGCTGAGGCGCAGGCTGTGCTCGCGGTGTCGGCCCTGTGGCAGGTCTGGGGCTGCCGGCAGCTGCCCCCCCGCCGGGGTGCTCCTGCCACGGCGCTGGGCACTGGGGCTGGTGTCGGCCGAGCTGTCATCAGTGGACAGTGAGCTGTTGCGGGCCACCGAGTGCTTCAGCTTGATGACCTTGGACTGGCTCTCCTGGCTGAAGATCTTCAGCAGAGAGACGGAGCGGGAGAGCAGCGGGGAGCCAAAGGGCGAGGACTCGGCTGAGGAACACGTGTCGCTCTCGCCGCCACTGAAGTAGCGGCCGGGGTGCATGAGGGCTGCCCCCAGGTCAGCGGGCGCTCGGGACCCGCTCTCACCATTGAGCTTAGCCCTGCGCTGGGCACTAGGGGAGGTGGCCGGCGAGGGGCAGAGGCTGCTGTGCTCACTGTGGAAGAGCGATTCTTTGCGCCGTGTGTGGGGGCTCTCCACCAGCGTGGCAAAACCGTAGGAGGTCTGTGCCTTGGGCACGTAGGGTAGCGACATGGCCGTCTGTGCCTGCGGGTCTGCGTTTGTGCCGAAGCCCCCCTCAGCCGTCCAGTCCTCGGCGCTCTCGATCTGGATGATGTGCCGGCCGGTTGCCTTCGGCCGGGGCCGGCTGGGCGGCCGGGGGCTGCGCGGGGGCTTGCGCCCTGCCAGGTCCTGCTCTGAGGCGGAGGGACCCAGGGCTGGTGGCGCAGGGTGCTCGGAGCCCTCGGCCTCAGCAGGCGCTGCGCTCAGCTTGGGCGGGATGAAGAAGTCAGGGATCTTGTCGGGGGTGAGGACGTTGCTGTAGCGGGAACCCCGCGGGGACTCCTCCGTCCCCGCGCCACGGGAGCCGCCGTTCTCTGCCACGCCGCGCAGCCGCTCCAGGAGCCACATGTCGCCGCCGGGTGCAGGGCTGGAAGAGACCCGATGGGAAGCGCCGTCACCGGGGGCAGGGCACCGGCACGCCGGGAGCCGCCAGCCCGGTGCGCGACAGGGACGAGGCTGGGGAAGGATCCGGCCGCGCCGGGGGCACGGAGACCCTCCAGTCCCAGGGGAGGAACGGGGACGAGAGGGACGGGGGGGAACCGGCCGCTCCGCGGGACACCGCGACCGGGACCCGGCAGCCCGGGGGTGGGGACAGGGAGGGAGCCGCCGCGCCGACGGGCACCGGGACGCACCGGGACCCGCCGGACCCCGCAGCGCACGGCGGAGCTTACGGGACGGGACGGGACGGGACGGGACGGGACGGGACGGGACGGGAC
>CM021758.1:224007-281730 GCA_011075105.1 Heteronetta atricapilla
ACGGGACGGGACGGGACGGGACGGGACGGGACGGGACGGGACGGGACGGGACGGGACGGGACGGGACGGGACGTTCACCGTTACCGGAGCCGCCGCACATGGACCGGAGCCGCCGCCGCCGCCGCAGCCCGCCGGGCGCGGACGCGCTTTTATAGGGCCGGGGCGGCCCCGCGCTCCCCGCCGCGCCGCTGCCGTATTCCTCCGAGCGCGGCGCCCCCGCTTTTCCCCGCGCCGCACAGGCCCCCCCCCCCCGGAGCTGCTGCGCAGGGCCGCGGCGGGCAGGTGTCAGCCCGCAGGGGGCCGGCGGCGGGGCCGACCCCCGTCGGTCGCCCCGGGCGCGGTTCCCTCTCCGGTCCGCGGCCGCCTCTGGACCGGGGAGGGGGACCCCCAGCGGCCCGGCCCTCGGGACTCTCCCACCGTGTGCCCACGGGGGCACCGGGACAGCGGCGGGACCCATGAGCCGGGAGCAGCCCCTCTGTGCCCCCAGCTCCCCAATGCCCTGGGCCGAGCCAGGAGCCCCCCGAGGATGGAGCCCCCCGGTATCGCAGCGTGCTCCCCCCTCCCGAGCTCTCGAGCTCATCAAAGCACCGAACAAAGCCAACAGCACTCCAAGGAGCTCAGAGCTCAAGGACCCGCTGAGAGCATCAAGTGGTTTAATACTGTGGTGGGAGGCGCAGGGGAGGCAGCACCACACGGCATGCATTCAGCTAACGCCTGGCAGGGGGACACGGGGCAGGACATGGCCCGGTGGTGCTGGGAGCAGCAGGGGCATCAGGGGGTGCAGGGAGCATCACTGCGGGCCCCAGAGCAGCTGAGCAAGCAGGCGACCTTCAGACCAGGGTGCTCAGCCCCAGCACAAGCGCCCCGCGGATTTATAGTCTTGGGGACGGCAGTGCTCCAGGCAGGACAGGGACAGCGTTTGTTCCTCCCGTCTGCCTGCCCCGGGGTTGCTGCCAGGCTGCAGGGAAGGCTCTGTTCTCCTTGCGAGCAGCCCACGGCAGCAAAGGGCTCGATGTAATCACCAGAAACGAAGGCCCGGCTTGGTGATCTCACTCAGCACAGGTTGCTGCAGCCAAGCGCTGTGCGAGAGGTGGGAGGTCTCGGCTCCCTCCGCATCCTGCCTCCAAGCTGATGAAAAGAGAGGGATGCGCAGAGCCCAGCAAGGGCCGACAGCCTGCTCTGGCTGTGCCTGGGAGAGGTGAGGAGGGAGAAGGTGCCCCGGGGCTGGGAGAACAGCCATCCCCTCCCTGGCTGCTCTCTGCTTTCTGTGCTGCCCAGTACCTCTGCTGGCCCTCTGCCCCCATGCGAGGCCTCTCCCAGCACCCAAGAGGTGCTCCCTGCAGGGCAGGCACTGCGGCTTGCAGAGCTCCTCGGGGCATCGCCCTGCCCGTTGGGGAGCAGTGGCGCTGGCAAAGCACAGGCCTTCACCCGAGGATGGGGAGCTCGGCACAAATCTGGGAGAAGCCGCAGGGACGTGGCAAGCAGGGTGTGGGGGTGCAGGAGTGGGGCTGGGCTGGGACATCTGAGGAGGGGGGGCGGCAGCATTACGGTGGGACCAGGGGCTGGCACTGCACAGTGTCCAGTCCTGGGTCTGGCTGCGGGGCAGAGGGTGGAGAAAGACAGGGAGAGGATGAGGAACCTCAAGGGAAAGGGAGACGGTGAACAAAGGCTGGTGTTTACCTTTCCTCCACCCATGTGCAACAGGAGGTAAATAAGGTGCAGAAATGGTTGAGTTCCCCGGGGATAACAAAGAGCGCTGGAGCTGGGCCAGCCCTGCCTGCACACTTGGCTTGGGGCCAGCGGTCCCTGGAGTGCAGAGGGGGAGCAGGGTGCTGAGCTGCTGCGCTGAGCTTGCCTGGTCCTGGTGCAGGGCTGGGGCGAGAGCAGGGTGGCAGCAATGGGCAAAGCCACGGAGAGCTCGAGCGCCCCGGGTCTCAGCAGAGGAGCAGCGCGAGGGCCCCGTGCACACGGCAGGAGCTGGCGCTGGGGCATGCAGCTGGGACGTGAGCTGTGCCCGAGCACCCGTGCTGGCAGCCAGCCCTGCTCCAGGACAGGGCTCAGGACCAGCACTCGCCTCCAGCGCCGCGTTGCCACAGCCACTGTGCACAGAGGGAGGTGCCAGACCACAACCAGAAGTGGGCAGAGAACAAACGCTTGCAGGCCAGGAGAAAGCAATTTTCCAGCACCTCCAAAGCAAGCTCTGGACCATCGAGCAACACTGCACAGAGCAGGGCTTGATGGGGGCCCTTTCTCCTCCTGCCTCCTCCGTTGGGCTGGGACAATGGGGCTCCCTGTGGCTGCAGGCAGCAGAGGAACTGCGAGGTCCCATCTCGGGCTCCAGAGCTGCCTTCCCAGAGCAGTGTGATGGGGGGCGTGGGGATGGACAAGGGTTGGTGAGGCAGGCAGGGGTCCCTTGGACTGGGCTGGAGGGCGCTGGAGGCAAGGAGCATCCAGCAAGGCCTGGGCACAGCGCAGCGGGCGGGGGATGCCCAGCTGCGGACAGCAGCAGGGCTGTGGGCGCGCCTGGAGGAGCCGACAGTGTGCTACCATCTGCTGGAGGCTGGGAAGCAGAGCCCCGTCCCCCATCCCCCCCCCACCGCAGGGAGCCCCTGGGGACAGCAGCACAGCCCCTGCCCCCCAGCACAGCCCAGCAGTGGGGCTGCTCCGAGGGTGCAGAGCGCACAGAAAGAAATTCAATTTCAACTGCGGCCCTCCCGGGAACTGGTGCTCCAATTGCATTATTCATGTCCATACATAACTCAATAAAGGCCTCATATTTAATTGTTTTTTGTTTCAAGAGCACTGCCGCTGCGTGGCTCCCAGCCCACCTCCCCACACCGCAGGGTCCTGCCTCTGTGCCGGGGCTGGGGGGCTCGGCAGGTCATGCACTGCCTACGGTGCGGTGATTGGTCTGGACAACCTCAATCAGGGTGTGTAAATACCCCCAAAAACACTGTGCCAGCCCTGCCAGTGCCTCCTCACAGTCTCTCTGGCAGCCGAAAGGCCGGGTGCGGAGCAGCAGCAGCTGGTGCGAGGCGCAGGCTTGTTCTTCGCAGCACAGAAGCAAGCAGGGGCTCTCGCTGCCTTTTCCTGCCTCTGCTATTGAGGGAACAGTGCAATTATCTTTGCAGACGCATTACTACATGACAAAAAATAGCAGCCGAGATGGAAGCGCTGCGTCCCTGTAGATATTCGACTATCAATGGAAAATTACACATTCATTACCAGGCTTTATTTAGGCGCTGACTTTATTCATTGACTCACCCAGCACCCAGCCGGCCCCTCAGCCGGAAGATGTCCCACAAGGGGTGACCCTGCTCCCCTAGGGCCACCAGCTCCAGCGCAGGGCAGAGCGAGCAGAGGGCACCCAGTGGGGCCCCTTGGACGTCGGTGCTGGAGCCAGCCCAGAGCCCGGCTGTGAGCCTGCTGCGGCCCCGCCGTGCCCGGGGTTTGCAGCCAGAACCCCACCGGGGCTGGGGCTCCATGGCCATGGGGGACCTGACCCCCCGGCAGCCCTGCCCTGCCACTGGCTCCAAAAGCCTCGTGTGCCACCCACAGCCCTTGAGCTCCTGCAAGGCTCTTGGTGCCTTTGCCAATCCCAGCCAAAAGCCTTTTTATCTCACAGCCATGCAGCGCAGCCGGGAGCTGTGGTCAGGCCCTGGCTGACGACTGATGGGGGGGTCATTAGCGGCTGACAAGCGGTGGCTCGGGGCTGCTGCGAGGCCTCCCCACGCAGCTCAGCCCCACAGGATCCAGCCCCCCGCACCCCAGCCCTGGAAGCACACCCCAGGGCTCGGAGGCAATGCGTGCCCGCGGGCAGCTTGTGGGTGCAGGGTGAAGCCACCGAGGTGTGATCGGCCAGGAGCTGGTGGTGATGGAGAAGCTGCCCTGGCACCCACTGTGTCCCTGTCTCTGTCCCTGCCGGGCACAGGAGCCAGCATCCTGCAGGCCCATCCCCTGCCAGCTCTGTGCCTGGGGGCAGCACGAACAGCCGGGGCCTTGCTCATTTCCAGGTTTAATTAGAAACGTATCCCAAACAACAAACCCCAGAGATGCCAGAGGAGGGACCGTGAATGCCATAAAAACCTGCCAAAGCCCCACCTAGGGGGTCCCAGGGCTGGGGACGCCTCTCCCCCTGCCACCCCAGCATCACAGGCTCAGCTCTGCCCTGCAGCAACTCGGTCCTGTCCCCCCCCCGGGGGCTGTGCAGGGCTGCAGGGGCTCTGTGGGTGCTGCGGCATGGCTGCTCCTGGCGAGAAGGCGACTGGAAGCATGAGACCCGCAGGAAGATCCAGCAGTGCCGGCTCCAAGAGGTGCTTGTGTCCAGCCCCACTGGGCAGAGCTCAACAGGGACACAGTTCCAATGGGTGGGGGCACCCCCAATGTCCTGGCAGAGAGTGAGGACCGAGGCAGGACTCGGGTCCCGAGCAGCAGCGCTGGCAAGAGGCATGGCTCTCTGCACGGGGGCCACTGCCCCAGCAGCCCCTCGCATACCTGCACACGCACACATACACATGCACCCATGCACACGCACACACACTGAGCCTGCTCGCCCCATCTCACCCCAGGAGCCCAGGGACGAGGCTCCCAGCAGCAGTCACCCCCCTTTGCTCCACGTCCCTTGTGCCAGGACACTGCCAGCTGTGGGGTGCTGGGCTGGGGGTGTCAGCCGTGGGGGGCACGTGGGCAGGGCAGGGCTGGCACTGCCTGGCCCAGGACCGGGGCAGTTCCACGAGCAGAACCGACTGCTTCACCCCAGCACGTCCCTGCGCTGTCCCCAGCCGCTGAGCACAATAAATGTCCAGGTGTCCACAGGGCAAGGGGCCCCGTGTGGGTGATGGAGGGGAGGTGGCGGGGATGGGTGGATGAGGGAGGGACAGCGGGGCCCTTGGAGGTGGGCACCACGAGGCCCCTGAAGACAGGCACAAGCAGAGGAGGGGGTGCAGAAGGGCCTTGGCTTTGCCCCGGGCAGGGGCGAGTCTGGCGCCAGGGGCTCACATACCCCCCAGCATCACTGCTTCCTGCGGACAACCTGGCGGAGGTGCAGCTCGCTCTCTGCGGCCACGATGGGCTGCTCATTCTGCCGGTGGTGGCTGATGAGGTGGCTGATGCTCTCAAAGAGCACGTCCTTGGTCCTAACCTGGGGCCGGGGGCAGAGCAGCCCTGAAGCCCCAGGCAGCTGCCCCCCACCCCACCACCCCCATCCCCGTCCCCCTGCCCTTACCACACCCTCGGGATCCACCAGCAGCAAGTGCTTGGGCTGCCCGCAGTGCATGCCCGTCAGGACGTACTGCCCTGGGTTGGTGATGCTGTCCCGCACCAGGAAATCCCCGTCCATCTGCAGGAGCTTCTCAGCATCCCGCCGGCTCATCTTCCCGTGGTACCACGGCTCCCGCCTCAGCTGCTCCTCCGTGGGGGCGATGGGAGCTTTCCGTGTGGGGGGGCTTGGCCACTGGTCCTCAATTGGGGGGCTGCTGCCACCCCCTGCTATGCACTCGTGGAGCTTCAGGGCATCTTCAAAAGGCCCTGCAGGAGCCAGGACGGGGCCATCAGGGCCATCAGTACTCTGGGACAGGATGCCATGCCCCAGCCCGGACCCCCGCCCCAGCCCACCAGCTTACTCATATCAAAGAGGTCCTTTTTGGGACTCTCCTCCGGTGCTCCGCAAGCGGCATCCGGCTCCTGCGTGTCCAGGCTCTGCGTGTTCACGTACATGTGCTCCTCGTAGTCCCGTGGCCCCAGGGGGTGCCCGTCCGCCTGCAGGTACCCGTCGCAGGGCTGGCCTGCGGGAACCGGGCATCACCGCCCGCACAGGCCAGCGGAGTGGGGTTCCCTCCACAGCCCCCATGGGACCCCGCCTGCCCTGATGCCCCCAACACCCTCCTGTGGCTGCAGCCCCCCGCGGCGGTACCCACCCTGGCTCTCCAGGTCCCAGGGCGGTCCCGGCTGGCTGCTTTGCTCTCTCCTGGGTGCTAAACCGCCCTGGGGAGAGGAGACAGCGAGGGCATCGGGGGGGGGCAGCCCCAGCCCCTCACCACAGGGCCAGCAGCGGCCCCGAGGCTCACCTGGCTGGCGGGGCTGGAGCTGGGGGGCTGGACGCGGACGTGGCCAAGGAGCGTGCCGTGCCGGAGACGGGAATCGATGAGCCCCCCCAGGGGCGGCTCCTTGCCTGGGATGCTGTTGTAGTAGTCGTGCTCGCCCACCTCGTCATCCTCCCCCCACGCCGACTCCTCCATCCCCAGCACTCTGCACAGGATGTGACGGGAGCAGAGGCAGCTTGGGGACACCCTGCCCAGCCCGGCCCCGCTCCTGGCAAGGACAGGGTCACCCAGACTGGCCCCAGCGCCCAGGCCAGCCGCAGCCCTACCTGTCCGGGGGCACCACCACCTTGGGGGGGCTGTGCAGGTACTGCTTGAAGCGCAGCTCAAAGGCCTGTCCCACCGTGTTGATGACGCTCTGCGCCAGCCCGTCGCAGCACTCCAGGATGTGGCAAGCTGTGGGCAGATGGATGGATGGACAGATCGAGGCTTCCCCCATGCCCCCAGCAGCCCCTCGGATAGCTCCAAGCTGCCCCTCGCCCCCCCATTGAGGGACACCACCCCTAGCCCAGCTCATCCCTCCTCCATGCCCCGGGGCCAGCATCACCTCTCTGGTTGATGGGGTCCTTGGCGACGTAGGCAACGTAGTCCGTGGTGTCCTGGGAGCGCAGAGGGTGCTCAGGACCTGCGCCCCCCTGCCGCATGGCGAGTGGGGCCAGGGCATGGACCGGGTTGCCTCCCCATTTTGGCTCAGGGCAGCTCGACGTCCCTGTTCCCCAGGCAGGGAGCCGAGGGGGGGCTGTGGCAAGAGAGCCTCACCGTATCCCCGCCGGAGGCGAAGGAGATGGACTGCATGTGGTGGTTGGCGATGATCTGTGGGCATGGCCGCTGTGGGGTTACTGGGAGGGCTGCCAGCCCCCGCTTGGCAGCGGGAGCTGAGGCTGGAGGCAGAGGGCTGGGATGGGGCCGGAGGCCGTGTTCCCTGTGCCCGGCTCTCACCTGGCGCGTGGTGGGGATCATGAGGTTCAGGCCATCAACGGAGATGTTGACAGCGATGCTCATGCCTGCAAAGCGGAGGTTGCTCTTGCCCAGGATGGAGAAGAGGGCTTTGTTGGGAGCCTGATGGGGGAGAGGAGGGTGGGGGCGATGCAGCCCCCCAGGACCAGGCTTCCTGGGGTGGAGGAGGCAGAGGAGGTGCCCGAGAGACCCCAGGCTCTGCGCTGTGATCAGAGCCAGCAGCCCAGCACCCTGCCCTCAGCCCTGGCCCTGGGGGAGCAGAGAAGGATGGGCCTGGAGAGGAGACTCACCTTCTTCTTCCAGATGCCCTTCACGCCCGGCACTGCCTCGTACAGTCTGTTGATGGCTTCCCTGCAAGCCCCAAACCCCACAGCATTACCGCTGCAGACCCCAGCCCCTTCCTGGCTGCCTCCCCTCCCCACAGCTCTGGGGGCCACCAGTCCCAGGCGCCTGCAACATCCCCCAGCCTCCCTGGTGTCATGGGGCCGGCGGTTCGTCATCCCAGCTGGGGCCACCTCCCTTCTCCTCTTTCCGCCCATCGATCTGCGGCAGAGCCCTTTGCCGCATCGCTGCCCCTGGCCCAGTGTGAGGCATGCAGGCCCCCCCAGCCTCGGCCCCGGCCCCCCATCTCCACAGGACCCGGGCGGGAGCAGCAGCGGGGCCCCACCTGGTAACCTGTGTCCGGGTGTTGAAGTCGAGGGACCTCATGGAGCGCAGCACCTCGATGCACCCCATGTACTGCAGGGAGGGAGGGGAGGGAGGTCAGAGCAGTCTCCGGCTGCCGTCACCAGTCCCACACAGGCGAGGGAGAGGAGAGGAGCTGGGTGCCAGGGACTGGGCTCCTGTCGGCACCAGCTCCAGGGCTCTCACACACAGCGCTGTTTGCCCCCCTGCCCCAACATGTCCAGCTGCCACACTGCGTGCCCAGACCCCACACTGAGACCCAGCAAACTCATCTGGGTGCCAGGGCTCCAACTGCCCTGACAGGGGCTGATGGTGGCCGTGTCCCAGGGCAGGCCCCCCGGCCTGGAAAGCTGCCGACCTGACCCGGCCCCGTGCCATCCTTGACAAGCCAAGCCAGACAACGCAGGCAGCGTGATGGGGCTGGTAAGTGACAGCAGAAGGGGCCGCAGGCTCTGCAGGCACGTCCGCTGCCAGCCAGGGCATCCCTCTGCAGAGCTGCTGGGTCAGGGCACCCCCATGATGCTGGCCCCACCATCCCCAGCCCCCTGCCTTCTGTGGCTTTGTACAGGAGGGGGTGGCTGCCAGGGTCCCACCCCATGCCCGCAGATCTGAGCCTCTGGATGGGGCAAACTGGGGCTCAGCAGAGCCGTGGGGCAGCCACCCTGGACAAGGGCGGAGGATCCCCGGCTCTGCCCTCAGCCCAGCCTTGAGCAGCGTGCCTGGTCCAAAGCCAGGCTTGCAGCTGCAGCCAAGGCTGCCAGCGGCCTCTGGGCCCCCAGAGCATTTCCACGGCCCCGCACTGAGGATGGAGACTGGAGGGAGGCCGGGCAAGGGGGTCCCGCTGGGCAACGGGGTCCCGCCGGGCATCGCCCAGGTCACAGGACGCCAGCCGCGCGGCAGCAGCACCACGGAGCTCCAGGGGGTCCCCCGGGACGGGCATCGCGGGACGCGTGCCCTGGGTGCCCGGGGTCGAGGGGGGGGCTCCCGGGAGCCCCCGGGGCAGAGCGGGGCCGGCGGCACTTACCCTGACGATGTAGGAGACGCCGGGCCCCAGCACTCGCTCGTCGGGGTGCAGCCAGCCCTGCGCCGGCTTGCTGATGAAGCTGCCCTTGCGGTTCCACTCCTCGCCGCCCGGCCGGGGCCCCTCCGCCCGCGCCGCCTTCCTGGCGGCCCCGGCCCCGCCGCGCAGCCGGCTCAGCCCCGGCAGCGAGCAGGGCGCCGAGCAGCCGGGCTCGCAGGCGCCCAGCACCGCCGCCAGGCTGGACGGGCCCCCCCCGGGCTCCGCGGCGCCCCCCGGCCGGGCCGGCGAGGAGAGCTCCTTGCTGGAGCCCGAGGGGCTGCGGCTGAGGAAGCCGCCGGGGCCGGGGAACTTCCACTGGGGCATCCTGGGCAGCAGCATGCAGAACGTGGTGCCGGCCTCCGGCTCCTCGCCCGCCGCCGGGCACGGCTGCGCCAGCCCCGGGGCGGGAGCCGGCACCGGCACCGGCACCGGGGCCGGCATGGGGGCGGCCCTCAGCGGCTCGTCGCGGAACCGGTCATACTTGGGCTCGGGGAGCATCCCCTGCCCCGCACCGCCCGCCGGTCCGCCGCCGCCGCCCGGGGCTAGCGCCCCGCTCCGCTCCGCGCCGCCGCCGCCCGCCCCCCGCCCGCTCCCCCGGGGCCGCCAAGCGCTGATGTCATGGAGCGAGCGCTCCGCCGCCCGCCCCCGGCCCCCCCGAGCATCCCCGCCTCCCGCCCCCCCCTGCAGCCCCCCCCCCCCCCCCCCCGCCCCCCCCCCCTCCCCCCCCCCCCCCCGCTCCCCTCTGCGGTGGGATCCCCAAAAGGGGCAGGGGTCGTCCCCACGCCCGGTCCCGCTTGGGGCCGGCCGGGCTCTTCCCTGCACCTCCCAGGGCACCTGTGCCAGCCAACAGAGCCCCAGGCACGGCTTTGTGCCGAGGGGGCACCCCGCGTGGCCCCCGCACGCAGCCCCAATGGGACAGAGCCGCTTGCGCTCTGCCCTGCTCCGATCCCACTGGCTGCAGCCCCCCAGGCCCGCAGGGCAGCCGCAGCCATCACCGGCCCCACCGGGTCCCGGTGTCACCACGGGGGTGAGCGGGGCTGGGGAGAGATGCACAGCTCACATGTGGCAATTAGCTTGAGCGGTGAGCAGCAGGCTTCTGGAAAGGGCCAGCAGCCCCCAGTCGATGCCTTCAGCTGCAACAGGGACATTTTGTCCACTTTTCTACATCTTCATCATCAGGAAGCATTTGCAGGGCGCCTGGGGCTGCCTGGGAGGTGGGGGGCTGCGGGAGGCTTTGCTGTACAATGGGGCTGGCCTATTTCTGCGCCTCCCAACCCAGTGGTCTTATTCACTCCGATTTTGTCTGCCTCCAAAGCCAGGTCTGGCTCCCACTTGTTTATATCTGTCTGGAGGGCTCAGGCAGTAAAAAGCACAATCATTTTCTTGCTTCTCTGCCAGTATCTGCAGCAAGCAGGGAAAGAGAGAGAGAGAGAATAAAAAAAAAATTCTTAAAGGGACTTTCTGACCTCAAAACAATCAAGTAACACTCCCCTCCTCCAGCCTTAGGGCTGCTGCTTTTTTCCAGGGATTCAAAGGACTCAGACCTCTTGTTGAGCCTGGCATCAGCCCACAACATCCACCCACAGCACCCGAGCACAGGCAGAGGGACACGAGCCCCGTCTACACAAGGCAGTGGGGCACTGCGCCACTCCGGGGGCTCTCAGCATGACTCTAGTATGCCAGGGACCGAGCCCAGAGCTGCCTCTTCGCTTCGAGAGCACCCTCGGCTGCTGTTTTTTCTCCTCTGCCTTTCAATTTGCACAGAAGGTTCCTTTACTGTGGATGCCACCCACCTGCTCCAGCCTAGGGCATGGGGCTGTGGGGGTCCTCAGCCTGCACCTGCAGCTGCTTGGCTGCCTCTGTGCACCGAGGGCTTTGCCTGCGTGCAGCCCACCCCATCCCACCCCAGCCAAGCCGTAATGCCCAGCTCCAGCCCCACGGCCCTGCGTTCCCACTGGGTCTCTCGAGGGTGAGCTCCGACCCGCTCCGCCTGTGCAGGATGCTCTGCGGCAGGGGGGCCCAGCGATGGCCCTGCCCTCGGCCCCGCACAAACACAACCCGAGCCTCCCCTGGGGCCTGCAGTGCCCTGGGCAACGCGCGGCCGCCTTTGTCTTGCCTTCTCCTTGCTGTCTCCTGCTCCCTGGCAGGTGATGGGGTGAAAGCCAGTAATTGCTCTAAGTGCAATCAATAAATCAAGGTAATAGAATTACATTTGCTGTTGCCATATTAGGAACCACTTCTCTCAGCCTCTCTCCGCCCTCCTTGTTTTTGTTTTTAAACTGCTGCACAGCACTGCAACAAGCTGGGCTCCTGCATGCTCCTGGGGTGGCTCCAGCCCAGACCCAGCAGGGTCCCCACAGACCCTGCCTGGGGCAGGCGGCTCCTGGCACACGTGAGGTCCTGTGAAAGTCACCAGCATTTTACTGCACGCCCCGTGCAGAGTGCTGTGGGGACAGGAGGTGCATAGGGGGCATGCCAGCCTGGCGTGGAGGAACAATCCGTGGAGGAACAATCACCCCGTGGCGCTGCGGCTGGACCCTGGGGCTCGGAGCTGCCACACCGCAGCCAGCACGGCCCCACAGCCCCCACACGGCTGCAGCCCGTGGGGGCTCAGGCTGCTCCCCTCTCCTGTGCAGGTCCCCGGTGGCCAGGGGATTATTTTCATCTCGTTTGCAGCTGGTCTCAGGCTCTGGGGAGTTAGCTTCACATCAAGGGCTTTCCCTCAGGCTGCTTTTAATCATTGCTTGAAGGCAAGCCTCCAGGAGCCAAGACTGGATCATAGCCTCATGCTGGCACAAGGGAGCATCTCGTCGCCCCACAGCCCCGCAGGGAAAGTCCTGCCTGCCATGGGGCCCCCCAGGCTGTCCTGGCCACCATGTCCAGCGCTGGGGACAAGCCCTGGGGGACAGGCCAGGGCTCTGCGCAGGCAGGGCTGATTTCCACCTCTAAGGGGACATGGCTGCAGCCTTTGTCACGGCGGAGCCGCTGGGCAAGTGCCCTGAGAGCACCTGCAGGGCCGTGCTGCTGCAGGACGGCTGCTCCGCACCGCTCCACAGCAGGAGCGGCCCCACAACAGGAGCGGCGCAGGGGTGAGTGGGAGGAGCAGCACCAGCATCACGCTCTGCCACTGCCCACGATTAGCATAACTGTTCTGAGCTGTGCCTAATTAATCTCCTTACACCTCTGGCACCACATTAGGGGAATCAGCATAAAGCACTCTCCAATCCATGAAGGATTAATTAGGAGAGGAGAACACGTGCGCACACAGCCTAACATAGAGCGGCTGTGCCGATCCTCAGCAGCACAGAGCCCAGGGCTGTGGCTGCCGCTGTCTCCCCGATGGTAGGCTCGGGGTGAGAGGGGCTGGCACCTTGCCCGGCAGCACCCAGCTGCCGCCCTCCCCCCGATGCGTGGCGAGGGTAGATCCAGTGGCACAGTAGCGGGCAGGGGCGGCTGGGGTGAGTGCCTGGGGTCCCCTGCGTCCCCACCTGAGGGGTGCAGGTGCCAAGCACACGGTTCCAAGGGCTGAGGGCATGGGACACGGAGCGAGGCTGGGTGTGCTCGCGGATGGGTCTGCAGCCCCACGGGGCAACAAGCCATGGGCATGGGCTGGGCCTGCACAGCACAGACAGCACAGGCACAAGGGGCACGTAGCCAGAGACCCCGGGCAGGGCCAGAACTGTGCAAGGCTGGTGGATGTGGGGCACGGTGCGTCAGGCAGGGCTGGTGTGTCGGGGATGGTGTGTCACACAGGGCTGGTGTTGTGCAGGGCTGGTGTATTGGGCACGCTGCGTCGCGCAAGCGGGGGGGCACAGCAAGAGGCAAACCCTGTGGGACCCCGAGCCCGACAAGACGGGCAGGAGGAGCCGTGACGGGAGCTGCCCTCGTTTCGTTTCCCTGTTGGGGAGCGGAGGGAACGAGAGGCCATCGCCCCCCACCCTCCGCCCCAGGGACCCCAGGTAAAATGGCCGCCGCCGGCGGTCACAGGGGGGGAGGTGGGGACACCTCCCGGCATGCCCCACGCCCCGCCGCGGCCCCAGCAGCCCTACCCGCCGCATCCCGTCGTGCCTCGCGCCGCCCCCTCGGCAGGTGCCGTGGCGTCACAGGCCCGGCGGGACGACGCCATCCCCTCGCCGCTCCTGGCCAATCGGCCTGCCGGCAGCGGGCCGAGCAGCCAATGGAGCGCGGGGGCGCGGCGCGCGGCAGCAGGACGCCGGAAGTGCTCGGCGCCGCCATCGTGCGGGCGGCGGGGGCGCGGCCGCGGGGTGGGGCGGGGTGGGCGGGGCCTGCGGGCCGGGCCGGGCCGGGCCTCCCTCGGCCTCCGCCGCCCTCCGCCGCCAGCCCCGGGCCTGGAGCTCCCCCCCTGCCCCCTGCGGGGCCCGGCCGGTCCCGGCGCGTCCCGCCGCAGGGAGGATGGGGCAGCCGCGGAGGCCGGGTAACGGCAGCGGCCCGGCGGCGCCATGACCGGCGAGAAGAAGAAGAAGAAGCGGCTCAACCGCAGCGTCCTGCTGGCTAAGAAGATCGTCATCCGCGACGGAGCCGGCGTGAGTGGCGGGGGGCCGGGACCGGGACCGGGACTGGGACCGGGACCGGTGGCGGGGGTGGAGGCGAGCTCGGCCCGCGGGTGGGCCGCTAAGTCGCCGGTGCGGCGACGCGGCCCCGGCGTGGTCCCGTTGCCGCCCCGCGCCGCCCGCCCGCCGCCGGGTGCCCCGGTGCCGGTGCTCGGTAGCGCCCCGTGCAGGGCGAGCTGCCCCCGCCCCGCCTGGCGCAGCAGCCCGCTCGGGGAGCCCCGGGCCCGGTCGCTGCGGGGGCAGCAGCCCTGCGTGTGTGAGGACCGCCGCCAGGACGAGGCAGCGGCGGGCGGCCGGGACCGGGCGGAGCTGGGCTCGGTCCGTGCTTACCCCCTGCAGGGCTCGGCCGTTCGGTCGATGTCGTGACAGAAACGTGTAATTGGTTCAAGAGGGCTTAATTGGTCGGGAGGGGCCGGAGAGGGGCGATGGAGTGCAGGGCAGGGCTCCGCTCCCCTCCCCTCCGCAGGGCGGGTGTTAGGCCAGAGGAGCGAGGTGGGTAACAGCACCGTAGCTCATCACCGGCCTCGTGCCACCCCGTGCCTTCTCCCTCCCCTAGGGATCTCCTCCTGCTAATGGCCTTCCCCCCCAGGCAGGGAGCCTCTCGTGCCAGAGCTGTTGACTTGTTTTTTAGGCAGCCTGTCCGTGGGAGGCAGTTCTAATGGAATCCGTGCACGTACACGGCGTCTCAGCAGAGCAGCTTCCTTCCCTCGCTGCTTTCTCTCGGTTCCCAGTAAGCTGGTGGTTGCATCAGTTCTCTGAAGTGCAGTGTGGGTCGGCCAGAACCTGGGGGTTTGGGCTGGGCTCTTCACGTGCCAGGTTCCTTGAATTCCTGTCCCTGGATATCCCTCAGCAGTGAATGCAGGAGGTACCGGTAAAGACGCATCTTTGGTCTGGTGCAGTAAATAATTTCTGTATCAAGAGCACAACGTAGAAGCGTCAGTCAGTTGTGAGGAAGTTAATGGAGAAGTCAATTCCCTACACTTGCAGGAAATGCCCCTGGATGTGAGGTTTGCCGTACCAGATCCAAGATCCATTTGGGTCTGAGATTTCTGCGGCTGATGGAAGATTGTTTTTAACTCCTGGATGCTCTTCAAGTTACTGGAAGCTGTCTGAATTGCTGCGGTGGTTTCATCAATAATGTATCAGGGCAAGGATACACTTCTTGTTGAGTTCAAATCATCAGCGCTATCATGAGGAATTGGTTCCTATAGAGCAGCACGCTGTGCTCCTGAACGTTTGGTCTGTGCAATTCCCTGATGTAGTTCCATTGAAACTTGGGTGCTTTCCTCCAGCTCCTTGTGATTTGTTTTGTTTGTGAGCCTGTAACTCTGCAGGCGTGTCCTGCGCGGCCGCAGGAAGCCTTCTGGGCGGCAGCCGAGGCCCGGTGCTCGGTGAAGTGAGAACAAATGCTGCCCCAGAAGTGCTGTGAGATCCTTAAGGAAAGCAAGTTAGGCATGGCCTGGAGGGGTTTTGCATCGTTTCTGTTTGGTTTTTAACTGATCTGAGGACTTTGCCTTTCCCACCGTGCCGGACACCTTTCTGAACTCCTGGAGTCTTTCGTTGCGCATGCTACCATCAAAATATGCACAGGTGGAGGGGTGAAAGGATGATGGGTTCGGTCACCTTTAGGGAAAGCTTAGCGGTATCAAAGATGCTAGTTCTTAGGAGGGGTCGGGAGGAAGGAAAAAAAAACAAAACACAACAACAGTTGGCTTTGTGGGAGAGGCAGGGACGGGTAGAGCCCAGGAGAGAGGCTGCAGCATGCGTTTGTCTTTGCCAGCGGTGAATCACCTCGAGGATACCCTAGGTCAGAGCTGACATTTAAGTGCCCAACCACACCTCTCAAGTCCCAGGCCAGGACGTGTGTGCTTTTTAATGATGAGCTTTGTTTTGCAGCGACAGGGGATCGGAGAGCCCAGCGTGTACCATGCTGTGGTGGTGATTTTCCTGGAGTTCTTTGCCTGGGGTTTACTGACCACTCCGATGCTAACGGTGAGTGGGTCTCCATGGGAGCGCTGCCTCTTGCTGACGTGAGATCACCTTGGGATGCTGAGGGTGAAGATACAGATTTGTAGTCTTTGGAGTTAGGAAGTAAAAATCAAGGTGTAGTGGATTGTACCATTTATTTTTCCTGTTGAAGTTATAGTTGTGTTTTTTTCTTAATGGTTCTGGGCAATTCTATCCTTGTTTATTCCTGCTTAACTTGGAGCAAAGCATGTGTTTGACTTTTGAAAGCTTTTGGAGGATTTCAGTAAAGGAGGACTGAAAGATCTTGAAGTCCTGAAATTACTAGAATTTGCTTGTAATGTACTGCTATTTATCACTCTTCTAGGTATTAAAAAAGTAAAAGTACATGTGGGAGCTTAATGAAAGAAAGTTGAGCAAGGCTTTGACTTCTTAACCAAAGACTGTACCTTTTGCCCCACACTGGCGCATCCTGTACCTCTGGAAATCAGAGGGAACAGGGAAAGAGAAAGGCATGTTTCAAATAATCTTAGCTTTGCCCAAGCGTTCCGGAATACTTTACAGACCAGAGAGGTGAGGTAGAGCTCCACGTGGAGGTGCTGCAGTGGGGCTCTTGTAGGGTGCTCCCTGTTGTGCTCTTACAGGCTTCTGGCTGCCAGGTGCCTGCAGAAGTGGGTAGGTACCTTGTCAAAGTTCCCAGCTTGCCATTTTTTTATTTTTATTTTTTTCTCACCCCTAGGTCCTACACCAGACTTTTCCTCAGCATACGTTCCTGATGAATGGCCTGATTCATGGAGTCAAGGTAAAGAATTTTCCTTCCACTCTTACAGGCACCTGTAATGAAGTCTAACCAGTGCCTGGGCTTGCATTTATTCTGAGACGAATGCGAGGAGGGACAAGTCATTATAATCCGTGTCATTTGCTGATGTCAACCAATGTTTGATGTACATATTTCAGTGTGGATTGTTCACTGCCAATCCTAATGGAAAACGAAGAGTTGATAGAGCAGAAAAATTGGGTAGCTCGTGTAGCTGGTCTTACAGCATTAAGTGTGCTGTTTGTTAATGGGGTTTTGGGGCTATAGCAGCTGTGTGTTTCAGCTGAAAATATTCTAAATCAGCAGGAGATCAGCCTTGTAACCATACTGCGGAGAATCACAAAACAAAAAATCAATGACATCTGAACTGGCTGGTTAATAGAAGATGAACTAAGCTGGTCTCACTGGGCTCTCTCCAAGCGAAGTAGGGAGTATGCTGTGGTACGGTAGGTGGTCACGGTGGTTTGAACTAGGCAGGCATTCCCAGAGCAGAATTCAAGGCAACCGCAATGAACAAGCAGTAGCCACACGTTCTAACTCAGGAGTATGGCAAGACAGGTTTCTCGGCCCTGGTTGAGGCAAAATGATCTCAAAAATGGCTTTGGAGAGGTTTCCTTAGGTGTGAGTCTGTCATGTCCTGATACACATAAAGGCTCTTCCCTGCCTGTTTCAGGTTTGAAAGACGTTGAAAGGCATTGAACAATTTTATTTGTGCTTAATGGCCTTGGCCAGGTCTGTCTTATCTCCAGCTATAAGAGAAAGCTTTCCCTAGAACCATAGCAGATGTTAATGTGATGGAGCTGTGCCAGCATCTTTTTAGGTACTGGCAGGGTGACTCCCTACTGCACAAGTGTGCATGGGAAGACCACAGCTGCAGGCTGAGCAGCTGCAGAGAGCAGGAAGTGATTGGGGTATTTAGCAGTGTCTAGCTGATAGAGGATTTTTTTTTTAAAAGGATGTGAGCAGTTTAATGAACTGTTATGTTTTGGTAACATTGCCTGCTTGTAGAAAATAGGAATGGATTGTCTCCTCTTATTTTTATCTTCAGATGAAATCTTCAAAAGCTCTTGCTGTCAACAATTGGAATTTGACTAGGGGGTTTCTCTCTGTCATTCTGTCTCTTTTTTTAGGGTTTGCTTTCTTTTCTAAGTGCCCCACTGATTGGTGCTCTCTCTGATGTCTGGGGCAGGAAATCCTTCCTCCTCCTCACTGTCTTCTTTACATGTGCACCAATTCCCCTTATGAAGATCAGTCCATGGTGAGTTTGCACTTGTTACAACTGAGAGGTTCTTAGAAGAAGAGAGAGTGTGAAGCTGAATGATGGAGGATTTGCTGGTATTGCATTTGGGGATGATATGGAAGTGTCTGTCGGATGGAGAAGGAGTCTGGGAATGTCCCCTTTCCTCAGTCTCGAGAATGATTCAGGCGCCCAGTTCCACCAGAGGGTTCAGTTTCAGGAAGAAAGTCTTTCAAGTCTTTCTTACCTCACCTGCTGTCTGTTCTCCTAATGGGTGTGTTAACACGATCAAGGAATGTTTCCTTCCTGTGCCGTGCCATAAAATAAGGGGAATATAGGCCATAAAACTTCATAGGCTGCAAGACTGAAGCTCGGTGTTACTGAATGCTTAGTGATGCAGTGAAATAGGATGAACTGAAGGAAGAATAAGGAAGAGGTGATAAATTAGAAGGTGTAGACTCCATCGTGTGTTTGGTCTCTAACTTTGCCTTTGGTAATGTCTCTTTCAGGTGGTATTTTGCTGTCATTTCCATGTCTGGAGTCTTTGCTGTCACGTTTTCTGTGATTTTTGCCTATGTTGCTGATATCACACAGGAGCATGAGCGCAGCACGGCGTATGGCTTGGTAAGGAGCTAAACAACGGGCTTGCCTCTTGAAGGAAATACCTGCGGCTTCGCAGGTAGGAGTGGTATAAAACTAGGCTGGGATACTTACTGACAATGAGCCTGAGCACCGTATCTGCTACAAGGTGATAGGCACTTCACTAGTAATGCAGTCTCCCTGTTCTCATTTCTCTGTGACTGAGCACTGAGAGACATAGCTAATTCCTCTGAGATCTGAATCCTAGTCGTATTGTTGCCTGGCCTTTAAACCAACCTGGTCTGTCAGCTTCTTTGCACCATGAAAGAGGTCAGGCTGTGATGCCAGCATGTGTACAAGCAGCCTGTGATCATGTCCTTCCTATAGGGCTATTGAAAGTACTGGATGTGAATTGTTAGGATAGCTTTAACTGCCCTTTGCTAGAACTTAGCCTAGATTGCACCAAGAGAACGTGCCATCTTCCCATGTACAGAAGTCCTGGTCCACCTGAATTATATCCATCAAAGATGCCAAAATTAAAACCCTTGGGTTACTGTGGAGGAGAAAATAGGCTCTGCTAAGAATAGGCTGTATTAATTTTTTATGCTTCCAGGTGTCAGCCACATTTGCTGCTAGTCTGGTCACAAGCCCAGCCATCGGTGCATACCTTTCCCAAGCCTATGGTGATACCCTGGTGGTTGTGCTGGCTTCGGGTGTTGCTTTGCTGGATATTGGTTTCATCCTACTGGCTGTGCCAGAATCCCTGCCAGAAGAGATGCGCCCAGTCTCCTGGGGAGCTCCAATCTCTTGGGAACAAGCAGACCCATTTGCTGTAAGTAATCTTGCTGCTGATTTTCTGCACGCTGGCAATATTTATAGGTGCTTTAGTTCTGCTATTTCTCTCAAATGAAAGATGAATTCCACAAAAGGTGAAGATAAACACTCTGTACCCTTGACAGAGCTAAACTGACAGCAGTTTAAAGTCTAAAGCTGTCTAGCAAATTCTACCTAACCTAATGTAGCTAAAGAATGTCTAAAAGAAGCTCCAGAAGTCCTAAATGAGCATTTCTTGTCGGAAATGTGCCAATATTTTGAATACAGGTTCTTTTTACTCAGTAGTAGGATTGTGTCAGGAGAAGTCTTGTGTGTTCCTGGCTTTTTAGGGCCCTTGCTAATGATGATGAACTTTGCAGTTTCACCTCACCTCTGCTTGCTTGGAAGATTATGTTGGCAGTCTGAGGGAGGAAAAAATGGTCATCAAAAGTACCTGACTGTATATCTAAGAAACTGAGAGGTAAAAATTCCTCATTCCAGGGTGTAGGTTGATGTAATTTTAATATCTGGTCTGGTGTGTTGTGACAGTGTTTGCATATTCACCTGAAATGCCAGGCGATCTTTGTTTATGAGCACGGGGTGTTTATGGAGGGCTCTTCTAAATGAGCAGGTCTGGTCTCGTTCAAGCGTTCACTTCTTGGATATAAGATGGTAACTTAAACACTTCTGCTTTCTTTGTACCTGGAGAATATGTAATGGTTTTAACTTTTTTTTTCCTCCCCTTTTCTATAGTCCTTGAGGAAAGTGGGTCAGGATTCTACAGTGCTGCTCATCTGTATCACCGTGTTTCTCTCCTACCTTCCTGAAGCTGGCCAGTACTCCAGTTTTTTCCTGTACCTGCGACAGGTCAGTCTCTTGTGATAAGGGAAGGCTCTGAATGCAGAAATCTGGCCTAGGAATATTGTCTGAGCTGCATGTACACAAGAACCTAATCTTGGCAAATAGCTTGGTAAAGCTGAAACCATAATTAATAGTGACATGTTCCAGCTTTCCTAAAAAATGTGACCACTTTGGAGGCATTTTATTCTAGTGAGGTAATGGAACGTACAGTTGTTTAATGTTTAAGTATTTGATAAGCCATGTCAATAAATGTTAGTGACATTGGTGGAGTGGCTTCTGTTGCATGCTACAAATCTCTTGCCTGAAAAGTCGCTTTTTGGCCATTTTACAGGTCATTGGTTTTTCCTCTGAGACTGTGGCAGCCTTTATTGGTGTAGTTGGAATTCTCTCTATACTGGCTCAGGTGAGAAGCGATGTTTGTCTGTGCTCTAACAGTCTGGTTGTGAGCGTGTCCTAAACTTCTGATAATGGGGGCAGGTGACTTACAAAATCCCTGTGGCCACAGACGTCGTCAGTGCCACGCGCAGGTACCTGCAGTCCCTCTGTTCTCGTCTTTTGGACGTAGCTGTTGTTGCTGAATACCGAATTGTGGTGAACTGTGAAGTGGACCTGCATTGCTCTGTAAAACTCCACAGACTGTGCTCTGACTGCCATGAAAAGGACTGGGCTGGTTTCTAACATGATGTTGTTAGAATGGAGGAGTGCCTGTGCATGATAGATGGCAGCAAGAGTTCCCTGTGATTCCGGTCCTCTTGTCTTCCAGTGTTGTCATCTCTCTGCACTTACTTTGAAAGCACCTATTTTTCTTTTGCTTCCAGACAGTAGTGTTGGGAATTCTCATGCGTTCGATAGGAAATAAAAACACCATCCTACTGGGACTAGGCTTCCAGATCCTGCAGCTTGCCTGGTATGGCTTCGGATCACAGCCTTGGTAAGCGTTTGCCAACGTTTGCTTACTGGCGTGTGCAGGTTTCTCCCTCGGTGCTTCCGACGGGTCCCTGTCCCCCGCCAGAGGGAGATGCTGCGTCGCATGTTGCTGGTCTGCAGCTGCTCATTGGGAGCCTGCCTCCTGACTGCTGCCTCTTTCTCTCCAAGGATGATGTGGGCAGCAGGGGCCGTGGCTGCCATGTCTAGCATCACCTTCCCGGCCATTAGTGCCATGGTGTCTAGGAATGCAGACCCTGACCAACAGGGTAAGTAACTGATGATTTGTCTGACGGGTAAGCTCATCGCAGCAGCATTTCAGATCACAAGTGTTCTACCTCTTGGCATCGGTGGCGGAGGGGCAGGCAGTAATGTTTGTGCCAGCTGTAGACTATCTCTTTATACTTGGTGGCAGTGACACTGCCTTGTCTTTGGCCGTAGCTGGTGCTTTGGAAAGGAATTCTTAAATTATGCATGCAGATGTTCAGGGTCACTTGGCAGGGGTAGAGAGGAGACTGCTGTTTGATCATTCACCTGCTTCACATTTTGACCCTGAGTCCTCCGGCCTGGCTGCGTTAAACCCCAACTCAGCTAGAAGTTCTTGCTGATGTGCCCGTGTTCATTTTATTGTAGAAAGTAACAAGCACAGCATTACTTGTTTTTTGTAAAACCTGGTATTGTGTTAAACTAACTGCCAGCTCACCACTTCGTCTGTAGATTGTGTGACAATCTAGACCTGAATGTTTCATACTGTCTTTAAGTATGTAAGCACCCTTAAATAAAATAAGTATCTTCAGAAAGCTGGAGGCAAATCTGTTTTTTCCTCGCTCTGTCCCCAGGTGTAGTGCAGGGGATGATCACTGGAATTCGGGGTCTGTGTAATGGCCTGGGGCCAGCTCTCTATGGCTTTGTCTTCTATCTCTTCCACGTTGAGTTGAATGAAATGGCTGAGGTGGAAACTTTGGGTAAGGCCTCCAAACCTAACATGGCCAACCCGACGGATGAGGTAACTGGTTCAGCCCTATCATTTGGTTTGCTGGGCTGCTTCTGTCCTTGCTTTAAGTGTTAATCATTTCTCTGTTTTGCCCTACAGAGCAGCATTATCCCAGGGCCTCCTTTCCTGTTTGGGGCCTGTTCTGTCCTACTGTCGCTCCTGGTGGCCTTGTTCATCCCGGAACACAACCTTGCACTGAGATCAGGCAGCCACAAGAAACACAGTAACGGAGCCCAGACCCATGCCCACAGCCCGCAGGCTGGAGGCTCGGATGGCAAGGAGCCCCTGCTGGAGGACAGCAGCGTATGAGGTTGGGAGAGGAGGACCTGGCTTGCGTCTCAACTTCAGATCGAGGATGGACTTAGCCGGTTGGGGCCTGGGGAGAGAGGGTGGGAGGCGAGAAGAAACGAGGTAACAGACTGTACCACTAACAGCTCATGGGAAGGGAAAGGGTTTCCCTTCAAGCCAAATATACCCAGCTGGTGCAAAAATGGAATTGTATCATCTGGTGCGGATGGAAAGGGGAGATACTGAACTGCTCCGCATGAAGGGATAGCTGTTTAAAGCAAACCTGCCCTTGTTGTGAACACTGAAATTCACGGTGTGACCTGCCAAATACTCAGCTCGCCAGTGAAAAATTAAGGAGCTAGCATTGTCTTTGTTCTAATGTGAACTAACTCATGTGCCAGCCAGAATAAAACAAGGCATCTGTTACATGCCCCCGTCCCCTTATGTAACTGGTACTTGCTGCTGATCCCATCACAGCCGAGCTGGCTAACCTCAGAACAGGAGAGGCTTGGAAGCTGTTACACAGTTTAAGCAGCCCATGCTCTGATAATACTCCTGTAAAAACTGTGTGCATGTGTGAAGAATAGATAGCATAGCCAACACCTGCAAGTAGATCCTCGCTCCTTGAGGATGTGTTGAATTTGCCCGTTCTGGTCCAAGTGGTGCTTAGACAAGAAATTGGGGTTCTGTTCTTAGTTCACAAGGGAGAAGGGGCAGATGACAGAGAGGCAATTTTATGAATTGCAAATTTTTAGATGGTCAGCAACATTTGTATTTCTGGTTGGTGGGTTTGCTTGGTTTGTTTTTTGTTACAGTGATGGAACATTTGTCTGTCACTACCTCCATAGGTGGTAGATAGAAGAATTTTTTTAGAAACCTTTTTGTGGAATTGGAACGGTTGTTTAGGAAATAGTTCTTTGAAAGGTTGGAGGAACAAGCAAACTCTGCTAAGCATTTTGTTCAAGTGTGGCTTCCTGAGAGAAAGGTCAGAGAAATAGCTGTTGAGCACTTTTTATAAAGCATGGTTTTTTTTCCCCAGACTCTGGCCATTTTGATATTAAGTAATGAGTGCGGTTTGTTTTTCCCGGTCCAAAAGAGCCTGTTGATGATTGCAATTGATTTGACTTGAAGGTTTGGATTCCACGTAGCATTTTTGAGCCTGCTCTGAAGGCTTTCATTTTGTTGAAAAATGAAATTGCAACCTCTGCTGCAGGGTTCAGCTCAGTGTAGAAAGAGCAGCAGATACTTGAACTTGAGTGCTATGGAAAGAGCTAAGGCAAATGTATAGGGAAACCTTGGTTGTTTATAGATACACAGAGATACTGAAGTGGGCAGAAAACAGTTGTTCTCATTTGAGTGAGATCAGAAGTAATGGCATTGAGCAGTCATTGGGGAAGTAAAGACCAAACTGGGAACACTTAAGAAATTAGTTGCTAAGGGAATTGAGGGTACAGTGGCCAAAAATAGTCCTGTCTCATCACGGGATACGTGTAACAGCTGCCAAGTTCTCTGGTGGGGATCGATTCTCTGTAGGTTCAGGACAGGTAATTTAAAGGAGAAAGGCCAAAAGGGAGCACTGACTTCATGTCTAGGTTCATTGCAAATGGGTGATCGTGGCTGGTGCTTTGCCTTTGCAGTGCTGACCACAAATGTCATTTGCCTCTGGATTTAATGAAAAATGTCAGCTGGATAACCCTGAAGATCTCAGTGCCCTGAGCCACAGCAGGCATGAGTGTGGGGACCAGCACTATCAGTTCCCTTCTGCTGGGCTGCCTGCCCCAGGAGTGTACAGGGGACACGAGCCCCGGGGTATTTTCAGCTTCTGACCTCTTCTGTGAGCTTGTCAGAGGGAGCCTGTTAACTGCCGGCCTTGGACAGATGAAGATCTGCAATTTTCGTGTATGTCCCTTAAAAGCCTGTCAGATACTCGCAGTGTAGAATCCCTGCTTGCCTGGACTGGGCTGAATTAATAGCATATTGTCTGCATACCAATTGTCTGGACCAGTTAGTCATTGGAGGCAGATGTTTAAATGAAGTAATTTGTGTTTTGTTTATTGCTAACTTTGGCTGGTACCCAGATCCTGTAATCAGAACAGTAAGAGTAGGTTACGTCTGAGCAGAGAGCAGCTTCCTTGGACACTGAGGGTTTGCTTACATGGATCTATTTCCAGGGCTGGAGAACAGAGCTAGCAGAAGGTCTCGGTGCGTGGTGGGGACTCCAGTTTTTCCAGCTCATTGTGGTGATGCCCCGCATCTCCAAACCTAACTGGGATGGGCTGCACTGCGTGTGCACAGCAGACTCCTTTCCCAAAGAACACCCAGTCACATGAACTAGGCAACAAACCCACCTCTGTATTGCTCACAGAAATAGCTTTTTTAGGCTGGAGTTTCACCGAGTAAATCTGGCAATTCATTTATTTGCACTGTATTAAAATGAATTGAAGTAATTTTGTCCCTCACACACAAAGTGAAATGAGACACTGAATAGTTACCTCATGCACACAGAGGCACTCAGCTTCACGGGTAAAATAGAGTGGAACATTACAAAAAGACAAGCGTAATTTATATATTATAAAGTATATAGATATATATTTTTAAAAGTCCTTTCCTTTATTTAATAGTTTATCAAGATAGATACGTTTCTAATCTCATTCCCTTTGGTGCTGCTGCTGCCGGCAGCGCCTCAACTCCCATTCCCTTCAGGCAGCAGAGCAGACCGGGCAAGCTCCGCTCCTTGGTCCTCCTCTGTCACGACGAGGTGTCGGAGTTTTCAGCAATGCTGATGTCCTCAGCATGTGAGTAGCTGGCCTGAGGTGTTCTGGGACGCTTCTTCAGCCCCCGAGCCTGGGGCCAGAAGATGCTGCAGGTTCCCAAGGCGTCTCTTGGCTGCAGGCCGGCTGTTGGAGAGGCTCCACCGCTGAGGTCTCTTCAGCTGCCCTCCCTGCCCTGGTGTGCCTCTGCAGCACAGGAGTGCAGAAGGGACTGTGTCACGTAGTCACGCTGCGGGGCAGGTAGCGGTGTGGAGGTGATGTGCACCCGCCCTTTGCTGGGGCAGCACAGGGCCGGCTCGCACGGGAGAAGCTGCGTCCTCCCGAGCTCCCAGAGCTTGCGGTGCTGAGGACCTGCGCTGGAAATGGGGCTGCCCATGGCAGCGGGGCTGCTCGCCTTCCCCAGAGATGTCACTTGCATGGGCGCTGGAAGTGGGCAGGGATTTGTTTCCGCGTTTCTGGAGTTCCTTTCCTTTGGTTCGGTGGGGACCCCTTAGCCCCCCGCGACTCCTCTCTCCGTTAGGCGTAGGGACGGGACCCACCATTCTGCCTTGTGAGTGTGTGAGAAGGACTTGGGCCAAGCTGTGGCAGAGCTGAAGTTACTGGACCCGAATGAAGAATCTCTCTAATTCTGAAGGGCTGGTAATTCTGCAGCGTCGCGCGGGGAGACTGGAAGACCTGTACAGAGCACTCAGCTAGCATTGCCAAGTTTTGTTACTTTATATGAAAATGCAACTTTTTAAAAAAACCCTTTTCTGAAAATCCCCTTGATCTGTGGTGTAACACCTGAGCCTGGCTGTTCATCATCAGTACCCCAGACTTGGGCTGCAGCGAGCTGTAATTCAGGTCAGTAACAGCAATGCCCCAAACATAAGGCAAAAATGGGCTTGATTGCCCTTCCTCTGCAGCTCCACTGCTCATGGCAGCAGCTCAAGGGAGTTTAAAAATTGATCTTGTTGCATTAAATAAACTAAACGCATTAAGCCATTGCTTTCCCTTCTGCCATTACTTTTGCAAATTAATAACTTTTTACTTGTTTTTATTCTTTTCTTTGCACTTGAATGGCTGCTAACGTTTTATCTCTATAAACTGGGGGCATGTGGCAAGCCTGTGTTCACTGAAGAATGGCTCTCTCTGAAGTTTGTTTACTATTGCGTGCGTTTCTGTATCTTTTTTAAGCTAACAATGAAATGTATTTATTTTAGTTCAAATTGTGTTTAGAACTGGCTAATCTCTCCCTCGGATGGATTATTTATTAAACTGCTTCTTTCCTGTTGTGTTGAAGTTCTCTGTTCCGATCAGCTTCCCCCGCCCGTGTAACCAGACAGCTTTTCAAGTCAGCCTCGTGCTTCTGAGCAGGATTTGTCTCAGCCCTCCGGGCTTGTGCTGAAGAGAGGGGGGCAAGCACCTACACCCGTGGCCGTGTCAGCCTGATCTCCTTTCCTCAGTGGGCACAACTTGTCCAGTTATTTTCACCAATTTCTTATAAATATTCTAGAACAAAAAGTACTTGAAACCAATTCAAATTCAGCTCTCCAGATCTTTGTTAGAGTATGAAAACCACGCTGTCCTCGCAGCTCTCACTGCCTTGGTGCTTAAACACCAGGCACTCTGAGCCAAGACCCTGCTACTCATCTCACTGTGGGCGTGAGCAAAACCCAAGAGTGTGTGCACGTGCAAGCAATATTTGTAGCACAGAGCCCCCTTTGGGATGTGGAGTGGGGAGGAAAACGTTCCACAAGTGCAGTCAGGGCTGGAGCTGTCGCCTTTGGCAGCCAGGGGCTTGCTCTCAGGTTTGTGTGAGCCCAGAGGGCTGCCTGCAGCCCAGTGCTCAGCATCCGTCCCTCGCTCCTGCCGCAAGCGATTCCCGGGGAGCACCCCTGGGACCGGGGTGAGGGCTGCGGCACACGGTTATTAGCATCCCAGGCCCTATTGTCTTCATTTCCAGGCAGGCTTAATTTAGATCTTATCTTCCTCATTTAAGGGGTGGTGGTTTTTGTTTTTTTTACAGTGCTTGAGGACAGTAGTGCTGTGAACAATGTAATCACAAGAAGGATGAGCAAATCCCAGTCAGACCTTGGATGGGATCTGCTGCTGGATGGCCGATATCCTGTAATGAGCTGGAAATGCAATTCATCTGCTGTAAAATATATTGCCTTTTGTATTTATTTCCTCTGGACTTTTGAGCTTATTGTATTTTTTTTTTCTACCTTTATGGTTGGGGGGCAGACCTCAGTTTGACGCAGCATCAGTGCACTGGTGGAAAAAGAAAGGCGTGCATATTGCAAGTACAGCCTAGAATTCAAAAGAGCCTTTTCTTTTTTTTTTTTTCTTTCTCTCTTCTTTTTTTTTTTTTCCCCTGGTATCGGGTGGTGGCGAGTGCAGGTGCTGACAGCCCCGTGCTGCGCCCCGGCTCGGCAGCACGGTGGTATCCTGTGCTGGGGGCCAGCGCCTGTCCCGCTGCCGTCGGTCCGTCACTCTGCCGAGCTGTTTTGAAGTTTGTTTCCTGAAAAACGCCTCCGGGACAAGTCTTACAGAGTGAGAATCCTCCTGGCTGTCAGGAAGGCGTGTGCTCAGCATCCAGGAGGAAAGTTCAAGCTGTTTCTTGAAAGCCATCATTTCTTTTGCGCTGACCCTAAAGGTTTCCTGTTTCTTGGAAGTCCCTAAGTGCCTCAGTCTGCTCTTCCCACCCTGTACCTGCAACTCGTAGATCTCTCGCTCTTTATTTGCCTTTTCTGGAAGGAGGTGGCTTTGTTCTCTCAGACAAAAAACATTGCTCTTGTGGGCTTCCAGCCTGGGGAAAAATCCATCGAGTCCAGCAGAAGGGGAGAGCCCCTTCCTTCCCCCAGCATCCACACTGCTCGCTGCCCCTGCCCAGCAGCTCCTGGCCGTGCTGCCCCACTGCCGGTGGCTTTGAGTGCCTCGCAAGTCCTGCGTCGGTGGGTCATTGTGCTCATGTAGCTTGTGCAGTCCTGACCCTTCCCTCCCCGGCTGCCTGCTGCAGACCTCACCACCCTCTGTTGCTCTTCACGTGCTGGAGAAGTTTCCTTTCTCCTGTTGCTGTCATGCACCAAAGAGCATCTTCTTGGGCAGCAGAAATGCCTGAAAATAACCACAGCAGCATCCTTGTGGCTTTATGGAAAAAGGATGAGGTGGTGGTTTTCCAACGTGGGTGCTGCCTGGGGCATTCACTCATCCGTTGTGCAGCTGAGCAAGGGGTGGCCAAGGGGATGACTCCCCAGGGGTTTGGGTTGAGTGTGGGCAAGGGCAGTGAGCGCCCACGTCTCCACCGGGGCCGGGCAATTGCAAGAGCCACAGGTGGCTGAGGGGACGTGGGTTTAGGACACGGAGGGACCAGCGAGGTGCCTTTGCACACCCAAACCTTGTGCTGGCAGCTCTGGGCTGTGAGGGCAGAAGCGAGGAGACTCCAGCACTGCCGTGAGTCTCCTTGCAGCACTCTCGGGATCGCTGCTGGGAGGAGCCCGGATGGTGCGAGGAGCAGCCCTGGCCAGGGCTCGCCCCATCAAGGGGACACAGGGTCGGGGGCCCCATCTGGGGACCACGGTGGCTGCTGGAAGCTCTGGGAAGCAATTCTGTTAACACAGGATGGAAGGAACAAAACCCCAGAGCCATTAATCACTGTGGCTTCAGCTGAATGTGCATATTCTGATGGCAGCTGTTTACAGAGCACTTCCCCTGCCATTGGGAGGCCTCCAGAATACGTCAGATGGTTAATTGCCTTTGGTTCCAAAAGGATGAGTGGCGTGCCCCGTGCCTGGAGCCGCTTCTCAGGAGTGTTCCCGCATGGGAAACGGCCGGTTCCAGCACAGACTTTCCACCTCCTGCAAGGGGAGGTGTGTGGGGGGGATCGGGTGCATCCCCTCCTTTGACCCTTCGGCACCTTCCCCAGCCCCAGCCGTCAGCCTGGCGGGATGGGATGGGCCAGGATGGGCCTAACTCTTCCCAGGGAGCTAGGTAGGGACAAGGAAGTGATGCCAGGCCTGCCATGGGAGCAAGGAGAGGTGCTGAGGCTGGATAATGTCAACATCCACGTGAAAACGCTTTTTCCTTCTAACCTATAAAACCATCTTTCCTGTGGACACCTACTTTTGTCCCTAAAAACAACTTCTGGGAATAAATGCTGGTTTCAGCCCCTTGGGCTGGGCGCCTCCTCCCCGTACCTGGGGGCTGCACCCTCACAAACCCACGTCTCAGCCCCACACCGAGCGCGGTGTTGGCTCTGCGTTTGGGACAGGGGGACCGAGACAGGCTCTGGTGGGCAAGTGTCCTTCTCAGCTCAGCAGGGCCGTGCTGGCCCCAGGCAGCGCGGAGTCAGTTTGGGGTTGTGTGGGGCAGTGGAGAGCCAGGCGCCCCGTGTCACCCTGCTCACCTGGCCGGCTCCCGGGTGATTTATTTCAGCTGTTGTTCCTGCCTGGAGCACCCCTGGGTGTCTGGGGTGAGCTGGGGTGGGAAGGCAGCCTGTCCTCCCGCTGCATCCAGCCTCTTGGCACAGAAGGATTCAAATCCCCGTGTTCTGGGGGGGCTCCTGCTTGCTAGAAGATGGGGTGCCTGGCAGCAGCCCCCACAGGTGAGAGCTGGGCAAGGACTAGGTCCAGGCAAGTCTCGGGGCACCGGTGCCTGCCCAAAGCTGCTGTGGGGTGCGATGCAGCAGGAGCCCTCCAGGTCTCCTGGGTGGGAGCTGAACTTTGAACAAAACAAGAAACCCCCTCTGGAAATACCCCGCTGGCGGGAAGGCCGGGGGCGGTTCTTGTAGGGCTTTAAGAAGGGCTGGGGACGGGGCTGGCAGCCAGAAGGGGACAGCCCCAGCTGACAGCACTTGCTCCCCGACAGGAGGGAAGGAAGGAAAACCTCAGCTTGCTGCTGCCCTGCTCCGCGGCTGGCCCTGCAGGCGATGGAAGTGGCTCCTCTCCTCCTCCTCAGCGCGCTGTGGGGCTGCAGCGGTGAGTGCCTGGGGCCATGCCGCTCCCTCTCCTGCTGGCCCAGGGCTTCTGCTGCACGTGCCGCCGGCGGTGCTCCTCTCCTTGCTCCTCATCCCTGCACGCAGAGCTGTGGGGCCTGTGACTGGTGTGTGTGTGACGGCGTGTTCTGCTCCTCTGTGCTGCCAGGGGAGCAGCAGCGCTCGTGAAGGATGAAAACTGAGGCGAGAAGGGTGTCTGGGCTCATCACCCACAAAACGGCTGGCAGATCTTGGTGGTGAAGAGCCTGATCAGGCTGCGATGCCTGCTGTGTGGCACCCTGGCTGGCTCCTGCTGCAGAAGCATTGGCTCTGATGAGCCACCTCTCTGAGCTGCACCCCCCACAGCGATGGGAAGGGAGTTGGGTGGTGACTGAGTGTGGCTGGTCAGCAAACAGGGAGCCAAAAGCACGTCTGCTTTGCTTTTTGTGTCTGTTCCCCTCTCTAACCCGCCCGGTTCCTCTTCCTTCTCCCAGGACGACCGGTTGACAAGATGGTGGTGGAGCCGCGGGAGCCGTTGGTGCGGTACGGGGACTCGGTGCAGCTGAACTGCTCGCTGCCCTGCACGGGCGGCACGGTGCAGTGGAAGGGGCTGGACACCAACCTGGGCAGCATCGACTCCTTCCCCACCCACAGCGTCCTGCACATCAACAGCGCCGAGGTGGCCACGGCAGGCACCAAGATCTGCCAGGGCATCTGTGGCGAGGAGCACTACCAGAAATCCGTCAACCTCAGGGTTTACGGTAAGCACCCCCACCCCTTCCCTCAGCGCCCCCCTGCACAGCCCTGAATCCCCCACGGCTGCGGGAAGTGGTGCCAAGAGTCACATTTGTGCTCCCTGCGGCGGCTCCCCTGGCAGCCCTCCCGGACACGCTGCAGCTCGAGGCGCAGCCTCCAGCCCTGGTGCCGGGTCAGCCCGCCACGCTGCGCTGCTCGGCCCGGCACGTGTACCCGCCGGGGGGGCTGGTGGTCGCCTGGTACCGGGGGGACCAAGAGCTGCAGAGGAATGAACCTGATGCAACGGAGACCGACGAGGAGCTGTTCGACATCGAGGCCACGCTGTCGGTAGCAGGGCAGGACGTGGCGGAGGGCGTGCTGTTCAGGTGCGAGCTGACGCTGAGCATCGGGACGGAAATTTTCACCCGCGAGGCGTCCGTGGCTGTGAGCGCAGGGGGTGAGTGCCGGGGCTGGAGCTGGAGTCCCGGGTCCCTGGAGTGCCCTGTCTGCCAGAGCCTACCCCCACTGACAGGCACTGCCTGAAACCATTCTGCAGGAGGGTGACAGCACCCCTCGCTGTGCTGCACAACCAGTCCCCTGTCCCCGCTGCTGTGCCGGGGGTGCTGCTCTGCTGCTGCTCCCTGCCCAAGGGTGCTGCGCTCAGGGGGTGGAGGCGGCCGGGGCAGGCAGAGGGGGCATCACCCCGCAGGGATAACGCGATGGAGGGGCACTGCCCTGGCTCTAAGGCTGCCCGGGACCCTCTGTGTTCACAGCTGTGGCAGAGCAGCAGGTGGCGGTGGCCACTTCCATGGAGAGCCCCCTCACAACTCTGACCACAACAGGGAGCCTCAGCACCACCAGGCCTGTGGCCACCACGGCACTGGCCCCAGAGCCGGCTGTCCTCATGCATGATCCCACCTCAGCCCTGACCGTTGCATCGCAGAAGCCCAAGACCACCTCAGAGCAGGCTGCTGCTACTGACCCCCCCCCAGTGGAGCACCCCACTCCTTGGGACCCCATGGTGGGCAGCCCCTCGGCACGTCTGGCCACCACCACAGTTCCCAGCTCCAGCCCCATGAGCCTCACAGCTGGGGGCCTGGCCAAGGCAGAGGGCACAGCTGCGCATGGCACCAGCCGGGGCTCCCACGCAGCGGGGACGGGGACGATGCCCACCTGCAGCCTGCGGATCTGGTCGCTGCCTCCCAATGGGACGCGGGGCAGGGCCCTGCGCATCGAGTGCCACGCGCAGTGCGCTCAGAATGCCACCATCCGCTGGCTGCGCACCCCCGTGGCCCTGTCACAGTACCGGGAGGAGGTGGCGGGCAGTGGCTCCACACTGCAGCTGGACCACGCTGAGCCCCGTCACCAGGGTCACTACCAGTGCATCCTGCAGGGCCACCACTCCCAGGCGGTCAGCCTGCAGCTGGTGGTCTCGGACGGTGAGTGCGAGTCTGCGGCCCCTGCATTGCCCCCCACACGCATCCCTTGGGGTGGGCTGCAGCTGTGCTAGCGCTTTGGGGCATTACACTCAGCACCAGGTACCTGCCCGCGTGGGCAGCATGCCTGCAATTACACGCCCTCCTTGTGCCTTTGCAGATACGTTCAGCACTGACCCTGCCATAGCCATGGGGACAACGATGTCACTCCTGGGACTGATAGTGACCGGTGTCATATCTCATCGCCTGTGGAAACGATTCAAGTCACAGTATGAACTGTCCTAAGAGCGGGGACTGCCTACCACTGCCCCACCACTCCGCGCCAGCCCCTGCTGTCATCCTGTCCGTTGCTGGGCTCTCCTGGCTGCAGGAAGCCGAGCACCGATGGAGCCGGGCAGCCCAGCTCCAGCAATGGGACTGAAGGAGCTGGTGGGGCACAGGGTGCTGCTGTGAGACCCTGCGAAGAGCAGCCCCGGGCCCAGGGGGAGCCGCCCCTGCACCTCTCTGAGCACGGCCGCCCCTGCGCTCCCTCGCCCCAGGCAGGCCCTGGAGGTTGGCAGGCAGCGGTAAGCAGGGCTGGGACCTGGGACCTCCGAGTGGCTGTTGCTCCTCAGGGGCCTTCCCTGGGCCCGCGATGCCGACTGGGCCGCATTGCTCGAGGCTGTGCCGTCCCCACAGCCAGCCTGGCTCGCCAGCCCACAGCGCGCTGCCCAGAGGAGCCCGCAGAAACCCTGAAGGAGTGACTCGGGGAGGCGAGAGGAGGCGGCCGGGCTCCAGAAGGGACGCGGGGAGCTCGGCCGGGGCCGCCACAGCCCCGGGGTCCAGCACCGCCGCGGGTGGCAGCGGCTCTGCACGGCCTGCAGGTGCTGGGTGTCAGGAGAAGGGCACCACACAGGGGGATTACTGCCAAATAAAGGCTTTATTTGGATTTATTTGGGTGTATTTAGATTTATTTGGGTGTATTTGGGTTTATTTGTGCCCCGAGGCTGTTCCTGCAGGTCTGTCCTGCTGTCCCCAGTGCAGGCCAGGGCCACGGCTGGCAGCGGAGAGCGGCGGCCCCACAGACCCGTCCCAGCCCCGCAGCACTCCGGGACACGAGGCCCGGCCACCTGCGGCTCGGGGCCCCGAGCGCGGAGGGGGCCTCCTGCCCGGAGCAGCCGCGGCGGCCGGTGCGCCTCACGGCTCCGTTGCCCACACTCAAGATGGCAGCCCGCGGCCTCGCCCGACGGCGGCGTTTCAGCGCCGTGGCAACGGCTTCCCTCCCACTGATTGGATGCGCCAGGAGACGACGGCCGTGGGCTCGCCACACATGCCGCCCGCGGATTGGCTGCCAGTGTTCAAGATGGCGGCACGGGAGCTTCCCGCCCCAGCGGGCTGGCTGTGCGCGAGCAAGATGGCGGGGACCCGCCTTCGCCGCCCGCAGCTAAGATGGCGGCGTACGAAAAGCGGCGGGCGGCCGTCGCCCCGGCCCCGGCGGCAGGCAGCGGCCCGACGGAGCCGCTTGGTGCGGCGGCGGGCGGCGGGTCGGGGGGCGAGGAGGAGTTCCTGCTGCGGAGCGGCGTCACCGCCATGGTGCGGGAGGCGCTGCTGAAGGTGCTGGAGGCGCGGCCCGAGGAGCCGGTCTCCTTCCTGGCCGACTACTTCGAGCGGCTGGTGTTGGGCGGCCCCGGGGCGGCCGAGGCGGCCGCGGAGCTCCCGGCGCCGCCGCAGCGCCTGGCCCGGGCGCTGTGGTACGTGCGCCTGGCCCACCATTCCCACAGGTGCGGGCGGGCGGTGGAGGGGAGTGGGCGGCGGACTACGGCTCCCGGCGTGCCCAGCGGCGGCGGCACCGCGCGCGTCCCTGGCCGGGCGCCCGGGGCACGCTGGGAGCTGTAGTCTTGGGAGGAGCCCCGCGGTAAGGCCGTGTGTTTTTTGCTCCGTGTCGCGGCAGGACGGCGTTCAACAACAACATCAGCACGGCCTACGAGGTGCTGGGCGCCAGCGGGCGGCGGCGGCGGCCGGGCGTGGATGGGCGGCTGTACAGCGAGCTACTGCGGCGCATCTGCCAGCTAGGGGCTGCGCCCCAGGAGGTGGCGGCTGCGCTTCTGCGCAGGGTGCAGTGCCGGGACCATGAGGCCGTGCCCTTCGACGTCTTCCGCTACGGCGTACTCACCTGCTTCGTGCTGCTGGAGTTCGTGGCCAAGGCACACACCCTGTACGACGTCCTGGATGGCGGCACGGGTGCGGCGGACAAGAGGGTCTGCCAGGCCGTCCTGCGCACACTGGAGGAGGCGCTGGGAGGCAGTGACTTCTCGGTGCCCGTGCGGTACCTGGAGGCGGGCTCCAAGCTGGGGCCGGACTGCTTGGCCTTGGCCATGGACCGGGCACTGCAGGAGAGGAAGATGAGCGCTGCCATGAGCAGGGAGGAGTTCCTGAAAAAAGCCACAGCCTTATTTGTTGCGAAAGTGAAGCCTGTTGACTAACATCGAGGTGGGAACAACACTCGCTGCTTCCAGTTCTAATTCCCTAAGTGCTTCAGACAGAGCAGTTCATGTTATGGAGGCTTCAGTCCCTGGAACCGAGCCGGGCAGTGAGGCACGGGTGGGCTTGTTGGGCACTGCCTGATGAACTCTGGGTCTGCCTGATGAGAGACTGCTCATTTCCATGCTCCTTTCCTTGTTCTGAGTATTACAAGTGCCCACTCACCTCTGGCACTTGGTGGTTACGTGTTTACCGAACTGCCTCAGCTTCTGCAGCCCAAACGCTGAAGATGATGGCTCGCACTTGGTGACTTTTCCAGTAGAGCTGCAGAGTGCTACGGGCCAGTGACGGCCTGGGGCTGAGCAGCCCCCGTTCCCTTCCCTCGGGGGGTCCCTCAGCTGTTGAGCGTGTGTTATTTATTTGCACTTGCCTGTGTTAATTATTTATACCGTGCAATTATGGGTTTACCGTAAGACATTAAAGCTGTGTATTTCTTTGAGTGGCCGGTTTATTTCCAGCCGTGCAGCGCTGAGCGCCAGGACGAGGGGCGCCCCCGGCTCGGGCCGGGCTGTTCCTTCCCCGTTCCGCCCGCGGGGCCTGCCGGGAAGGATCCGAGAGGCGGGCGGTGCCACGGGGGAGGAGCTCGCTGTTAGCCCCGCCCCTCTCCCGAAGGCGCCTTCTGATAGGCGGAGGGAGGAGCCCGCGCCGGTCCCGCCCCTCGCGCTTGGACTACAACTCCCGTGGTGCCCTGCGCTCCCCGAGCGGCGGCACCCGGCACCGGCCGCCCCGCGCCTGCCTCCCCCCGGCCTCCCCGGGCCCGGCATGGCGCGGCCGCCAGTGCCCAGCTCGCAGAAGGCGCTGCTGCTGGAGCTCAAGGGGCTGCAGGAGGAGCCCGTGGAGGGCTTCCGCGTGGCGCTGGTGGACGAGGGGGACCTGTACACCTGGGAGGTGGCCATCTTCGGGCCCCCCGGCACCGACTACGAGGGCGGCTACTTCAAGGTGCCGGGGGGCGGGCGGGGGGGACGGGGCCGAGGGGAGGGGAAGGGAAGGCGGCCAAAGGAGCTGAGGGGACGCTGGGGGCCACGGGGAGGCGGGGGGCCGGGGAGCGAGCGTGGCCTGACCGCCCCCTCGGGGGGACGGGACGCGTGTGCGCTCTCGCAGGCGTTGTGCAACCCGCGCGGCTGTTTCCTTGCTCTTCCTCCCCCCTCCGCCGCCCGCTGTTTGCCCTCGCCCTGGCGGTGGGGATGCGCCGCGCTGTCAGCACGGGGTCAGCCCGGCCGAGGCGCTGGGAGGCTGGAGCAGTGCTGGGGGGGGCGAGCCTGGTGCCCCGCAGGCAGTGCTCCTTCGGCGCTGAAACGTTCACCCAGAGACTTCCTCCGAAGCCTCTCTTGGCCTGAGGCCCTGAGCTCTCACGTTTCAGCAGCTCGTGCTCCTGTTCCGTACCTGAGAGTTTCCAGTCTTGGCGCTGTTCTGTGGCAACAGAGGGAGGGAAGGGGTCGTGTCCTCGTTTCAGGCTCGTGACAGCCTGTTTGTGTACAGCGAAGCATGGCTGCGTTCAGAGCCCCCCTCGGGGAGCTCTTTGTCTGGGGGTGGTTTTGTTCTGATCCTCTCGAGGACAACAAAGGGGATTGTTGTGCCAAGTTCAGCTGTTTGGCCCCAGCACAGGGCCTTGTGTTGTTTGTGGTGCCCTGAGCGCTCACCCCAGCCTCCCCTTCACTGCTTCTCCCACCCCTTCTCCCGCATCGCAGGGAGCAGAGAGGGCAGACAAAGGGCTGCCCCGGAAAGCTGCAGGTAACAAGCTTAACGAGGCAGGGCACCGCTGCTGCACTCACGAGGCTCCTCCGACTCGCACAGGTCTGCTGGTGCTGCTGGGGGCGCAGGGGGCAGAGGGTGGCGGCACCCGGACCTGGGGATGGGCAGCGGGACGCGGACAGACGTCTCAGCCTCTGCGCTGAGCTCTCCATGGCCGCTGGCTGACAGCGGGGTTTGGCAGCACGGCGCGGTGCTGAGGCTGTGATACCAGCAGCAGCCCAAGCCTCGTGTGCAGATCCTGCTCTGAACGGGGCCTGCGCTGGGCTCGGGGGTCCCGCTCCCCAGAGGAGGAAGGGGGAGAGCAATGATCCCGAGGCACTGCGGGGCCGTTCCATCGACACGGTCCCTTCATGGATCTGAGTTCTAAATTCTGACGTGGGACAAACGGTCAGAGCTTTTGTCTGAAATCTTAGCAGTTCTTTTGTTTTGGCTGTTGACTTTTTTGGGAGCGGTGGCAGAATCCCCTTCTGGAAGCTTGCTTCCAGAGGCTGGGAGCACCCCAAAGCCCCAGCAGCCGCCACGGGTCGTGCAGCACCGCAGGGAGGAGCAGCCTCGTGGGGGCCGCTGCGTGATCGTCATCTGCGTTTATTTTTAGTGCCTGAGCTATGCAGCACGGCTGGTTTAGGGCTGGTCTTTTTTTTTGGTGTTGACGAGCTATTTTTAGGGTTTCAGCGCGCTGAGCAGAGCGCCAAACACCTGATGCTTCTTTCCCGTTCAGCTCTGGGGCGTGGAGTCTGCTCCCTGGCCGCCAGCTGGAGCCATGTCCCCTGCGGCGCTGCTCCAGGGCTTTGTCCAGGGCTGCTGCCTGGCCTCGGGTCCCGCTTCTACCCAGAGCCGACGGCAGCCCCGCGTGTCACGGCCTCCTTGCTGTGTGCCCCGAGGGTCCAAGCGGTGCCGCCAGCTCCTGGTGCCCGCTGCCTCCCTCCGCCGGCTTCCTGATTGCAAAAGGGGGAGGCGGGGGAGCGGCTTGCAGAGGTGGAAGTTGTTTCTCAAGGGCTTAGGTGAGAAAAACATCCGGGGAGTCACCGGCGGTGCCTGTTTGTGTTCAGGTCATCCCCCGGAGGCACCCCCCGTGGCCACCAGCAGGCGCAGAGGCTTTGGCTGCGCTGCTCCGGGCTTGGCAGCGGCTTCTTTCTCCTGGGGGGAGCAGGAGGTCGGTGCCTTCCTTCCCTGCCTTCTCACAAGCTGGTGCTAACTCCTCGCTGTTGTTTCCTTGCAGGCTCGTCTCCGGTTCCCCATCGACTACCCCTATTCTCCCCCTGCGTTTAGGTTCTTAACCAAAATGTGGCACCCCAACATCTACGAGGTAGGAGGCTGGGGCAGTGCAGAAGCTTCTTGGGCAGACAGGGAGGGTGCGTGGTAATCTCGGGATTAAAATCCCAAGCCCTGGTCACGAGCACAGCATTGGAAACCCTGCGCCTTTGGCGTTTGGTGCCTGGTGTTGGAAAGGCTGCCGACTGAGGCTTTAATGACAGCCTGCCTCGTATCCTGGAGCTGCTTCCCTGTTGCTCAGCCTTTCCAGGCTGGAGAACTCCCACGCTTGCTTGGCGGGGACGCAGTGCCTGAGCCAAGGGGGGATGCGGAGCGGGGGCTCGCAGCGCCCCGTGGCAGCAGCGCTGCTGGGGCCGTGTTCAGGCGCTGGACAGCTGGTGGCTCGGCAGCTCCACCTGTACCGTGCTGCAGTCCTGGGGTGCTGCCTGAGGGGGCAGAGACATAACGGGGACAGCCGGCTCTGCTGTCCCTCCCCAGGGACCAAAAGCACAGGCTGGGACTTCCTCACCTTGTTTAAGCCAAAGGGAAGAGTGGCCGGGGTACTGGAGCAGAGGACAGGCTGCTTGGGGGGATGCTCGGGCCGGGAGCTCCCCTGAGGATGCCTCTTCGTGTGTGCTTTCAGACCGGTGACGTCTGCATCTCCATCCTGCACCCGCCCGTGGATGACCCGCAGAGCGGGGAGCTGCCATCGGAGCGGTGGAACCCGACGCAGAACGTGCGGTACGGCTGCGGGCAGGGCAGGGGTGGTGCTGGGGGCGGCGGGGCCGGGGACACCAGCACGGCTCTCACCGTGTGTGTTGGCTGCCAGGACCATTCTTCTGAGCGTGATCTCGCTGCTGAACGAGCCCAACACCTTTTCTCCCGCCAACGTGGATGCCTCTGTGATGTACCGCAAGTGGAAGGAGAGCAAAGGGAAGGACCGGGAGTACACGGACATCATCAGGTGTGTGGGGGCGCTCCCAGAGCTCCCTGGCAGTGCGGGGGGGGATTCCTGAGCTGGCATCGTGTGGGGTGCGGGGCGGCAGGTCCCCAGGGCACAGCCTGCCCAGCCCAGTCCCGTCTGCAGGCTGGTAGGAGGGGATGCTGGCTCTGAGAGTGGCTCTTGAGGTGCAGCTTGGCCACGTTCCGTGCCCAGCCTGGTTGTTGCTGTCAGCCCTGGCCCTTTTCAGCTCTAGAGCTGAGGATGTGGGCATGCGGCAGATGCTGCCCCAGCACGGCCGTGCTGCCAGGGCTGTGCTGCGGGACTGGCGTGGCAGTAGGGGCCCCGAGAGCATGGGGCACCCCCAGTCCCATGTGGGTGCGTGACCTTCCAGCTGGGGCACGAGTGGGGAAGAGCTGTGTCCCCAGGCTGTGCGAGCACCTCTGTCCTCACCCTGCCTGCTTCTCGCCCCCCAGGAAGCAAGTCTTGGGAACAAAGGTGGATGCTGAGCGGGATGGCGTGAAGGTGCCCACCACGCTGGCAGAGTACTGCGTGAAGACCAAGACTCCGGCCCCAGATGAGGGCTCAGACCTGTTCTACGATGACTATTACGAGGATGACGAGATGGAGGAAGAAGCAGACAGCTGCTATGGTGACGACGATGACTCCGGCAATGAGGAATCTTGATGGCCCCCTGGCGTTGCACAGCGTACTACTATAAACTACTGAATTTTACCTCAACTAGGACAAACTGGTTTGAATTTAGGATCTGTCAGCCCTGAAATTTAACTCTCTACCTCGCAGGGAGACTATTCTGCTGTTGTAAAGAAAACCCCACCGCTGTCTTTGTAGAAGAAGGAAAAAAAAAAAATCCCTATTTTATAAACTTCCTGGATGGGGACAGGGAAGTCTCGCTGGGGCATTCAGGAGCCCGCAGAGGCTGGGGAGCTGGCGGCTCTGGCTGGAGGGACAGGGACGGCTGTCGGTGCCCGCTGTTCGGGCACGTTCAGCTCCACCTGAGCTGCGGTCTGGGGAGGCTGTGGAGCTGATGAGCGGTCGCTTTGGGTGGCAGCAGGGGAGCTTTTGTGCAGCTTTCTGCAGCCTCTGAGCAGGAAGGGGACTGCAGAGGGGGCGCGTGAGGTGAGGCCATCCCGGGTGGGACCCTGCTGCCACCCCTTCCTGCGGAGTTAGGCCGTGGGGCAGGACGTGGCTCTTCACAGCTTTTAACGAGCTGCGAGGGACAGGGTAGTTCTGTGTCTTTCTGCTTCTGTTTTTTTAGAAACTATTTAATAAAGTGCTTTAAGGGAGTGGCTGTGTGGGTGCCTGAGGCTCTGCCTGTGGTAGCGGTTTCTACAGCAGCCCTGGACAAGCTCCTGCCCTGCCACCTGCGGCCCTGGCAGGCAGCGGCACTGCTCTAAAGGCTGCGGGCGGGCTTTGATCCTGCAGCAGCTCTCATCCCTCTCTCCCCAAACCCGTGGGATGGACAGGCCTTTGGACAGGCCTTAAATGTGAGGGCAGAGCTGGGTTCAGGCAGCTCTGCGTGCCCCGGGCCTGCCCAGGCAGCGCCCGCCTGCCCCAGGCTTGGAGCAGGGGCCAATGGGGCCCAGCCCCCCCCCAGTGCCTCTGATCTGGGCACAGCTGGGTCCTGCCCCAAGTCCGTGGGCTGGGACCTGCGGGGATGTGCGAGCTGCTGGGGCCCTGCTGGGCTCTACCCCCCAGCCCTGCTTCGACCACACGTGAGCGGCGTTGCTGGCGCCTTGCTGGGCTGGGGGGGGCAGAGCTGCTGCCTGTCCCCCTGGGGCTGTGCCCTGCAAACTGCCTGCCTGGGGCCTCTGCTGGCCCCGCAGGGCTCCCGCTGTGACCCCACCTCAGATGGGTGATGAGCAAACCCCCCCTGCCTGATGTGTAAATGGGATAAGGCTTTGATTGACACCTGCGACCACACGTGGTAAATGCATGTGCTTTGTTGCCTTAGGAAATCAGGCTAGAAGGTGAATAGGATTATTACTTTACTGGGGGTGGAAAATGGCTCCCAAGGTCACCGGGCAGTGCCAGCACAGGCTGCTTGTTCTGGCCTTCCCCTTTTCCTCCCGGGGGCTGCTCCTTCCATTGCCCTACATGTTGCTCTGTGCCTTACCCTGCCTGGGCCCGTCCCTGGCCGTGGATGTTTTCCCTGAATCACCGTGCCCGCTCACCTTTGGGGCTGCTCATGGCCAGTTACCTCTCGCTGTCTCGGGATGCTGGGGGATCAGGCTGTGAGCTGCCACCAGCCCTGTGCCCAGGACTGCCCCAACCCTGGTTGTGCAAACCGGGCAGCAGCAAGAGGGGTGGCTTCCCTGCTGCCGGTGTCAAGGTAGCAGGAGGCCACCAGGCCCCTTGTCCTGGGGCTAGGATGGCTGAGGGCACAGCACGAGGAGCTCGTGGCTGCTGGGAGCGGGACACTCGGGGAGGCCGCCCACGCTCTGCCCTGGTTCTGCACCGCAGGAGCTGTGTCCACGGCATCCTCCAGTGCGGGAGGATGCAGGTGGGGGGGAAGGATGTGAGCGGATGGGGGGGCAGCCGGGCAGGACGTGCTGGGGGGCAGGCACAGAGTTTGGGGGAAGAGACGCTCCGGGAGGATTAAGGAGTTTACAAGACTGGTGGATCCCCACGGGGAGCACAGCGCGGGCTGGCGTCAGCATCCCCATTGTCTCGGCTCTTCCTGCCCTGCTGCCAGAGCCCCCAGTCCCCCCCGGCCATGAGCTCCATGGCTCTCTTGGGGCTGCCTCAGCCAATCACCGCTGCCTGGGCTGGGGAAAGGATTGCTGTCCTGTAGGGCCCCTGGCCCTGGTGATTGGGGTCAAAACACCCGGCGGTGTGCTGTTATCACTGCCTAGCACCTTGGTGCTTATCAGGCAGCTCCAGCTGGGCTGGAAACGGGGCCCTGAGACCCCACGTCCCCAGGGCTCCTGGAAAGCGCTGCCTGGGCCGAGAGCGAGGGGTCTGCTCCTGCAGGGGCCAGCCTGCAGGCACGGCCCGGATTTCAGCCCCAGGGATGCTCGGTGGTGCTGGCCTGGGCTCATGAGCGTTCCTCACTCCTCGCGGCTCCAACCGAGGCTGGGGCAGGGCTGGGGCCGTGCAGCAGGGCCTGGCATGCCGGGCTGCCGGTTTGTCTTGGCGCGGGCCCCGCCGCTGTCCGCAGGCAGCCTTTGTCTCTGCCTCGCCCCCTGCGCTGGGGAAGCACTGCCCGGTTCCCTTCCCACGCGTGGGGCCGCGGCCCCGGCTCACCCTGGCTGCTGGCAGCGCTTCCGGGACGGCCGAGGCGGGGGCGGGGGGGCACCCGTGCTGCTCGGGGACCCCCGTGGTGGCGGGGAACCCCCCAGCGTTCCCTGCGGGGATGAGGACCCCAGCAGCCGCCCCCCGGTGCCACACACTGGCCATGGGCCGAGCGCCCGGTGCCACCCGGTGCCGCTCGGTGCTGCCCTCCGCGTCCCGCAGACGGGAGGGTGAGCAGGCGGGGCGCGGGCTGCAAACCCCGGCTCCCCCCGGCCGGTCCCCGCTGCTGCCGAGGCACTGCCGGGAGTCCCGGGGCCGCGCACCGGCCCGTCCTTGCGCTGCCCTCCCCGGGCCCCCGCTCGCCCCGCGGCCCCGGGGGGCAGCAGGGAGCCGGCCCTTGGCCGGCGGGATGGGGGGGGCGGACGCGGGGGCCGCCGGGGGCGGCGGCGCTGCGCAAACAGAGCAAAGGGCGGCCGCTGCGGGAGGCTGCGGGGGCTCGGGCACGCGCCGTTCCGGTCCCCGGGGCTCTCCGGGGCACAGCACGGCGGGGGTGGTTCGCCCGCACCGGGCCCGGGGATTCTCCCCGCCCCGCGGGCACGGCCTCGGCCTGCGGACGTGCTGCGCTCCCCGCACTGCGGGCACCGGGGCGCGGGGGGGGCCGGGGGGAACGGGAGGGTCCGGGGGGGGGGGGGGGGGGGGGGGGGCCGGGGGGCCCCCGGGGGGGCGCGGCGCCCCCGGTCCGCACGCCCCCCCCCCCCCCCCCCCCCTTCCTCCGTCGCGCCCTCCTATTGGCTGTCGTCGCGCCGTGGGCGGGACCGCGGCGGGACCGGCCCGAACCGGCTGTCCCCGCGGGGGTCGGCGGGCCGCGGGAGGCCGCTCCGCGGAACCTTTGCTCCGATTGGCCGGGCGCGGCCGGGTGGGCGGGGCAGCGCGCGGGAGCGGCGGTGCGATTGGCGCCGGGGAGCACCGGGGGGCGTGGCCTGATCTGGAGACCCGCCCCCGCCGCCGGGCTCCGGCGCGGCGCTTATAGCGGGCGGGCGGCGCGGCGGGAGCACGGGCGGCGATGGCGGCGGGCGTGGACGGGCCGCGCGGGCTCCTGGCGCTGCTGGTGCTGGGCGTGTTGGCGGCTGGCGGCGAGGGCACAAGTACGGAGGCGGGGGGAGAACCGGGGCACGGGAGCCGCGGCGGGGCACAGCGCGGCGGCCCCGGGGCGGGGGGTGTGGACGTGCTGGGTGGTGGTCTCGGGTTCGTGCACGGCCCAGCGGCGGCGAACGTGGGGGGAGCGGGATTGGGTCTCGCCCTGGGGGGATTGTGGCCCGGGAGCCCCGGCGGTGGGGTGCGGCGGGGGGAGTGGGGAGCGCGGGGGGGGGGGTGGGGGGGACACGACACAGGACACGGACTGCCCGGGGCTGCCCGCCCGGCCCCGCCCCCCCGGTGCTGCGCCTTGTCCCCCGCCACGTGCCTGCCCGCACGTGCCCCGGGGTGCCCCCCCATAGCTAAGGGGCTCCGGTTTCTGCAGGCCCCGGCCCAGGGGCGCTCGGAGCCCCCGGGCTGCCGCCGTGCCCTGCTCCGCCGCCTCGTGCTCCCCTCGCGGTGTGTGCCCGGGGCTCCGGGACCCGAGTCTCTGCCCCCGCCGGGCCCCCGGGGCTCGCCCGTGGCCGCGGAGCTGCCTCGGAGTCGAACCCGGGGGAAGGGCCGGGGCCGTCGGAGCGGGGCAGGGGCGGGGGCGGCGTTCTGCGGCCCTGGGGAGGGGCGGGGGGGCCTCATAAATAACCAAAAATTGCGGTGTGCGCTGCGCCCCCCTCCCGGCCCGGTGAACCGGGCGAGGGCACGTTCCCCTGGGGCCAGCGCCCCCCACTCCCCGGTAGCTGCCACACGTCGGGCCTGGCGCTGGGCTCAGGGCTGGGGGGGGGGGGGGATGCGCTGGCCGCCCTCGCTGGGCGCTTCCCCTCCTCCTGCCCGTGGGCAGACCCCCGGGTGCTGCAGCCGGTGGCCGGGTGTGAGCTTGCCTGGGGCGCTCAGCCCAGGCGGCTCCTTCTCGCCTCTGGGGAGGGACCCAGGGCAGGGCAGGGTGCCTGGGGGGGCCGGTTCTGCCCCTGGGCTGGGCACAAGGAGTTGCGGGGAACAGCCCTGGGGCTGTGCCTTTCACTCTGTGCTCCAGCTGAAGTCCCCGTCCCCTTCCCCCTTACTCCTCCAGTGACCCGAGTGGGGGGCTGGAAGGTGTAGGGGGGTCTTCTGCCTCTCCGCAGTGCTCAGCCCTTGGCTCGGGGCAGGGTCCTGGGGTTACCGCAGAGGCTGTGATGTTTGTGGTTTGTGGCTGTCGGCGGCGTGGGTGTGCTTGGACTCTGCTCCCAGCCCCGTGCATGTCTCCTCCTGCCTAAGCCACCCGGCGGCCCAGGGACTGCCCGGTCACACAAAGCTCCAGGGAGAGTCCATTTTAGAGCTATTAGTGGAAAAAAAGTCGGCGCTTCATATGTCCCTCCCCGAGGCCAAGAAGCAAAGGTCAGGCCACGGGGGGAGTGCACCCTATGGTGTGGCGCTGGGCCCCCACAGGCCCCCAGCACTGCCCGCGCCCTCCCTCCGCACGAGGAGGCTGCTTTTAGTTGGAAGGTGACTCAGGGGAGCGCTATCTGCCCTTGCACGCCGCTGCCCAGCCTGGCCGGGCACTGCGCTGCCCCTTGGCCTTGGGAGCTGCCTGCAGCCCCCTGGGGAACTTTGGGGCAACTCTGACGGGTCCCGGGGGCTGATGCTGGCAGTGCTCGTGCGCCCCAGGGTTTAGTGGGTGCTCTCCCCCACCTGGCGGGCCCAGGGCTTTGGTTGCTCTGCCCCGTGTAGGAAAGGGGGAGGACGTGAAATCCCTTGTGAGTGCAGGTGGTACCTGCTGTTACTAGTGCAGGCTAGCTGAAGCTTTTTAGCCTCTCTGGAAGGCATGAAGTGCCCTCGCAGCACGTAACCTTGCAAGAGCTTATTTTGTCAGCATACAATAATCACCTTATAGCTGCTAAAAAACAAAAAACCCCACCCACCCCTGGAGACAAAAACAAAATTCAACCCCCTTGACATTTACTAGCTCCCGTTTTAAACCAGGCTGCAGTTAAAACGGGGCAGGCTCCTACATGTGCAGTAGTCAGCTCTGTGACTCTTCAAAATAAGGTGGTTGGGAGTGTTTAATCACAGGCCTGAGGTGTAAAAGCCCATTCTGGCACCCAGAAGCATCAGGAGGCGTGCGAGTAGCTCGTCTCGTGCCAACGTGCAAGTGTGGTCCTGGAGGCTGTTGGGCTTGCTCCCTGGGAGTTTCACGAGGTGGCCTCCAGCAAGCTCTGGTGCACGGGAGCTGCTTGTTGCCGAGACCCGTGCGTCTTCTGGACCCCTGGCCACCACCTGTGCCTTTGTGAAACCAGTTCTGGTGTCTCTGCGACAATTCTGTAATCCAGAATTGCTCGGAACCTTTAAAACTGCTGCAGAGGTGTTATGTGTTTCTGGAAGCAGCCAGCAGCACCGTTGTTGGCGTGTGAAATAGCAGCGAGCTCTTCAAGCCCCGAGCTACTTTGACCTCTGTTTTAAAGGTGCCTCAGTTTTAAATATCAGCCGTCTGCTAAAGCTGTCCTGTACCAGACGGGGTCAGAGCTCTCCTTGCTTGTCCAAGCACGCTTATTCTTCCAGCTATGTATACTGAAGCTTTAAAAGTTTAAATTTCTCCTTTGAGGAATGTGGAAGTGATTTACTTAGGACTCTGAAATGTACCTTGCGGACTCATTTGTGTTTTCCTTGAGTTTGAGCCGTGCTGGTTTCATAACACTGGTTTACTTCCACACTCAAAAGCAGCCACGAGATTTCTTACTGAAACACCTTCAGGAATTCAAAACCAAAATAAATTGTCCCTGAACCCACATCCCTCATGCCTGTGTGTTACGATACTTGTGAGGAGCAGCCTGTATAACCGTGAAATCCAAGTGCTTAGTAACAAATTTCCCGGGAATACCCTTAAAGTCTGCTGGTGGTGATTCTGAGAAGTGCAGCCTGCAGTCAGTGCAGGAAGTACGTGTCACACGCCTCGCTGGTTCTTCTGAAACCTTGCTCAGACTGAGTCACGTAAGTAACCTTGACGTTGGTGTGATGTCTCTTCCTGGCCTCCGGGAACAGCCCTCCCGGGGCCCTGCTCTTTCCCCTGCTGTCCTGGAGCGATTGGCACCAGCTCCCCTCCTCGGGCTGCTGGTTGTGGCTGATAGCGGCCTGGGGGCGCCGCGGGCAGCTCGGCTCCCCGCAGCCCTGGGGCTTCCTGAGAGCCAGGCCCTGGGGCTCCGAGCACAGGAACAACTTGAAAAGCGCTGTTGTTACAGGTAACTCTGCTTTTAAGCTGTTTATTACTAATTTACCTCTGCAGAGTTGTCTTGTCAGATGGAAAATCTGATTTTGTTGTGTGGCAACAGATGTTAGAAGTTTCTTCACCTTGTTTATGGCATCTTGCGGACTGCAAGACAATCTCAGAAAACCACACACAGAAAAACAGCCCGCAGAACCCAAGCAGTCGTATCAGTATGGTGTTTAGCAGTGTCCGCATTGTAACAAGCAGAGCGGTGAGACGAGCTCGTGAGACTGTGGAGGAGAGCAGCAGGGCTGGCCCCCGGACCTGGTGCCTGTGGCCGTGCAGTGGCTGGGCCAACACTGGGCTCTGGCCAGCTGCAGGTCATGGTCAGATGCGTGGGGCTGGGGAGGTGGTGGGTGAGAAGCATCTCACACATCCCTGCAGCGGGAGAGCCGTGCTGCATGCGGTGCTTCTGGTGGGTGCACACTTAGGGTACCCAGCTGGCATTCTTCAGGTGGAAATGTTACGGCAAGGAACGGCCTCTGTGCATTCTGGATAAACGCACAGATGTGTCTGGGGAGGCCTCTTGCTGTGGTGGGGCTGTCCTGGCAGAGCTGGCAGGCAGGGGCTTGCTGTGTGCTTGCTGTGGTGCCCACCGCAGCAGACACCTGGTGGGATGCTCGAGCAGTGGGGTCCGTGGAGGCTGGGGCAGAAACCCCCTCCTGCCTCGGCCCTGACCCTGCTGTGGGCCTGTCCCTCTCCGGGCTGAGATACAAGGCTGGGGGGCTCTCAGCCTCCCCCTGTGAGCACCGCCTTGGGGTGCTGGCCCTCGCAGAAGAGGCAGTGCTGGGGTTCTTGCTCAGATCCTGGCAGATACCGTACGCGTTCCTGGTGTTCTGGTCTTGCGGCGGGAGGCCTTGGTGCCTGGGGGCACAACAATTCAGAGCCTCCCTGTCTGAGCTGTGCGGCTGGACAGAGTCTGGAGAGTGGGGAGGGAGAGGATCCTGATCTGAAGGCTGTGGCATCGTCTCGATGGCTGAATTTTTTTTGCTTGCAGAGGGTGAATTCTTGCTTTGCACTAACACTTTGCACTAATACCTCTTCAACTCGTAGCTGGTTTTATAAAGTCACCGCTGTCTCAAAAGAGACTGACTCAGGACAGCGTCGAGTTGTACTGCGAGGCGATTGGCAATCCCATCCCTGAGATCCAGTGGTGGTTCGAGGGGAACGAGCCAAATGAGACCTATGCTCAGCTTTGGGATGGTGCACGGCAGGACCGTGTCAAAATCAACGCCACCTACAACCTGCACTCCACCAGTACCATCTACATCGCAAACCTCACAGGCGACGACTCGGGCACGTACGAGTGCCGGGCCAGCAGCGACCCTGACCGCAACCACTTGTCGAAGAGCCCCAAAGTCAAGTGGATCCGCTCACAGGCTAACGTTTTTGTCATTGAACGTGAGTGGCCGTCCTGAGGCCTTGGCACTTGCTCGGACACTGGTGTCTTGAGTCTCCCGCCATGCTCACCCCTGCACCCGTGTCCTGTGACTCCCCAGAGCCCCCTCACCTTCCCACCCTGGCTGTAGAAATGAGAGACTCCCCGTGTCATCTCCCTCACCGCCTCTAACCTGACCCAAAATGGCCCTCAAAAAGGGTTGTGACTTCCCAAACAAAATGCCATTCAGCAACCCTGTGCCTTTTCCAGAGCCAAAGACCTGGAACGTGTTGCTTGTTCCCGAGTGCCTTCGTGTCCCGGTGTTGGCTTGCAGCATTAAGTCCTGGTTCTGCTGGTAGACTCTGCCCTAACCACCACTGACAAACCAGCCCTTCCCTACAGCTCCTGTGGCCTCCGCTTCTGTCAGCGGTCTTGCTTTAAGCTCGCTTTCCTGCTGGTGATACAAGCTGTGGGGACCAAAACCTGCTTTTAGTTTCCCGTGGTGCAACCATTTTTGAAATGGCTGTGTCTGTGTGACACCGAGTGTGGCGTAGCTGGGAGCGGCCGGGTGCCCTCTGCTCCCAGAGCTGGGGGACCGGAGCTAACGGGCTGCTGGCTTCTGAGTAACAGAAACCGGGGCCGGGGTGAGGGGATTTCATGTCCTGCCGAGGTCTCGTGAATCCTGAAGCGTACTAGGGAGTACAGAACTCCAGCAGAGGCTTCTTCCAGTGGAATTGGGTTAGGAAGAGAAGCGGAAGGTCTGTTAGGCCTGTGCAAAACTTCTTCCTTCCAGGCGAACAGCCTGTGTGGAAGGGCAGGAGACATAGTGCCACCGGGGCTGTGTAATGGTTCTGCTAACGGCAGCCGTGTGCTTCACTGCCTCCGAGTAGAAATGTCTGACTCATCTTATGATGTATAATTTACTGCTTCTCGGCACACGGAGGTCCAGGACCTTTTGGAGTCATGGTTATGTGTGTTCCCCCAGGAATAAACCCGACTGTAAAAAAAAAAAAAAAAAAAAAGGGCTGCATCATATGATGCATGTATTGCTTGTGTAAGGTCACCTTTGTTACGCCTTGCAAAAGAGGGCCGTGGCTGCTGTAGGTTATACTACCTGCAGGTTCCTAAATCTGCTCTGACTGTGGGAGGTGTTGACATGTAACGAGCACTAAAGTGGCTCATAAAAGCAGGAGCTGAGCTACTGTAACTGCCCTTCACAGTATGGCTTTTTCCACTGCTTATTGAGCACTCAGCTCTATTAGAGCTGCACCCATTGAGCAGGAGGCTCAAAGCTGTGCACAGGACGTGGCAGTGATCCCGACCCCGGTGGGAGCAGCCATAGAGGCAGTGTCCTGTTACTGCTAGGTGCAGTCAGGCCTTAGCTGTCTGGCTTTCCAGTCTCCTATGCTGGTGTCACCAGTTCTGGTAGGAAACTGACCACAAAGGTAAGTGAAAAGCTGTGGTGGAGGTGAGGAGCTGTGGGGTTTGACTATTTGCGGTACAGGTTGTTGGGCAGGTGCATGACCTTGTGAATACCAGGTGCTAACTTCAGTGGGATTATTTACAAACAGGTCCAGACATCCAGACAGGGTTCTCAGAGTCTGCTGGCAAGCTGGTCCTCAGCTGCAACCTAAGTGATCCTTACTCTGCCATCGAGGGTCGTGAATGGAAGCATGGAGACAAGATTCTTCAAACGGACACGGAGTCAAGCGCTTTGACCAGTTACACGTAAGTCTCGGTTGCGAGGCCAGATAAGAATCTATATAAGGACAGTTTTTTTTAACTGGAGGCAATGTCTCCTATCCACTGAGCTCAAAGCTAAATGCTTGGAGTCTTGCCAAAAATAAAAACTTTAAAAACTCAGAACGTGAGATAAACCAAATAAACTTTTGGTGAGACCCCATTCTTCCTACTTTTGGGAGAGGTGGGGAGGAGGAGGGAGGGACAATCAAGTGCCATCAGCGTCCTCCTGGTAGGAAGAGCCCCGTGGCCCCTTGTTTCCATGCAGAATTCGGCTGGGCTGGGTTTGCCAGGTGCAGCATGGCCCGGGCCCCTGCACTGCCTGCGCTGTGCCTGCAGCACTGGCAGCAGCACGGCTGCCTCGCGGAGCTCGGAGGAGCCCCTTCTGCCCCAAAATGCACGTGGAGCTGCACGCTTCCATGTTTTCTGTGCATCACGTTTTCATGTACGTCTCCTGCTACAGAGCGAGCAGGAAAGCTGCCTACAGATTAGTCTCTGAAGCTGTTTGCAGGCTGTAGCTGAGCAGGGCCGGGGATACCGGCCGTATTGTGGCAGTGCAGTGAGCCTTCCTTTCTGATTACAGTCAGAGCCGGCTGGCACTGACCCAGCAGCTGTAGAGGCATCATGTCCTTTTGTATGGCAGTGCCGACGTGCCTGTCTCCCCATAGCAACAGGGAGCTGAACAAGGATTAAAGTATTTATAACCCAGCCTCCCTCGCGTGACCTCAATTCCTTAGCTGAGTGGTTTTTGGAAGTGGGAAGCTCCGTGCACAGCAGAGCTAACAAACGGTCTGTTGTCCCAGCGCAGCCGGGGACTGAAACTTTGCCCCTTCCCCTGAGTGGCTATTACTAAGCTGCAGAATGTGATGTTTGTTGCAGTGCAGCATAATCCAGTAAATCTCAGGGCAGCAGCTTCACGAAGACAAAAATGGGAGAGCTCTCTCTACACTTGGATCAATCCAGAGTGACTCAGCCTGGGTTTTTCTGTCACTGCCATGTGTCCCAGCAGTCTTCCTTGCACAGGAAGAGTGCCCTTCCTCTGAATCTGCTGTTTTAAGGCCCCTGCCCCTCTCCCACAGAGGTGAACTGCAGGGCTGTGGTACTGCTGGCGGTGTGTGGCCATGCTCTGGGGCTTGGTGCGGTAGGGGATGACTTTGAACAGGGCTGCAGTCTGTATGAAAGGTGGAAAAGTGTGAAGTACGCTTTGAGGTGTACGTAAGTCAGCGTACCTGGTGAAGACATGTTTTGTTTCTCCCCTTCTGTAGGGGCTAGCAGTCAGCTCTTATTTTCCTCCCTGTAGAGGCCCTGGAGGGCAAGAGTGATTTGGGTTAGGGAGTGGAAGCTCCTGGTGTGCAGGGTTTGGGATGCAGGATATCCCAGTGACCACTGAGTTGACAGACCCATGTCAGACTTGGTGTGTGTGAAATCCCCCTCTGCCATCCTTAACGTGTGGGGAGAGAAGGGCAGAGAGCAGGGATGCAGTACGTGTGTGGTGCTGCATGAATCTTGGTGCTGGAATGGGAGAAACGGCCTGTGGAGGAGGTTGCTGTCCAGGTGTTCCAGGGCTGTCTCTGTGGGTCTGGAGTTCTGTATTTTTGGACAACAGTAGCTGAGCTGAGTGCTTATCTGACAACCTGTTTTTTGGTAGGATCGAGGGGAAGAAGGAAGAGCACTCTGGTATCTATGAATGCATCTACAAAACAAGCCCAGAGATAAAAGGAGAAATGAATATATCAGGTAACTTCATGGGTTTGCTTCTGCGGCTGAGGAGGGGAGCGGGGAAGCCGTGGCCTCCTGAACACTTTGCTTTGGTAGCAAAGCAAGCTGAAAAGCTGCTTCTAGCCCTTACCAGTAGGGCTGCAGGGCTGTACTTGTGAATTGCCAGGTTTGCTCTGTGAGGCATCGTTACATCAAACAACCAAGCTGTCTGTAGGGTCAGCCTGGGGACCTTGCAGAAAATCAGCCTTCTGCTATGGGAGGGGGGCAGTACCTGGTGGTCAAACCTGGCTGAGCCTTTCTTGAAGCAGTTTAAGGTGCTTCCTGCTCTGAAAACGCCAAATGTTGGACAAATTAAGAGATTAAGACCCATTAATACATTTCTTAAACTTACGAGCCACTTTGATCGTGGCTAGGTGGACTGCAATGAGCCTTCCATGTCTCTTCCACAGCGAGGTGTCTGACTTTCTTTTTCTCTTGCTGCAGTTCTGCCCCAGGTTGTGGCATACAAGAAGTCTGAGCATGGCAATGAGGGTGATACGGGGGTGCTGACCTGCAAGAATCCCTCTTTTCCTCCTGTCAGCACTTGGGTCTGGTACAGAAATGGTCAAGAGGTAAGTGCTGTCTGTCCTGTCTCCCCTTCTGCCTACCCTACTTACCAACAAGGAAATTGTTTGTAGAGGACCTCTTCCCATCAGAATTAGCAATTTCAGAGTAGCCTTCTCCTCAGTGCCATGGCAAGGAGGATTTCTGTAGTGGTAGACCTGTGTATGTAACATGAGCAGCCCCCCTCATGCCAGCACTATGTGAAGCTCTCTATTCCTTCCTTCTAGTCCATTGTCAATGGATCTGGTCGATACATTATCAAGTCCAGCGGCAACAAGACAGAGTTGCGCATTCTGAAGCTGAACATCGAGGAGGATACAGGTGACTACCACTGCAGTGCCACCAACTCTCTTGGCATCGGCCAAGCTACAGTGAATCTGCGTGTACGCAGCCGTCTGGCAGCGCTCTGGCCCTTCCTGGGTATAGTGGCAGAAGTCCTGGTCCTTGTCACCATCATCTTTATCTATGAGAAGAGGAGGAAGCCAGATGAAGTTCTTGATGGTAAGAGGCACCTGCGGTTACATCTTCCTGGGGAGCAAAAGGAGCTTGTGGGGTGCAGGCAAATTGCTCTCAGAGAGCTCAGACTTTGTCAGGTGGGCACTACACCTCAGTGGGAGGCCTGCTTCTCAGGAATGCTTCTTGTCCAACCATCGTAGCCTCCACCAGGTTACTTTGGCCTGGAATTCTTGCATGCTTTCTGCTGATCCTTCAGCAAGCTGTGCTTTGGCTCCAGTTAGGTTCAGTGCAGGTCAGCCTGACCCTTTGTCTTAGCAGTTCCTCTGCACTTTGTTCAGCCGCTTCATGCGATCATCTCTAGGACAGGGTTTTCTTTGACAGTTAACGTTCTGGAGAAAATGATTTGGGAACAGCTTTTCTGAGCTGCAAAGTAAGGGAGTGTGTCAGTGGTTCCATAACAACAGGCTTAGCCTCAGCTTGTGAATTTGTTTTGGGTCCTCAAATTCACTCATCCCAGCTCCCCAGGAGTTCCTCAAAGCCTGGTGTTATCTTCAATCTGTTCTGGAAGTGTGGCTCCTCCCTTTCCTTATCAGTAGGAATCTTCATTGTGTTAGCCCCAGCAGCCCCTCCCTTATCTGATCCCGATAACAATGCAGTGTAAATGCTCGGTATCCTTCCTGCTGGCTGGGTCAGTCACCTTCGCCCTTTGCTGGGGAACAGCACATCAGGTGCACCTGATGTGCACTGAGCAGTGTGGAGGGAAGCGGAGGGACTAAAACTGAGTATCCCTGCCTCGCTGCGGAGCTTGAGAGATTCTACTCGAGGCGGTTTCATAAGTAAATGTGTTGCCCTCTGGCACGGTGCTCTTGGCTGGAAGGCAGATGTCTACTTAAGAATGGCTGTAGCTACATCTTTTAGAAAAAAACAAAACAAAATTGTAGCATGCTTGAGTGTGTTTCTGCTGATATCAGCTGAGTCCAGATCCTGCTGAGCGCTGAGCTCTATCTGAATTGTGGTGGAGCCTTTGACAGATGACAGAGCCTGTAATACTGGCAGGTCTCCTGACAACTCCTCAGCCAGAGATCTTAAGCTTGGGTTCCCAAGTGCTTGTGGATGAGAACTCAGCATTGCACCTGATGCTACAACAGGGCAGTGTAAAGCTGCATCTCACTCCCTGAAAGGCTCGGGAAGGCAGTGCTGAGCCAGCTCAGAGCTGCTGAGCGCTGTGTGTCTGTGGCAGTGAGCTGGCTGCTCCATCTTACCTGGGATGGGAAGAGTCCAGCCTGTGTATGGCCTGATATCCTTGCTGGTGTTATCTTTCCACTCTTCCCTTCTCTGCTGCTGGGTGCCACATCAAATGGTAAGTGGAAGCTGGTTCCAGCTGTGTCCTCTCACCAGCTGTGTGCAGGTCTTGGTGCCCAAGGCAGCCCCGAGTTTAGAGCTCGGTTCTCACCCCTCAGCGCTGCTTGAGTGGAAGCCTGGGCTGCGGAGGTGATGGGAACCCTCTCCTGGAAAGTGGCAAATTGCAAGGAGCTGGTGAAAGGTCCCAGGGCTTGGCACTTGTTAGTGAAGGTGTTTTCTTAACTGTGTTTCTCTGTAGCAAGAACGTGGTGTGCAGTGTTTTGTTTCACAAGATGTGCGGGGAGGAAGAAGGGCTTTATGTGGATACATAAAGCCTTGTTCCTGCAGCCTTGACTTTATGTTCGGGTCTGGGACATGTTAACAGGGGTGAGAGCAGCAAGTACTTGGGTGTGCTGTCCCACCGAGTGGATTGTGGCTCCCATTTCGGCTCTGAGTGCTAGTGGGAGGACTGGCTGGGGACATGGGGTGTGAATGTTAACAGATGTTAGTGGTCAGCAGGGCTGCTTGTGGCTGCCCGGACACTTCCCGGTGTAATTCTGCTTCTGTGGCTTCCTGGATAGTCTCAGGTGTGCCTCATGATTAATAAAGCACCAGACCTGACATCTGCCAACTGGGGGGTAGGAGACCTGGTTGTGCCTGTGCTGTGCCAACAGAAATAACTGTGTAACAGGAGCTTATGTCTAAGCTTGTGCTGTGTCTAAGCTTAGACAAGAAGCAGCTTAAAACTCACGCCGGGGGTGGTGGTGTTCTAAGAAGTAGCCCCCCGGTCCCTCCAGCCCTGGTGAAATGGGAGCCCTGTCTGCGGTGACCTGTGGTGTCCAGAATCCTGTCACCTCTTGGGATGCTGGTCCCCAGAGTTACAGAGGTGGAAGAGAGGCAGGGATTACTTTGTACGTGTGTTTCCCTGACGCTGTTTGTTCTTTCCTCTTCTGTGCTGTCCTGAACGTGAAGATGATGATGGAGGTTCTGCACCGCTGTAAGTACCTTGCTTTTCTACTTCACTGTGTTTGTACTGGCAGACCACGTTACTCAGGGAATCCGCTTTGAATATAAAAGCGAGCTGGTGCAGAAAATCACGTTAGCTTCCTGGTGGACTTTCCCTTCCCATGTTTTTTTGTGCCCTCTGTATGAACTGCATACAACTTAGAATGGAACAGAGGTCTCTGAAACTCATTGTTCTGGCAACTAAACTCACCTTGCTGTATCTTGGGTACGGATCACATTAGTGGGTAGGGTGGGCTTTTGTGCTTTGTCTTCACTGCCCCTCTTCTCCCTTTTTTCTTTCCAGGAAAAGTAATGCCACAAACCACAAGGACAAGAATGTCCGCCAGAGAAATGCTAACTAAGCAGGGGCCAGGTGAGTGCTGCTCCCAAGGGCAGAGCTGCAGCTGAGAGCAGCTGCTGAGCCAGGTGTCTTCACCTCCTCACAGCAAGGGGCTTGTACAGCTGCCTGGAGGTGCTTATGTCTGGCTGGAACCCAGCCGGGGCTCTTCAGCAGCTTGTAAAAGCCATGTGGGCAAAGGCTTCCTTGGCCCAGCATCATAGTGTGGTTCCTGGGAGAGGGAAGGAAGCCTTGCTGTGAAGTTCAGGCACAGGCCATGAGCAGTACGGTAGGAAACTGCCAAAGCTGCTGGGACTGCATGTGAGGCACTCAGCAGGGCCTGGCCTCTGCCCAGATGGGTTGGGTTCCACAGTGGGGGTCTTGCAACATGGGAGGGTCGGGGCTGCCCGATAGTTCGTGCCCTGGACTCAAGCAAGAGATGAGTCCAAGCCCACAGCTTTATTCACGGCAGCTTTTGTCCTGCTTTATCAGCCCCCCTCTAGCACAGCATGGCTTTATGGTACTGCTAGGTTATCTAAGTGGCTTTTCTCTCTCTCTCTCTCTCTCCAGGTGATATGTAGCTGAAGAACTCGTCTGGACATTTTTTTTTCTTTTTCTTTGGTAAAATAGCACCATGAAATATTCTAGTGTGTCCTTGCAATTGAGTTACTTCACTTTCTAAAGGAACTTAAGTTGTAGAAACTAAAATACATGTGTTGTTTTTTTTAAAAAAAAAAAAGTTGTGGGAGGGTTTTTCTACCTGTAAGTGTAAATCCTTTATTTCTGGTAGTCTTGGTCACTGGCTGTCTGTCCTAGGTCTCTTCATGTTGGTGCAGAGCGGGTGGGTGGGAGTACAACTTCTCTTCCTCTCCTCTCGAAGAGCAGTGTGTGCTGGGGGGGCTGTTCTGAAAGGCCCTCCTTGCCCCACCTCGGTGTTGGAGGCCACACAAGGAGCTGCGGAGAGCTGACCTGAGCGTGGCAGCGAAATTCACAGTTCCTTGAAGGCTGCTCCACCGGACATGGCTGGCCTGGGTTCCCAGCAGGGCTGTCGTGTCCTACGTGTGTGGACTGGGAGGAAACTGCTGTAGCAACCTTCAGGAGGTGACCCCATCCTTCAGAGCATCTTAGGAGGGTAGCTCTGGGTCTTTCCCAGCCCGTTACCTGGAGCAGGGCTGCGCCTTTCCCTTGCCTGGAAGCAGTCTGTGTCCTATAAGCTGCTCGTGCAGGGCCCCTGGCACTGTCTGGGGTGGCTCCTGCAGAGGTGTGAGCCGCTCGCTTCCCAGTATGTGCTGCACCAGTGCCCTGCTGCAGGGCAGGTGTCCCCCGGCTCCTCCAGGGATGCTCTTGGTGGTCACAGTTGGAAACAGACAACCAGGAGGCAGTGTTAGAGCTGGACACTGGCTAAACATGATTTGTCTTAACTTATTTAATGGGTTGTTAGTATTGTTTCTCAAGTGGCTACACTGGGGGCTGGGGGCAAAGTGTGGGGTGAATGCTGGGGGTGCCGTGGGGGGTGGTGTGACAGCATGTGTTCTTGTGCTTGGGCCATCTTGGTGTTTGTGCAACATAGGAGCCTGAGAGCAGATGAATGCTCAGTGGTGTCTAATACATTTATTGCTGAGTAGCATTGAGCTGTTCCATCTGTTAACATAATTCACAAATAAAGATAATTCCTCTCTTTTTTTTCCACCTTGGTTTGGATTCTTGTCTTTGTTTTCCCTCCTCAGTGGGTTCATGCGTTTCCTGACCTGCTCTGACCTCTTTCTGGCTCCTCTGGCTGCTGGACACAAAGCTTTGTCCCCCTTTGTCCCCAAGGCTAGTGCAGGTCTGACTGCCCTCTAATCATGAGGCTGTACACCCTGAGAGGTGTTCAAGCCCTTACAAAGGGAGGTGAGCAACTCGGGATGGGTGCTAGGTGTTGCCTCTTCAGGCAAGCTCTACCTTCCTGCTCTGTCTTCTGGCATGGGTCCCAGCTGGGCTGCAGGCTTTTAGGATCTCAGTTGCCTGGGACTTCATCCTCCAAAGGGTATCGAAGGCCCCTCAGGAGCTCTGTGAACCAGAATGTGTGGGATTGGCCAGGACCTTTCAGTTCCTGTGAGCCCAAGGGGAGGGAGGTGAATGTGGGAGGTGTGAGGCCAGGCTGAAGACAAGCCTGCAGCAGCAGTGAAGGGTCTCTGCTCGCTTGACCCCTGAGAGCAAAGACTGCAGTATCAGTGTCTGCTGCTTGCATGTCTCTCACCTCTAAGCAATTACTTTCTACCCCCTGTTCTTTCATGGGGGTAAAACATGGGTGCAAGGCTTCTGTCTGCTTCCTTTGAATGCGGTGTGGTTCCTGCAGAGAGGATGCAGCAGAGGCTCCTCATCCTGCGGGGGACTGTGCAGCTGGGCTCTGCTTGCACCAGGAGCTGCTTCTCCCTGCCTGGGGGGTCACGGGCATGGGGCCTGGTCCCGGGAGCAGGAGCAGCTGGTAACGGCTCTGCTGTCCTGGTGGCCCCGGTGCGGCGCGGTCCCGCTGCACGTCGGCGGGTTATGCAAGCCCTGGCACCGCCGGCCCCGGGCTCGCGAGTGATGAAAAAAAATAAAAAGTCAATGCGTGGCTTAATTTCCTTGATGAGGATTAGGGGGCCTGCCCGAACCGGCACAAAGCCCTGCTTGTGCCTTTTGTTCGGCGGGGCTGGCAGCGGCCGGGGAGCCGAGGGGGGATCGGCCCCGTGCTGCTCTCTGCCGGGAGCTGCGGGGCCGCCACCGGGCACCCGGCTCCCGCCGGTGCCGCCCGCTCGCCCCGGTGCCCGCAGCCTCCCGCCGAAGCGAGGACGCGGCGCCGGCTCCCGGAGCGCTTCGTGTCCCCGCAGGGACGGGGGGGCCCTGGGCAGGTGGGGGCTTGGCTGCGCTCGGAGGCGTTCTGGAAATTGGCTGCTGCTTGCGGACAGAGTTGGGAGGCGCCGGGGGGGTCCGGGGCAGGGTGCGGGGTCCGGGGCCACGGCTCCGGGGCACCCCCGGGTGCGTTTCTGCGCGGCGAGCACCAGGTGGTGCCCGCGCCCCGCTCGCTGCCCCGGGCCGGCTGCGGGACCGTGCGCTCCCCGGGGCCTCGCCGCCGCCGCTCCCGGTGCCCGTTCGTGGCGCTCGGGAGCCTCTGCCCCCGCGGCGGGTCCCGGCCGCTGCCCCCCCGGCTGCTCGGGGCTGCGCGGCGGAGCCGTCGGGGAAGGACGGGCGCGGGGCGCGCCGAGCGGCGGGAGCCCCGCGAGGGATGCGCGCCTCGGGGGCAGCTCCCGGCCCGGCGGCGCCGGGGGACCGGGACGCGGGGAGCGGCCGGTGC
>CM021758.1:282130-311604 GCA_011075105.1 Heteronetta atricapilla
CGGGGGGCGGCCGCGGGGCCGCGGCGGGAAGGGGTCCCCGAACGGCGAGTGCCGCCGCGGGGAGCCGCCGCGCAGCCCCGGCGCGGAGCCGCCCCGCGAGCCCAAGGTCTCCTTCTCCTGCGGCGGCGGCGGCGGCGGCGGCGGCAGCGCATCCCCCGGCGGGGCCAAGGCGGCCGAGGAGGGCGACGATGCGGGCGAGGAGGCCCGCGGGAGCCAGGCCAGCTTCATGCAGCGGCAGTTCGGGGCCATGCTCCAGCCCGGCGTCAACAAGTTCTCGCTGCGGATGTTCGGCTCCCAGAAGGCGGTGGAGCGGGAGCAGGAGCGCGTCAAGTCGGCGGGGGCCTGGATCATCCACCCCTACAGCGACTTCAGGTGCGAGCCGCGCCGGGGGCGCCCGCACCGCGCCCGGGCTCCGCGGGGCCCCCGGGGCTCCGGGGCTGCGCCCCCCGGGGCAGCGCCGCCGGCCCCGAGCCTCCCCGGCCCCTGCGAGGGCTGCGCGGTCCCGGGGGGCTCCGGCGGCGGCGGGGAGGGGGCGAGCGGGGCCCGCGGCCGGGGCAGGGCCGAGCCGTGCCCTGGAGAGGGCACCTTGAGCCGCGCTGGAGGTGGAAGGCGCAGCCCGCGTGTGTGCAGGGAGGGGCTGGTGGCTGGGCACCCCCCTCCCCAGCGCAGCGATCCGGTGGTGCCGGGAGCCCGCTGCTCTCCGAGCGGGGTGCTCAGCCAAGGGCATCCCCTTGTCCTTCCCAGGGCCTCGGAACGGCTCGGCCCAGCGAGGATGCTCTGGAGACTCCCACCAGGCTTTGGGCCCTAAAGCTGTCACGGGGGAAGGAGTCACGCTTGCCCCTGGGGTCCCAAGGCCCCATGGCCTGGGCTGGGAGACCTGCAGAGCTTTGTCAAGGTTCCCCTTCCCACCAGGAGGCCAGATTCCATCCCTAAGATTAAAGGAGTTTGAGGGATTCGTCTAGCTCCCCAGAGGACCAGGTCTGCAAGGTGCAGCCTTTGTGGCTGGCAGAAAGGTGCTGCAGCACCCCCTCCTTTCCGTCTCCCCCCTCTGAGCCCTGGGGAGAGACTGGTGGTGAATGGATTGGGTGGGGGCTGCCAGGAGAGACATACTGGGTGCAAGCAGCGTAGCCCTTTTGGGGACTGGTGGCCAAGATCCTGCTGACATCGTTGGCAAGCCGGGCTGTCAGGAGCCCAAGGGGGCTGGGGGCCCTTGGCCAGAGGCCGGGAGGCAGCAAGTGGCTCAGGCCCAAGTCATTCTGCCCCTCTTCTAGCACTTGAGGGGGGCTTCACCCCCATGCAGGAGAGCAGGTGCAGGGTGTGGGGCTGCGGGTGAGCCCCCAGCCACACAGAGGTCCCCAGGCAGAGGAGGAGGCTGCGGGTGGTGAGGCTCTGTGCTGGCCAGGCAGGCTTGGGGCAGGGACCAGCGCCTGCATCTCTGGTGTCCTGGCCTCGTGTGCGGCTCCTGTGCTGCTCTGGCATCTTCTGAGGCGTGTGGCGGAGCAGACGGAGGCCTCCAGCCTCCTCTCCAGGGCTGACCTCGCACACAGGGTCCCACACCCTTGCACCAGACGTTCCCGTTGGGAGCCCACGCAGGTTTCTGCTCGTGTTCCCAGTTGGGGACCAGGTCTGCTGCAGGACCGGGCTGTGAGCGGTGCCTTGCCTTAGCCGGGCACGAGGGCATTACTGTTCCTGCGGGAACTCCTCGGTCCCTGCTGTGGCAGCCAGTACAGTGTCCCTGCACCAGGAGGGTCCCCTGCCACCCATGGGGGTTCCTGGGGAGCTGGTGAGTGCCCTGCTCACCTCGTGTGGCCACAGGACCCTTGGGAGAAGCGTGGCGATGAGGCCCCGTGCTGACTGCATCAGGGTGAGAGCCTGCCTGGCTCCATGGCCAACGCGGAGCTGGCAGCGCCGCGGTGCTGCTGGAGCATGGGGCCTCCCTGCAGGCGACCTTGGGGGGGTCACCCTGTCCCGCTGCGGCTCCATCCCCTCCTGGAGCCTCTGCCACGACTCCAAACCCACGGGAGAAGAGCCGCTGCCCATGCTGTGATGCTGCAAGTGGCGTAGAAGAGTTCCCTGCTCAGCGGGGAGGAGCTGCGAGGAGAACCAATGCATTAGCCCAGTCTACAAATGTGGAAATAAACAAGATCAGCTCAACGTAGGGCTGGGAGCCCAGCAGCGACGAGTCCACTCCACTTGTGCATGTTTAGGACATGTGTCTGTGTATTTCACATTATTCCTGCCTTAAAAAAAATACATCATTTATCTAGTAATGCTAATGGATATGAACCCATCCGCATTTGCCCTGCAAGGCCCATTTTCCCATCTTAAGATAAAATCATTACCCATCTGCATATGTGACATCATTTCATAATAGGAGTCATTTAGAGATCCTGTCTCCTCCTGGATGCAGCACCGCAATTATTCATGTGAAATTCAGGGGCATGCTTGCTCCAGGAAGGAAAGTTGCAATTTCCGTAAATATTGAGTTATTAGGAAGCAGCATGGGTGGCTGTTTGAGATCCCAAGTTGCAAACCTGGTAAAAGAACCTTGCAAATTGTGGGCCGAAGTAGACAACGTTGAGTAGACCCCCCTCACTCTTGGGTGCTTCGTTCAGTCGCCTTGTCCATCTTCTCCACTTCTGCTCTGTAGTGATGGGAGGAAAAAAAGGCAAGCACTGACTTTGCCGTTGTTTCTGGGGTAGCGCTCCTGGAGCTGGGTTTGGAGCCAGGATCAGGCCTGTGTCTAGCCCAAGCTTTGCAGCGACTTTGGGCATGTCGCTGGTCCAGATCCCGTCCTCGCAGCCCTTCAGGGCTGTGCGGGGCCAGGCGCTGCTGCCCTGCAGGATATGAAGCCTCGCGCCCAAGGCCAGCACCCAGAGGGAGCGCGGTGGCTCATGCAGCGGGGCCAGGGCTTCCCAGGGAGGCGGGTGACGGGTTAGGGGTGCTGAGCTGCCGTGCTCCGTCCCTTCCCATTCCCTCGCCACTGGAGACTTGCATAAGCCCGGAAGCAGGATCCAGCCCAGGAGGGAGGATCCAGCCCGGGAAGCAGGATCCAGCCCGGAGCTGCCGGCTGCATTAGTAATTGGAGCTGCAGGCAGCGGATGATTCAGTGGCGGTGGTGGTGCCGTGACGGCCGAGGGGCTGCCTGCCGCGGGCGAGCCCGGCCTCCCGCACCCGGCACCCGCAGCGCTGCGGCTGGGCCGGGGCTGAGCCCGCGCCGCAGGGCGCTGCCGTGGGGGGTGGTCCCAGCCCCACGCGGGGCGAGGACACGTCCAGGGCAGGTGCGGGTCCTGGCTGCCGCCTTCCTCTTGGTGTGAAGCCGTGTCCGTGGCGCTGCTGCCGCCTGGGTGGCTGCCCTGGCTGCTTCGCGGCCCCGCAGAGCGGGTCCTGGGCTTGGCAGCCTGCCGCTGCTCCCGGTGGGGACGCTGTGAATGCCACCGCTCTGTGCCTGCTGATGAGCCCGCTGCTGCTGTTATCTCTGGTGACAGTGACGGGAGCTGTGCACCCACTCCGCGGATTAATGTGGGGCACGCAGACCTGAGAGATGGCAAAAAGCCTCAGCTTACTCATCAGGAAAAAAGGCTGGGGCTGTCTGTCCCGGGGTGATTTTACAGGTTTGTGTCCTTGGCATTCTGCAAAGCCTGAAGCCCCAGCCCCAGGGACGCCGCAGTGACAGGCTTCTGGGGAGAGCAGCGCCGCTGACTTGCCCTGGCTGCGTGGTTTGGGTGCGTGTGGGTGTTTGGCACCGCACCCACTGCTCTGCCGCTGCTGGGGCTGAACTTCTGCAGGTGGCTTCTTAACCCACTTCTGTGTGTGACCTCGTTTTTTTAGGCTCTGAGTATTTCTTACAACTTTGCAAAGCCCGCCAGGCCCCGGTGCACCCTGCTCAGCCCCAGCAGTGTCTTGGTTGACTGGATTAGGCTGATGGGGAGCGATGCATGGCACAGAGGCAGACGGGTCAGCCCCAGGAGCTGCCAGAGCTCTGTGCTCAGGTGATGGTGCTGAGCAGGGATGTCCCCAGTGTCCTGCCTGGGCACTGCTGCTCGGAGGGGCCTGGGGGTCTCCATGCCCTCCTCTCCTGCTGGGGACGGGGCAGGCCTGGGCTCTGCCATGGCTCCGCAGCTGCCCAGCTGGGGAATGTTGTGCCAGGCCTGGGGTGAGCTGCGCAGGGGGACAGCAGCCGTCCCTGCTCTGAGGCCTTCAGCATCTCCTGTCACCAGTGCTGTGGTTCAACTAGGTCAGAAGTAAGGGGGGGCAAGGATCCTAATTAATTTGTTTTCAGATATTTTTAGCAGCCTGGACTGGATCTTTTCTTCTGTGCACGTGCTGCCCTCCAAGGAACAAAGTGTTGGCGTTGCAGCCAGGCCTCCTAAGAGACTGCCTGAGGATCTGCCCCCTTTGTGTGTGCATGGGGGGCGATGGGGGCCACGTCGTCTCCTTTGGTCCTCCAGGTCCTGCCCTGGCCCCGTGGGGTTGTGCAGGCTCCCGAGGCGGTGCAGGGCTGTGCCCGGCTGGCGCGGTCGCTCGGTCTCTGTTCCTCATGGCTCGGTGCAGCCGATGCCCCTCTGGGGCTTGCTTGGTGTGGGGGGGCCTTGGCACGAGCCGGGGGGGGAGTCTTGCAGCCAGCCCTGTGACACCTTGGGGTCCTGCCCGGGGGCCCTGGGGGGGCTCGGTGCCCCCCACCTGCCCTCTGCCCCCAGGGGAGCGTGGTGCCGAGCCATGCCGTGCCGTGCTGTGCCGTGCTGTGCCCCCCCCGGCTGGCAGCTTGCAGAGGGCACCCAGGAGCTGGCCCCATGTGATGTCATGCTTGTGTAGCGGTGACATCACTCGCGGTTGCCATGGCAGCGGCTCACTCACCTCCGTGTCGTTGGAGGAAGGGCAGGGGCCGGGGGCAGGGGTGCCCTGGGGGCTGTGCCCGGGGCTGTGGGGGGCTCGGGGGGCTCCATGCCTGCCCCGTCCCCCCGCCCCCCCCCCCCCGGCGGCCGCGCCCCGGCCGGGGCGCGGGAAGGGCGGGGGGCGGCCGGGCGGGGGGGGCGCCCGGCCGTGCCCCCCCCCCGGCAGGGGCTCCCTGGCCAGGGGTCTCCCCACCAGCACCTGGCTTTGTCTCCCCCCCTCGCTCCAGGGCCTGCCAGGGTCTTGGTGCTGCCGCAGGCTGACCACCAGCAAAAGGAGCACAGCACCAAGAGCCCCCTGCAGCCCCGGGCCGCATCCTGCGCCCGGGCCCCCAGGATCAGTCACAGGGCTGTGCTCCCTTGGGCGAGCGGAGGGGTGACACCGGGGTGGCCCGTCCCCTAGGGTACAGCAGTGACACGGGTCCTGCCAGCTGTCATGGCTCTGGTGGCCGGACGGGGCCACGCGTGGATGTGGCGGTGCCTGCGAGGGGCGTTGGGCCGTGCTGCAGCCACAGGTCCCGTGGGGGCCGCGGGGTGCCAGCCTCCTCCGTCCTCCCCCAGGTTTTACTGGGACTTCACAATGCTGCTCTTCATGGTGGGCAACCTGATCATCATTCCCGTGGGCATCACCTTCTTCAAGGAGGAGACCACGGCGCCCTGGATCGTGTTCAATGTGGTCTCCGACACCTTCTTCCTGATGGACCTGGTGCTGAACTTCCGGACGGGGATCGTCATTGAGGACAACACGGAGATCATCCTGGACCCCGAGAGGATCAAGAAGAAGTACCTGAAGACCTGGTTTGTGGTGGACTTTGTCTCCTCCATCCCTGTGGACTACGTCTTCCTCATCGTGGAGAAGGGCATAGACTCGGAGGTGTACAAGACAGCCCGCGCCCTCCGCATCGTTCGCTTCACCAAGATCCTCAGCCTGCTGCGGCTCCTCCGCCTCTCCCGCCTCATCCGCTACATCCACCAGTGGGAGGAGGTGAGGGGCTGCGCGGCGCTGGGCGAGGGGCTTGGGGAACCCAAACCGTCAGCGGGACGTCTGCGTCGTCATCTCTGGGATGGAGAATGGGAGCGGTCCCATGAGGGTCCGGGGCTGCCCTGGAGCTTGGGGGCGGTCGGGGACATGGGGCCAAGAGCTGGCGGCGTCCTCCCGTGTCCCCGCTGTGACACCGGGACGTGGGCACACTCTGAGTCCCTGCAGCACCGAGCTCCCTGGGGCCGCTGAGCGCCGCCGCTGAGCCGTGCCCTGGGAGTACACGTGCGTGTGTGTGTCTGTGTGTCCCTGGGGACACCCCATGGGTGACAGCACCCCATGCTGGCAGGTGGCTCACTCCGTGCCCACCAACAGCTCAGCGGCATCCTGCTGCACCCCACCTGTGGCCAGGGGGCTCCTTCCCACCACCCCCTCCCCACCGGGGCCCCGGGGGGCTGCAGGCACCGTAGGAGCTGCCGGCCTCGGGGCAGAGTGGGAGGCAGGACGCTGGGGGGGCTGCAGGGGCTGTGCCTTTGTGCCTGGATGCAGCGTGCTCGGCTTCGCCGCGTGGCTGCGGTGCGTGGGCTGCAGCCTGTGACAGCCCCGATGGATGCGGCCGTGCAGGTGCTCGCTGCAGCACGGCGCCGGCTCTGCGCGAGTGCCTGGAGGGGGGGAGCTGCCTTCGCGCCCTCCTCTGCCTCGCTCGTCCCCAGGCCCCACATCCCAGCCTGCTGCACCCTCCTCAACGGCTGGGCTCTGCTGCAAGCGCCTCCTGCAAGCCCCGTGTCCCAGTGTCCCCCCCAGCAGCCCTCCCGGCCCTGCACCCCGCGGGGCTCCTGTGCTTTGCACATTTCAGTTCCAGAGGGGTCACCAGGGAGAGCTTTGGGGCTGAGCTAAATGGGTGCGTGGCCAGGCCGATCATGCTGGCAGTGGCATCTGCTTGCAGGGGATGCATTCGGGGCTGGGGGCCGGGGTCCTGCCCACCCCACGTGCCCTGGCTGGGATGAGCAGCCGCAGACCCCAGGGCTGGGTGCAGAGGCTGCTGTGACTTTGCTGTGCCCTTGTCCTGCCGCTGTGCCTTTGCTGTGCCAGCTGCTCTGTGTGATGCTGTGGGGCCCCAGCCTTGTAGCTGCAGCAGGAGGAAGACTGGGGGGTATTTAATTTGACTTCTTTTTTGCTTCTTGATTTCAACTTTGTTTTTTTTTTTTTTTAAAAAAAAAAGTTTAAAGGAGAAGGGACAAGTCCTAAGACTTTTTCCCTTTGCCCCACTGTGTTCACCCAGAGGTGAGAGGCACCGAGGACACGCAAGGCTGTGACCGGGAGGCTCGGGGCAGTGAGGGCACACCGGGGCCTCTGCCAGGGGCACCTTGGGCCATCTCTGTCGAAGCCGCCTCGTGCTGAGCGCAGGGATGGCCCCGCTCCTTCCTCCCCCGGTGCCCTCGGCTCTCGCTGAGCGCCGTGAGCCACCTTATCCTGATCAAAGCCCGCAGCCACCCGCGCTTCCCGGTGCTGCGGCTCGCAGGCACCCCACAGCTATAAATAGGCAGCAGGAGCGTGGCTGCCTTGGGGAGGACAGGGGCCGTTAATGGCTGATTTGGCCGAGGCTGTGCAGGTTGAGCCTCGTGCCGCAGGATGCGGGCGGTGTTCTGCCTCGCAGCCCCGCTCTGTGCCCGACTCCATCGGTGTCAGGGCAGCCGGGGCTGTGCTGCAGGGGGCTCAGCCCCCACAGGTGTTTGTGGCTGTGTCCTGCACCCAGTGACGTGCTGCGAGCAGGGGCTGGGGCTGGGGCTGGCTGTTCGGGGCTGTTCGGGGCTGGACCCGCACCAGGCTTGTGCTGGAGGCAGCCACTTGTGGGTGACAACGGGGCTGGCCACGCTTCGTTCATCCAGGGACCTCTGCGAGGGGGCAGCGGGCCTGGGCACTGGCAGGGTGGAAGCTGCTGGGGGGGTGAAAAGGCAATCCCACCCCCCCCCCGCTCCGCAATGGGGCCGGGCAGCGGCTGAGGCTGGCCAGGATGGTCCTGGTCCCGCACTCACGTGGTTGCCTTCGTGCCCCGGCCCCTGCAGATTTTCCACATGACTTACGACCTGGCGAGCGCTGTGATGAGGATCATCAACCTCATCGGCATGATGCTGCTGCTGTGCCACTGGGATGGCTGCCTCCAGTTCCTCGTGCCCATGCTGCAGGATTTCCCCCAGAACTGCTGGGTCTCCATCAACGGGATGGTGGTGAGTGCTGCCCCCCCCCCCCACCGTGCCCCCTCCCTTGGCTGCTCCCCGTCCCGGGGGGCACGCTGCGCCCTGGTCCGGGCAGCACTGGGGACGCAGACACCCCCGCAAACCATCCCTGCAGTTCAGCAGGGATGAAGGCACAAGGCAGGGATTGCCTTATGGAGATCCCATCCCAGTTTCAGACAAATCCACCCCCCCGTCCTGTGCCCCTGGCAGCCTGGTGGTTTCTGGGTGCTGCCCTCCCCATGGGGCCAGCCGGCTCCTGGGGGTCTGGGCCCAGGGACACGCTCGCCCCAGGACCACTCACCCTGGCAGAGCGTGACGGCTCTCAGGACGCGGGGAGGGATCGATCGCTGGCAGGAGGAAGATGCTGATGTGGCTCTGCCCCTGTCCCCTGCCTCCATCCCCTTCTCATTAGCAACAAAGCTGCTATTAATAAATAATGGGACACATTGCTAATTGCTCCCTGCAATCTCAGCCCTGGTACAGGCTCATCTTCCTCCTGCTCTTTCCATTCATCCCTTCCGTTCTGCCGGGTTTCCATCCCCGTGCTATTTTCCCTCCCTGCCTGCCTTCCTGCCTTTCCTCTGCTCCCCGTCTCACGCTCCTCTTCCCCGCCACGTCCATTCTCGAGGGGAGCCGAGGCTTGGTGCGCGGCCAGCCCTGCAGCCCCCTGCCCATCCCATCCCAGCTGGGCAGGGGGCCCCCAGGCAGTGCTGCGAGAATGCAACTGCCAGGCCATCGGGGCTTGGGCCCTGCACGGGGCTTCGCAGGGGCTCTCTGCGTGTTTGCAGAGCAGTGCAAAACATGCAGAACGGCTGGTGAGCTAAAGCGAAGCCAGGCAGGACGGCGAGGTGCAGAAACCCTCCCGTCTGGTGGATGCTGTGAAGGGAGCAGAGCACGGCGGGACCGCTGCCAACCCAGCCGGTGCCTGGTGTTTGGATTTGTTTGGATCTCACCTGCGCGGTGAGACTGTCAGGAAAAAAACAAACAACAAAAATCATATTGCTTAGCGCTGCTGGGAGCTGCAAGCAGAGAACTGAGCCAGGGCCGCGCTTTGTACCCACGTGTGTGAGTACTCACACCCGCACGCAGCTGCGCGCCCGCGGGGCTGACTGCTGCGCTCTCCGGTGCTGCAGAACGACTCCTGGAGCGAGCTGTACTCCTTCGCCCTCTTCAAGTCGATGAGCCACATGCTCTGCATCGGCTACGGGAAGCAGGCGCCCGAGAGCATGACAGACATCTGGCTGACGATGCTGAGCATGATCGTGGGGGCCACCTGCTACGCCATGTTCATCGGCCACGCCACGGCCCTCATCCAGTCGCTGGACTCCTCCCGGCGCCAGTACCAGGAGAAGGTAGGGCTGGGTGGGACTGGGCGGGACTGGGACCACAGTTCCTGTCCTGTGCCCGTCTGGTGCAGCCCTCCCGGTGCGTGGGCGCCTGCGGGTGCAGCCAAGCGGGGCGAGGGCTCCGTGTGCAGCCGGGGCTGGGGCCGGGGCTGGGGCCGGGGCTGGGGCCGGGGCTGCTCTGCCTGCTGTGGACGGGGTGGTGGGGCCGGACCTGGCAGCACAGGACCCTGACCCGGCTGACGCTGCCACCCTCCCTGTCCACGCAGTACAAGCAGGTGGAGCAGTACATGTCCTTCCACAAGCTGCCCGCCGACTTCCGCCAGAAGATCCATGATTACTACGAGCATCGCTACCAGGGCAAGATGTTCGACGAGGACAGCATCCTGGGGGAGCTCAATGAGCCCCTGCGCGAGGTATGGTCCTGGGGGCTGGAGAGTGGCAGCTGGGAGGAAGGGGCCCCTGCTCTGACCCCCCCCCCGTGGTCAGGGACCCCCTGCTCCCAGCCATGACGGGGAGCTGCAGGTCCCAACACTCCCGCGGGACATGCGCACACCTCTGGCTCTGGCTTTGCAGCGCCAAGTGCGGTTGAGTCCTTGCACAACTGTGTCTGCGCTGACACCTCTGTGTACGTGAGCCAGGCTCCAGGGACTGTGTCCCACCTCCCCACCTGCTTCCTCCCCTCCTTCCCCTGCAGGAAATCGTGAACTTCAACTGCCGCAAGCTGGTGGCCTCGATGCCGCTGTTTGCCAACGCGGACCCCAACTTTGTCACTGCGATGCTCACCAAGCTGAAGTTTGAGGTGTTTCAGCCGGGCGATTACATCATCCGCGAGGGCACCATCGGCAAGAAGATGTACTTCATCCAGCACGGCGTGGTCAGCATCCTCACCAAGGGCAACAAGGAGATGAAACTCTCCGACGGCTCCTACTTTGGAGGTGAGCCCCTGGGGGTCCTGAGCCTGGCTCCCCTTCCAGGGTCTGTGAGAGGCACCAGGATGCTCGTGCTGTCCTGGGAGCCCCTGGGATCGGTGGCTCTTGCCCTCTGCCCCGCCTCCCACCCTGTTTCCAGTTCTTGCTGGTGGGGTTTTGGCTTTGGCACCATTGTACCTCCCCTCCCCAGAAATCTGCCTGCTGACCCGCGGCCGGCGCACAGCCAGCGTCCGGGCAGACACCTACTGCCGCCTCTACTCGCTCTCCGTGGACAACTTCAATGAGGTGCTGGAGGAGTACCCCATGATGAGACGGGCCTTCGAGACCGTGGCCATCGACCGCCTCGACCGCATTGGTAGGGCTCTGGGGGCTGCAGGGGCACGGGGCCATCCTGCTGGCACATCCCGCTGCGCTGCTCCTCGGCACTGCCTGTCCCTGTGCCTCTGGGGAGCGAACGCCCAAAGGGCTGCGATGGGAACTTCGGGGTGCAGGGACCCTGTGGGGTGCTTGGATCGGGGGGTGGCAGTGTGTGGAGGTGGCCCCGGGGATGGTTGGTGAGGGGCCAGGACAGCCCTTGCTGGGGCTGGGGGCCTGGCACAGCACCAGCACTCATCGCTCTCCCCACCCCGTCCCTCTTCCTGCAGGGAAGAAGAACTCGATCCTGCTTCACAAAGTGCAGCACGACCTCAACTCAGGCGTCTTCAACAATCAGGAGAACGAGATCATCCAGGAGATCGTCAAGTACGACCGGGAGATGGTGCAGCAGGCGGAGCTGCAGCAGCACACGGCCATGTACAGCCCGGTGCAGCCCCAGGTCACCTCTGCCATCGCCACCCTCCAGCAAGCCGTGGCTATGAGCTTCTGCCCCCAGATGGCCAGCCCGCTGGTGGGCTCCATGGCGCTGGGCTCGCCCCGCATGATGCGCCGCTTGCAGTATGCCCAGGCCGTGCCCAGCCCCTTCGCTGTCTCCCCGGTGCTGCTGCAGCAGAGCCCCCCGCAGCAGCCGCAGCCCCCCACGCCCCACGCCAACCCGTCGCCCTCGCAGGACCAGGTGCCGCCGACCGCCCTGCCCGCCTCCACCAGCGCCCTCGCCGCCGCCAGCCCGCCGTCCCAAAGCCCGCTGGCCAGCCGGACGTTCGCCTACGGAGGCGCCAAGGGGCAGCTGGGCTCCCAGCTCTCCCTGAGCCAGCAGCAGGCCCCCGGCTCGCCCCCGCGGCTGGCCGTCCACAAAAGCACACAGGCGCTGCACACCAGCAGCCTCAGCCAGGATTCGCGGCCCCTGTCGGCTTCGCAGCCCTCCCTGCCCCATGGGCTGGCGGCCGGCAGCACCCAGAGCCCCCCGGCCTCGGCGCGAGAGTCCTGCACCTCCATCGGCGGGGGCCCGGCCGCTGCCTCGCCGGGCTCAGCGCCCCCCGCCGGGCTGCGGGGCCCGGCCTCCTCGCGGGGGGCCCTGTCCCACCCGGTGCCCACAGGGCCACCCGCCCTGCAGCAGGACTCGGAGGCGGCCCGCAAGGATTCGGTGGGCAGCACGCCCGACACGGACCCGGCCAAATCCAGGCTGTCTTCCAACTTGTGACCTCCGCACTGCGCCGGCCAGCAGGCGGGCATGGGGACGAGTGTGCCGGGGGGCTGCGGTGTGGGTGGCCAGCCCTGTGTCTGCTGCTCCCAGCCTGCACATCCCCACCGAGGCGTCCACGCCAGGGGCACCTCCGCACCCCTGGCCACCTCCAGTCCCGCTCCCCAGCTTCCTCCCACCCGGGGTGGGGGGCTTGGGAGCTCCGTCACCGCCAACCAAAGTCTGGCCCCGTCTCCTGCTCCCTGCAGGGATGCTCCACTGCCCCTGGCTGCCCAATAGAAGCCACAGCTGCATCATCCCCTGTGATCAATGCTGTATATGATATCTATGACCTGAATACAAACCTGTATGTGTGCATCCGCAGGACACCTCCCTGGGGGGCTTAGGCACGCTGGCCAGCCCCAGTGCCACCGCGTGTCCCTGCCTCCCCTCCCACAGAGCGATGGCGAGGGGTGATGGTCGAGGACTGGAGGTAAGTTGTGGGGTCTGCGGGATTGCGAGACCCCGTGCACACACCAGCTCCCGGTGCCAGCCCAAGGCGGGGCTGGAGGTGAGCTCTGCACACTCCCTGCTGCTGGAGCTGGGGGAGCCGAGCCCTGGGGGGCCCCAGGGGCAGTTGCCGGTGAGGCAGCACTGGGCTCCCCTGGCTGGCAGGCTGGGGAAGGCGCACTCTGCGTGTCTAACGGTGTGCCCGTGTGTACACGTGCACCGAGGGATGTAGGTGTGAGTGTGGGTGCACGTGTGCACAGCCTGGCACGCTGGAGCCTTCCACATTGAATGTATGCAGTGCCCCCCGAGCGAGGGGCCACACACCCCCCTGCAGCCGCAGAGCCAGGGGGACAGGGCCCCACTCCCAGCGCCCACCTTGCCATCCAGCCCATCCTGTGCAATAAACGTCAGCACCTGACAGAGCTACGCACGACTCCGTCTCTGCTTTTCCTTCGCCACGGTCCCTGCCTGCCGGGGCTCCGGCTGCTCCTGGCCGTGCTCCCGGTGCTCGGGCCCTGCCAGCAGGCACAGCCCCAGGCTGGGCTGCAGGAGCCAGGTTTGTCCTTTAAAGAGCTGCTGCCCGGCCAGCGAAGTGCCACGGCCAAAAAGCCTCCTCCCAGGACCCTTCCCCTCCAGCCCTGGCTGGACACCCCGGGGCTGCAGTGGGTTCACCTCCCCCAGGCAGCAGTTGCTGCAGGAGCCGGGCCACAAAGACCCAGCCCCAAGGGAGGAGGGTGGGGGTGGAAGACCAGAGGAGGCTCCTGGCTAAGACTGCAAGGAGCAGTTGTAAGCAATCCTGGGTGGAGGCCGGCTCCCACTCCAGCTTCAGCATTCTGCCAGCTCCAACAGCAACCGCTGCAAGCAAGTTTAGCATCTCTGCTGCAAAGCAGTTACCAGGATGCAACACCCCCCTGGATACCTGAACCCCCACCAGTCAGCATCATGACAGCAGGAGGAGCAGGAGGGGAGAGCCCAGGCAGCCCTCAGACTTCAAGCAAAGACGCTGAGAAGGATAAACTTTCCACCCTGTATTTCAAAAAATGTTTTATTTACAGTATCGTACACTTCCACCCCTGTATGGGTGGTTTTCTTCCCCTGAGACCCAGTGAGCAGAATTTAAACACAGCCCTGGCAAAGAGAGGGGGGAGCTGCAGAGGCTGCGCTACAGCAAGAGCTGGGATGGTGTCCGGTGGCTGGACCTGGGCATGCAGAGAAGCACCAGCCCACAGGGGGAGGCTCCTGCTGGGGTCACGGTCTCCTTTTGCCCCTGCGGGCAGGGGCCCAGCCCTTCAACTGAAGAGGAGGACACGAGGGACAGCACCTGCAGCACAAGTGACAGCCAGGCCAGCTCTGGAGCTGGCAGCAGCGGTAGGGACACACCAACCCCGTCTAATCCCTTGACCCCACGTGAGATCATGCAGCCCTCTCCAGCTCCTCTCCCCTTGCCAGGCAGTGGCAGCGAGTAGTGCAGCCACCCCATCCCCTCCAGCTCCCTGCAGCTGCTCCTGCACTCCTCCAGGAGTCCCAGTTTGCCCCAGCATCTCCACGTGGTGCGGGCGTCATGGTGGGTTGGCGGCTGTTCCCTTTCCCCATGAGCCGCAGGACAGAAGAGCCCTGCCAGCGCCTACCACAGCCTCTGAGGCAGCCAAAGTCCAGAGGCGGTCCAGGGCCGCTGGCTGCCGGGGCTCAGCTGAAGAAATAGGTGGAATCCATCACCTTCATCAGGTTGAATTCTCCTGGGGGAAGCAAGGGAGACCAGAGGTGAGAGGAGAGCAGGGTCGGGGCATGGTGGAGGTGAAGCAACTGGGAGAGAATCTGTCCTGAGCACAGAACTGCTTCAGCTCAGCCCCTGCGGTGGGCTCACAGAGGTCCACATGGAACTGACGGCCCTCTGCATGTCTGGGACAGGGGAGGAACGGCCGGACGGGAGCAAGGAAGAGAAGGCAGAGGGGCACACGTGGCCTCGGTACAAACCAACTGCCTCTGGATCCTGCTGCCTCTGGGGCCGAGCACGGCGGCTGCTCAGCAGCAGGGGCCAGCGCTCGGCTGTGCTCTGCTGTTTCGCAAAGGCAGGGCAAAGTTTAGCCAGATGGTCTGGCAGAAGCATGGTTGAGAGATTAGGAGGAGTTAAACTAATTGCCTTAATCCCATTGCATGTACATCATCTAGATCCTGGCAATTACCGTGCTCAATTCCTCACTCCCATCTCCAGGCAAATGCTTTGTGGCTGGAAACAGATGGGAGAAGAGCAGCAGGACAGGGGACAGCAGGAGCTGGGTCAACCTGGGGCAAAGCCCAGGGGAAAAGCTCCGGGGAAGGCAGGGGCCATTCGCAGGGAGGCTGTGGGGAAACGACCAAAGGTGCTGTCTGCAGTCCAGGACAGGCAGTAAAAATGGATCTTTAGGGACCCCTTTAGTGAGCCTGGAGCCTCGGTATGTCCAACTTCGGACACCGCAAACGTTCAGAGATTTTCAGGGCCATTCCCCAGCTCTTTCCCCTTGTTTTCAAAGAGTTCCCAAACTTTGCAGTTCCCATCCTGTGCTCCTACCCGTCTTGGGGACATTCGACAGCTGCTCCATCAGCTTCTTCTGCCAAGGGGCTCTGCTCTCTTTGCTGGGGCTGGATGAACCAGAAGGAAAGTGAGTCAGCAGGGAGCTCTGGGAGAACACGTGCCCTGTTCCACTCTCCAGTATGGGACCTGACAACTGGCTTCAGCTCATCCAAAACCCTGCACCTTGTGGCAGCAGGAGCCCAGCCCCTGTCACAGCAGCCTCAGGCAGGGACTGAGACACCTGCAGGTGCTCCCCAGACCTGGGGATGTCTCCTTTCACCCGACTCCATGGTGCTGACCAAGGGCTGCACACCGGGTGAGCCCAGCTTCTCTTCCTGCCTCATGCACGGGGAAACCAAGGCCCAGATGGTACGGCCCACCCCAGGGCCACAGAGGGATCCAAGCACTGAATCCGACTTCAGTAATGCAGCAAAAGGATGTCAACGCCTTGAGCTTCACACCGAAGTTTAAGACAACTTGGGTGTCAGTTGGGAAGGAAGCAGAACTTCCCGTGGGATCAGCCCCCAGCGAGATGGCACAGCATGGGAGCAGCCGTGTCCCATGTGGCAGCTGTGGGACAGGGAATTGGCAGGAGGGAGCGGACTGGGGGCTACCCGTGGCCAAGCAATACCTGCAGTACTTCTTCAGCATGAACTTGGACAGATCCTGCAGGATCTTCTGGCTGTGCAGAGCCACGAATTGCTGCCGACAGATCTGATCCAGGGAGCAATGGTGAGTCGCAGGTTAAGAGGCGTTTTCCCCTCCTTCCCCTCAGTGCTTCTCAGCCAAGACAGGTCAGGGGTGAGAGGAGGGAAAGCAGCAGGCAAGAGTGGGAAAGGGGGGCTGCCAGACAAGGGTGAAGGGAATCAGTGTGGGGAGGTGGGAAGCAGAAGCCGATCCCCATTTATCGATCCATCGCACAACAGCCCTGCAGCAGCTCAGAAGAGCCCAGGGCAGGACAGAGGCGCTGACTCTGCTCTGTGCTGCTCTCCACCCCCCTGAAGGGTGGCAGGGGCAGGTCTGCGGCACCAAGAAGCCAGCTGCAGCCACCAGCAAGCACCCAGGCTCACCCTGCCTGGGTAAGTCTATCAGCCTATGGAGCGAAGCCCAGGGGAGGCAAGGGCTGGCAAGTGCCCAGAGGACAGATCAGCAAGGTCCCTGCTCGCGGGGGCCTCAGGAGGACACTTTTACCTGGTTCATGATGTCCACAGTGAGCGCGTGAGTCCAGTAGCAGTCGTGGACTGAGACGAAGGTCAGACCCTGCCTGGGAGGCAGCAGAAGGTGCTGTGAAGCGGCGCTGAGAGCCCCAGCTCTGCCATGTTCCCTACCCCACAGAAACCCTGGGGCTGGCACGTGTGCAAAGGGAACTCCTTGTGCAGGGCCCGAAGGCCTTCCAAGAGAGGTGACCAACCCCTGGGAGCTCCCCGGCCCTGCCCTGCTGCCTCCTCCCAGCCCTTCTCCACCAGAAAGCCCAGCAGTGCCTTGCCCTGACAGCCCTCAGCCAGCAGCAGGGGCAGGAGCCCCAGCACCTACCTGAAGCAGTGCAGAGCCGTGAGCATCATGTGCGTTGAGTCCAGGGAGTGGATGAAGTTGGGCGGGAAGGCGTTTTTCTGCTTCACTGTGTCAGGCTTCCTGCAGCACAGAGCAGGACACAGGAGGAGCTGGGGCATGTCCAGGGCCAGGATGAGAGAGCCAGGGCAGAGCCAGCCAAGACCTGGGGCTGATGGGGGCAGCCCTGAAGGGCTCCAGCTCCTCCAGCTGGCTTTCCACGGCTCAGGGGAATACCAGCAGCTTTGGCACATGTTGGCAGGTTCCACTGATGGGAAGGTTTTGTCCCCAAAGCACAGAATTGGGCATCAGGGACTCGGTGAAGACCGCAGGCTCATACTTACTGGTTGGTGTTGGTGGAGCTCTTCACACTCAGGTTCTGCATGTTGGAATTCAACTGCAGGAAGCAAGGGGATCAGCTGTCACACCATGCTGCCCAGACAGTACGAGGCAATTAGCACTGCTGCTCGCTTCTGGAGGGGGGAGCGCGCCAGCAAGGTGCTCCACACGCTGTAGGGAACAACCCTGCTGGACGGGGACGTCTGCCGGGCACCCCAGGCACTGCGGCAGCTGTCACTCCCCAGTGGCACCTTGCCTGCTTCCCCTCCAAGGATGCTGACAAGCATCTTTCACCCCTTCCAAGGGAGATGGAGATGCTGATTCACCCTGCGGGGGCTGAGAAGAGCTCCTGGAGGTGGGATGCACCCACCCGCTCCCCCCCACGCAGCCGACGTGAGGCCACCAGAGGGTGGCTGTGAGGACGGGACGAGGCAGGCCGGGGAGATGTGAGTCAGTGCAGCAGCGCGGGGGAGGCGAGAGCAGCGAGGCTGAATCATGCGAGCCCCGAGGAAGGCTCCGCAGAGCAGAGAAGGGGCCTGAGCCCCAGCTGCCGGAGTGGGACGGGAGCGGCAGATTCCTCGCAGCCCGCCCACACGCTCCAGTCTCTGCGGTGAGGCTGGAGGATGCGCGTGCACATAAATCCTGCGGGCTCTGCAGGCTCACCCGCAGGCAACGCCAGCCCGCCGGCCTTCAGCTCGCTGCCTCGAGCCCTGCTGCACTTTCCCTGCTCCCCATTGCGGCAGAGGGAAGGGCAAATGGACGTAGCTTTGTCACCAGACACTCACCACAGTGGACCTGACCCGATAGTAGGGCTGCACGACGGGGAGGCCCATGGGGGTGACCCACTCCACCGTCTGTCCCGACTGGGCGATGAGCTTGGCACTCTCCGTCAGCCAGTGCTTGGGCAGAGGGAAGGGGGAAGAAGGAGGCTGCAGTTAGTACGGGCAGCGGCAGACCCCGCTCCCTCCCAGCACCTGCATGTCCAACCTCCTGCCACAGACCGGGACAGCCCAGCACATACGGGGGAGCCTGGCCCTGCACCGGGCACAGCCCCACAGCTCTGGGCTGCGACAGGAGGATCCCCCCTGGGCCAGAACCCAGAAACAGCTCTCCCCACAGAGCTCCTCGCTGCCCTGGTCTACGTTTGGGTGGACCAGCGAAGAAGAAAAGGGAGAGAGAGGCGAGAGGCATCTTACCTGGATGTCTCGAGTTGCTGAGAACATCTCCTTGATGCCGTTAAACACCTGCTTCACGAGGTAGTGAGATGCTTCCCACAAGTACTCCTGCACAGACCAGAGGCAGAGTGAGGGGCAGGCAAAGGGGCAGCGAAAGACACGAAGCCAAGTAACGGGAGCTGGGGTGAGCTACGCAGCACCTCTGCTCCCTGATGCCTCAAAACCGCCTCCACCACAGACTGTGCCAAGTCCTGAGCTGCTGCGGAGGGCTGGGGGTTGTGACGGAGGGGGGCTGAGGTCAGCATTTCCCACAGCTCCTTGTCTGAGGGCAGCCTAACCTCGGCGTGACGTCCTTGTGAGGCTCTCACTGCCTCATCTGTCCCCCGGAGTGCAGCAGGGACAGAAGCGCCCCCAGCACCAACCTGCCCCAGCACGCCGCCCCCTCCGCGGGGACTGTCTCAGCGGGGTCATGGTACGGCAGCAGCGAGCCTCCAAGGGCTCTGCTGGGGACAAGGCCACTTCCAGAGGGAAGAGCACGGCCACAAACCATGTTTTACATCCAAAACACCAGCTGAGGCCACCAAGGACCCAGGAAGGATGAGGAACAGCCCCACCTGAAGACCCCACACATCCCTTAGCACCCACGAGTGCTGGCAGCCAGCTCTCCCCCAGAGCAGGAGGGAATCCCACAGGACGGGCAGTCCAGGTGCCTCTCCCAGCAGGGGCTGAGCTGAGGAAGACGCTGCAGGGAGGCTGGGGCGGGCACGCTACCTCGGGGAACTCGTCGATCTCCTTGAGACGCTTCTCTATCTGCAGCCGCCCGCCGTAGCGCGTGACGCCGTACACCACCGTCATCACCGTCTGCTTCACCACCTTGCGGCTGATGAAGCCCTCCAGCACCTGGGCGATCTTCAGCCCCTCTGCAGCATCCTTCTTCCGAAACTCCTCCACCTGGGGAGCAGAGCGCCCTGCGGCTCAGCACCACCCCCCCGGCTGTGCTCGCCCAAGACCCCTCCGTGGCCGGGGGACCCCGTGAGCTCTCCCCCAGCTGCACACTGCCTGGCCTGAGCTATCATCATAAACCCTGTGGCCCGCCTTCGCCTGCCCTGGCTAACAGAGCGCATCTGCCGCAAGAATCAGGAGGCAGCTGGATGCTGCAGGTCACCGTGCCCGCGGGGAGCGGAGCCTTCCCCTGCTGCCTCAGCAGAGCCGCGGCCCTGGCGGCTGCGCGGTGCCGGACATCACAAGGACACGGCACCGCGACTGCAGCGCAGGACGAGGGCTCTCCTGCCCCCGTCACCCCGCGGGGACCTCTGAGCAAGCCGTGCACCCCACGCAGGCCCCTCCTGGGCGCACGTGTGCTGCTGCCCCTGTAGACATGCTGAGAGCCAGGGGTTCAGCGCCCACTGGACGTCTGGTAGGGCTCGCACGCTTCCCAGCGGGCTCGTTTCACATCACGTCTTGCCGAGAAAACAGACGTCTTGGCAGCGGGGCCAAGGGCTGAATCCCTTCCCCCTCCTCCCCACGCATCTCAAACGAAGAAAACCCCATTGCCTGCAGGCCAGCCAGCTGTCAGCAAGAGGTGAGGAACGCTCTGCTCTCCTCCACCTCTCTACTCTGCTCCTCCCAAGATTTCATTCAGGAGTGAAGGGGAGCAGAAACCCCAGTGGATTTCTCACAGCCACGTGGATGGAGACCGATCTCCAGCCTGACCCCGCTGCAGGTGCTGCAGTGACCCCATGTGGGGTGATCCTGACTCAGCCCACGCTCCCCCAGCCCACACACTGGTCCCACCCCAACCTTTCTGCTGGAGCTGCAGTGACCCCGCGCAATGAGGGGCAGAGCAGGTCCAGGACTCCTCCCCGGGTCCCTCCACGCCTCACCTGCTGGGCCACCGCGCTGTACACGTCCTGGGGGATGCTGCAGGGCATCAGATTGACAGAGACGGCACCGATAAGGTCCCGGCCCAGAGCCGCGTAGTGCTGCAGGCCATTGCAAGAGCCGTCCTGTGCGGGAAGAGAGGACGGAGAGGAGTTGTTAGCACGGGGACGGGGTCCGGCTCACCCGCTCCTGCTCAGCAGCACGGATACCCCTGGCTCTGGAGGGTTATTGCTGCTTCCTCCCCTTGGTGGGCAGGTTTGCAGCTTATCTCTCAGCAGTGGCCAGGGCCGTGCCCGTTTCCATTCCCCTTCTGCCAGTTTTCCTGTCTGGACCTCATCGCTAACTGCTGCTGCCAATGAGGTTTAAAAAAAGAAAAAGGAAAACTTCGCATCACACTGCCCTCCCCAACTTCTCAAAGAGAGAGCTCCATGGAAACACTAAAAAACAGAAAATTTGGGAAACAACGAATGTGTCTGGGATGCTAAAAGCGGCCCCACAACCCGGCAGTCAAAACAGATCTCAGAAAACCCGGGAGCAGGACTGGAGGCAGGCAGAGGCAGGGACAACCAGGATCCCTCCGCAAGCCCACAGCTGCCCGAGCAGCTCCAGCCACGCGGCCTCGACATCCTTCCTTCTGAGGCAGAAGCCCAGCTTCCAGCCCTCCCCACGGCTGCAGCCTGACACCCCGACTGATTTGTCACAGGCACTGGCCTGCGGCCCTCCTGGGACCTGAAGGACAGCGTGGGAAGGCCCCGCCGCCCCCAGACAGCGCCAGGTGAAGCACTGCTCACAGAAGCTGTGCCCCTGCCTCGGGTCGTCCCTGCTCATCCTGTCTCAGGCTCTGCCTGGCCAGAGGCAGCCTGCAGTTGCCGGCAGGATCAGCTCTCCTCCTCCCACCTCCCTCCCCAGGCCCTGCAGTGCAGCACGCTGGAGGACAGAACCGACAGGGCTTCGGCAGCCCTGCTGCTGCAGTGGAGCTGCCGCTATGAACCGAGCGCTGATGACTCAGGTGGAAACAGACTCCTGTGCCCTCCAGAAAGAGTCCTTGCTTGAATTTTATCCCCTGCGCCCTCTGCACACCCCCAACTGCTCTCTTGATTTTTGTTGTCATAACAATGTCATCAGAGCCCGTCACTACAGACGGTCTCGTGCATATTCCAGACCACAGCTAAGAGCAGCGTACACCCCCGTCCGCCCCCCCAACGCTTCATAGGGGCCATCTGATCTTCTAATGAGATAAACGAGCAAACCCCTCTCACCAGGAAAATAATTAATCGCTGTCTCCATGCAGCAAGGGAATTTATCAGTGCAGATAAAGAGCTGGCTGGGCAGGAGATCTGCTGGGACGTAGCAGGAGAAAGGGTTGAAGCTGGGTGTCAGGAGCAATGCCTGGCTCCTCCCTGCGGACAGCAAGCCATCCCCTGGACAGGCTCCGTTAACTAAAGGCAGGCGAAGCAGCACCTAACTGAACTGCTTCGTTTATGGCTGCGGGCAGCAGCAAATTGCTGAAGTTTTCAAATCAAGACGCCTGGAGGCTGCGCTCCCTTCTTCGGAAAGCCTGGCCACGCTGCATAGTGAACACAGCTGGAGACCTGGGTGCTTCTGCTCTGCCCCCAGCTCCCTGCCCGGCCTGCCAGGCCGTGCAAACCCATCGGCACCCACCTGGTGAACCGGGAAGTGAGAGATGAAGGCTGCTGGGTCCGGGGACCTCGAGGCTTTGGCGATTTCCATACAGCATGCCAAGACTTGCCAGGGTTCGTCGGTGTTCATCCACCACTTCCTGCCCTGGGAACAGGAAAGCACACGCTGGTAGGAGGCAGTGCTCTTGTGGCACCCCACAGCAAAGGCAGGAGAAGTTGAGCCTCTGGGCTCTCAGGAAATGCTGGGCAAGGCACCTCCTCACCAGGCCTCCATGGGGAAGCGTTATTTCCACAATATTTCATGGTGTTTACAGACAGAAATGTGGTACTTAGGAAATCCTGCAATGCTTTGTTTTGCTTTTTCCCCTTAAAGAATTATCTTTCAAAATGTTGCTGTTTCAAAATTGATCTGATTTCCCTTTTTACTTCCCAGAAGCTAGGCTAAACAGGAGGGATGATTAAAGTCTCCTCAGAATTCAAAGAGGACACTGATGCCTTTTTCTCTTAGCACATTTGGAACAACTCCTGCTTGGACTCAAACATGGATTTCCTGATTTCATCGGGTCAGCTGGAGACTCCCAGCCTGCCCAGGGCTAGCTGCAGCCCGAGCTGCTCCCCTCTGGCTCCGGGTCCCACCCCTGCACCTCGAGGCCAGGCAGAGCCCCACCAGCCGCTCCCCACGCACCGTCAGCGGGCGGTCGGCGGAGTCCAGGACCTCCTCCATGATTTCGTTGGCATAATCCAGCCGCTCCTGCAAGCTGTTTTTCTTCTTCAGCCCCGTGAGGTTAATGAGGTGGATCTTCAGCCAGTCGAGGCCCTTCGGCCCCAGGGGCCTGCCCTCTGCAAAGAGCAGGATGGCGCGGGTGACGTCGTTACCCAGGTGGTTGAAGTATGGCGGGCAAGGGTAAGTCCTGCCGCGGAAATCCATGTTGTGAGGAAACCAGAACACCTTGTCCCTCACATAGTTGGCGATGGAGAGCTTGTAGAGCGCGTCCATGCGCAGGCTGTGCATCTCAGCCGCCTTCTTCTTGCACAGCAGCAGCTCGTGCTTCTGGGACTTGTGCCAGGCAGAGGAATTGCTGGGGGTGACGGGAGGCTTGGGGGCCTCGGAGAGGGGCGGCGGGATGTCCAGCTTCTCGTTGCCTTTGTCGTTGAAGATGGAGATGATTATATCCAGCACCGGCTGGTTGATCTTCCACGCGCAGTTGCCCAGCTGGTTCAAGGCGTCCAGCACAGGGTGGAGGTTCACCTGGGGACACTGGTCCAGGAGCTGCTGGTGCTGGTAGGCCCCGTCCACGTAGCGCATCAGCTTGGTGTCGCTCAGCACAAAGGCACCAAAGTGGGGGGAAGTCCAGGGAATCGGGGGGCACAGCATGGGTATGACGGAGGAGCTGAAGGTCAGCGTGGTCTCCGCGGCATCTGACACGAGCTGGGAGAAGATGGGGTGGGGCTTTATCAGCCCGACCTGGAGGAGAGAATCGGAGACGTGAGGGGCAGCAGCAGGGGGAAACCTGGAAGAGCGTGTAGTCAGTCGGCTATAACGACACCGGTCGTACGGAACCAGATGCTCCTTAAAGCCTCAGGGAAGGAAAGACATCGGGGAGGGAAAAGGGCCCTGCAAGAGCCCTCAGAGGTGCCCCACAGAGCCCCAAACCCCCGGGGGCAAGGCTCACCTGCCAGCTGCTGCGGAAGGAGTAGATGTGGTAGAGGACAGGGATAAGCCTGGACTCTAAGCGGGGTTTGAGGGTGTTCCTGGGCACCTTGACGGAGTGCACCAGGATCTCCAGCAAGTACACGCCCAGGCGCATCAGGAGCACGTAGGGCCAGCTGCAGTCCTTGAGAGTCAGGGAAGGCCCGTAGCCTGCTTCCGCCACCAGCTTCTCCCAGTATTCCCGTGGCAAGTACTCCCCAGGCTAGGAGGGGGAAGAAGAAGAATCACGTCAGCTGGAGGGGGCAGCCACACTCCTGTTTCGCTGGACGTGACCTCTGTACCCAGCATGTGGCTGAGAGGGACTCTCCTGCCTCTGTGTCCTTGTGAGCTCCTGCCTGAAAGGGCTATGTGGGGAAGGACTGCTTCTGTGGCTGAGGCAAGGCCAACAAGGAGAATCTGCTTCTGCTGCAGTGCCCCTGTCCTGGCCTGTAAAACCCTTCCCCACCTCCGCACCCACCCCCTGCCCCTGCCCTCCGAACTGCAGATCTGGCTGTGCCCCAGGCGCGTGGCTCTGCCAGTGCCCCGCTCGCCGTGTCCTCACTGCCCAGACCCGTGGCCTCGGCACCCATCTTTCCTCTCCTGCCCCGCACAGCGCACCCTCCTCGAGCCCAGAGCTCCCCTGTGCGGGACGCCTGGCCCCAGCGGTCGCTGTGCTGAGTTCAAGCCTTCAGGAACACCCACAGCCACGCCAGAAGCGACCTGACCCTCATCACGGGGCCGGGGCCTACACAACAGGGCCCCGGAGGTTCCATTGGCCCCTGCAGCATCACAGCCTGGACCCTGTGGGTGTGAGGGGCGCCCACACGAAGCGCCCAGCCCCACCTCTGCTCTGTTCCCATGGGCCCACTGAGAGCCTACCTGGCTGTCCTTCGCCAGCAGCTGGATGTAGTCCTTGTAGATCTCCTGCACCTTCTCGAGCTGGCGGCTGCGCAGCTTCCTCTGGGTGAGGTATCTGTCGTAGACTTTGGAGCCCAGCTCCCTGGCTAGGACAGACAGGGATTCTCCTTGCGGAGAGAGCGTGTTGAGGATCTGAGAAAGGGGAAGGCAAAGAGGGACTTCAGGAGGGAGGAGCAGAAAGACGGAGCAGAAAGAAAGCAGGAGTTAACGTCCCTGTGCGGGGAGCACAGAAAAATGCTGATTCCCGTGATGCTGAGCACATGAGGAAGGATACTCAGGGACAGAGCAGGGCTGCTACAGCTGCTCAGCAGAGGGAGCAGACAGGGCCCACATCTAATAGCCTGGGCAAACCTCAAGATTTGTGCTCTGACTCTACAGCCCTGACTGGGACACCAGAACTTTGTGGAAGCCGCAGGAGGCCCCGTTCCTGTGTCTCTGCGGGGTCAGGGCAGGCTCCTACCTGCATCATGATGTCCACATACTCTTCATCTGGCAGCAGGCACAGGTAGGGGTAGAGGCTGTTGTACCCCGACATCATCCTTTTCTGGGACATGCTGTGCTTCGACTTCTGCAGGGCCTGGAGGATGGCACCACGCCACTGGGAGCGCAGGGCGGCCAGCTGCTTGCGCTGCACAAGGAACAGAAGCAGAAGTCCCGCTGAGGTGAGGGCACCAGCAGGGAGCCGTCCCCTTTCCAGGGCCGAGCCCTGTGGGTCCACGCCAGCCCCGAGGACTGCACCGCCCTCCGCCCCTCGACACCCAGCCCCAGGCACCCTGAACTTACCGCTCTAAGGGCTTGCGGGGTCAGCGGTTTGGTCGACTCCACTGAGTCGATGGTGATGGTGTTGTTCAGCTCCATCTCCAGCTGCTGCTGGAAGCGCTCCCGCAGCTCCTGCACAGAGAAATCCAGCTTGGGGTACGACACCGCCTTCTCCTGCAACGAGAGGGAGGCGTTAAGTGCCAAAAGCCAGAGGAAGAAGAGACGTGCCTGTTCTGCCAGAGGCGGGTGGCTGGGACCGGAGGCCTGAGGTCTCTGGCTCCAAGCTCCGGGGAGCCTGGGATAAGCGGCCTCTGCAGGGGCTGTTCTGCTCCTGTCTGCAGCCAAGCACTGCCCTGCCAAGAAACCCTTCTGGTACATGCAGGTCCTACAGGCCCCCCTACCAGCCCTCGGTGTCGCTGCTCCTCTGTGAGGCAGCTGGAAAGGGTGTTTACTTCCTCAGGCAGCAAATTGTTCTGATGAATTGCACTGGCTGGTGAGCAGAGATCAGGCTGCAAAGTTCTTCCCATGCCACAGTCCTGAGCTGGACCCGACCGCACCCTGGGGACACCTGTGGGCATTGTCGGCCAGCTCCGACATCTCCAGCCCGGACTGGTGGCTTACTTTGGAGTAGAAGTTGTTGAGCAGAGCAGACTTGCAGGTCTGGGGCTTGGGTGCAGGGGGCAGCTGGTAGTCAGGCTGCACGATCCTGATGGCCCTCAGCACCGTCTCCTTCTCATCTCCCTCAAACAGGCACTTTTGGAAGAGCTCATCCACGTGGAAGCCGTCCTGATTCAGCTGCTGCACACATCTGGGAGGGGCAGGAAAGAGGGTTAATCCTTTGTGGGGGACCCTGCTGTGTGTTGACAGAAATTCGCATGCCAGGAGGCAGGGAACAAAGCCTACGCAGAGACGACTAAGCACAGGCAAGAGAAGCCTTTGGGGGTATTCCCTTTTGAGGATCCAAGCTGGCTGCGGAGCACAGCCCCGTCCTCCACAAGGTCACCAGCCTCAGGTTACAGCCATCCCCCCCCAGCCCTCACCGCTGCTGAGCGGGCAGCTTCCACCTCCACGTGGCTGCGGAGGCTGACCGCTGGTCTCCGCTGCCTCTGTGAGGCCAAGAAAAAGCAGACGCCGCTTCCTCCATCCTCGAGCACACAACAACCAGCAAACAGCTGTGTGCCAACGCAGGCACGGCGCTGACAAATCCGTGCAGGGTGCTGTACCTGCCACAGACAGCCCTACAGGCGCACCGCCCTACGGCAGCAGACACCCCCGTCCAAGCTCTCCTCCGCCTCCTGTCCCCACGAGATCTGACAGTCCCCCCGCCGGGGAGGTGACAGCCCGCCGAGGCGGCTCCGTGCCTCACCTCCAGATGATCTTGGTGCACGCCTGGCTGCGGCCCATGCACTCCAGCTCTGCCGCGTACGAGTCCAGGTTGGGCCGGAGGCCGGCGGACTCCAGCATGGAGAGGACCCGGTTGAGGCGCTGCAAGCAGCCCTGGGGGTGAGAGGGAAAGGAGGCCGTGGAAAACAGACGCTATATCCTGCCCTCACAGCTTCACGCCCCTGCTCCCTGTCCAGCCGAGCCCCGTCCATGCTGCCCCAGGCTCTCCCTCCCCTCAGGGCCACCTCGCAGCGCCCGGGGGCCTCAGCCCAGCTCCATCCCTCGCAGAACCCAATTTTCCCTCCTTGAAATCACTGAAGGCAGACGTGGCAAACAGAAATCAAACTGCAACTACTGCTCCTGCGAGCGCGGAGCTCTTCCTGCTGAGCCAGCACAGCCCTCCCCTTGGCCTCTCGGAAAGCACCACAGGGCCAAGCCCAGCCCAGGCAGCACCCCACGGCCCCGTACCTTTCTTGCCCAGCTACGCATCACGATGTTGTACGCGCCAACGTTCAAAAGCTTTCTCTTCACGGGGGAGCTGTGATACAAGAGAAGCAACTTCTCAGCCTCCTCCGGCTGCTGCAAGCACAGGAGGCACTCCAGGTTAGACTGGATGGTCTGCTGCATGATCTTCTGGTGGTTGCTTTCTCTTTTCTCAGGCACGTTCGGAGGCTTCTCTGCCTTCACATCCTGCTTTATTTTCACCACCCTGGGCTTGCTGCAGGCGTGGGCACTTCTGGGGCCGGTGTGGCTCTGGCTCCAAGCGGTCGCTTTGGTTTCCTTTGGGCTCTTCTTGGCTTTGGGCTTGGCTTTGGCCTTTGTCTTCGGAACCGCCTTGACCTTTACTTTGGCGTTGGCCTGGCCCACCAGAGTCATCTTGGAGGCCGCGATGGACAGCTTCCTCTCCACCTTGGCTTGCCGCACGTACATCTCCCTCTGCAGCTTCTCGACCCAGCCGCTGGGCTGGGCCGGGCTCGCGGCGCTTTGCCTGGGGGCTGGGGGCTCCTCGGCCGCCCGCGCGGCCACCGCTCGCCGCAGCGGCTCCTGCTGCCGGTCGATCCCCAGCGGTGCCAGCTCCGCCTTGTTCACCGCCACCTCGGGGACGTTGGAGGCTTGGAGCTGCTTCACTCGAGCCTTCAGCACTGCGGGGAAGCAGCCAGGGCAGAGGTGAAGCGGCACAAGGCACAGCAAGGTGCTCAGAAAGGGGAAGAGGGCCCATGCGAAGGCTTCTCCTCTCCCTGGCCCGCCAGCCCTGCCCCAGCAGCTCCCAGCTGTGCTGCCCGGCGTGTCTCTGGGGTCCAGCTACAAGCCGTGGCCTGTCCCAGCGTCAGGGGGAGCCGAACAACGGCACCACACGGAAGAAGGCACCAGCGTGAGCCAGCCTAACCCTAACCCACCGCTGGGCCATTTCACTGGGCCTCCTGCCGAGGACCTCATGCCCTCGGCTCACCTGGGCAGAGAGCCCAGAGCTGGAACTCTCTGGGTCAGTCTGCAGAGCCCTCGGACACCCTGGGGAGGGCTCTTCCACCACCCCTTAGGACCACCCTGCACTTCACAGGGACTCGATGTGGGCAGGGGGACCTCCAGGTACTGGGACAGGACAGAACGTGCTCAGGGAAGCCAGCAGGTCTGTGGGAAGCCCACACCCTTCAGCAGCCCACGAGCATTTCCAGTTCCAAATCTTTCCTTTACGGCTACACGGAATGGGAAGGCTCCTATAGAACCTGCCAGGACACCGAGCAAGGAGGGACGCTGTGGCTCCCCATCATTTACCGCTCACCTTCCAGCAGCTCTGTCCTCTCACACACCGCATTTCTTCTCGCCTTCTCCTTGGTGCTGATGGAGGAGTTGGTCCTGAGAACGCTCCATGGGATCCCTGCGGCAGAAAGGAGCAAAGGCCGGGAGGTGAGGCCGGGAGGTGAGCGGGGCCCCGTGTGTGACGCTCCTCTCTGCCCCGTCCCACGCCACGGCTGTGTGCTGGGGCGGGCGCAGAGCGGGGCAATCCCCAGCACGGCTCACCAGGTCCCACCGGGCTCTGCAGCAGTGCCTCAGAGGGCTGGGAACAAGGGCCACAGATAAGGGGGCAGGGGGCAGGGGACAGGGCTGCCCCTCACCCTGCGGCTCGGGGGGGGGGCAGGACCCCAAGATCCCGCCCTCCGGACCCCAGAGACCCCCCAGAGACCCAGGGATACCCCCAGGGACCCAAGCTATCCCCCAGCCCCAGCCCCGCCGCACAGCCGGGGACTGCCCCCGCCGGGGGGGGTCGGTACCCGGTGCCCCCCCCCCCGCTGCCCGGTGGGGGGTAGCGGCCCGAAAGCCCCCCCCGGCCCCGGCCCTGCACGGGGGCGCTTCCCCAGCACCGCGGGGACCCCTCAGCGCCAGCCCCTCGCCACCCGCGGCCCGCCCCGCCCCTTTCCCGCGCCGCCCGGTGCCCGGTGCCGCCGCCGCCCGCTCACCGCCGCCCCGCAGCCGGGCCGGGCCCAGCAGCGCCGCCCGCAGCCGCAGCAGCGCCATGGCCGCCGCGCTAGGCCGCCATGCCCCCCCCCGCCACGCCGCACCGCGCAAGCGCCGCGCGCAGCCCGCCGGGAGCTGTAGGAGGCGGCGGCGCGAGAACTACATTTCCCAGCGGGCAGCGCGGCCGCGCCCCGCGCCCCCTGGCGGCCGTTATGGGGAGCGGCGCGGCCCGACGGGGCGGGAGGGGACGGGGCGAGAGTTGGGGCACGAAGCGAGGCCGGGACCGGGACGGGACCGGGGGCACGAAGCGGGGCGGCCCCGCGGGGCCCGGCCGGGCTCGTCCACGGAGCAGCCCCAAGCCCACGGCCGTTCCAAGCCCCCCGCGGAGCCGGTCGGAGGCGATGTGGGGGGAGCTGCGCGGCGCCTCCCACCCTCACTGGGACGCGGAGCCCCGAGAAGGGACCGGGCCACGGCAGGGGGGCGGCGTTGGGGAGCTCCGGTCCCGCTGCGGAGTTGGGGGAGCAGTGGGAGTGTGCAGAGGGGCGCCCGTCGGGGCACCCCCCCCCACATTCCCCGCGAGGATTTATGAATGGGAGGCCCCGCACTTGCCCCCGCCCCGCCCCGCCCATTGGTCGCCGCGGGCCCCGCCCGCCCCGCCGCCTCGCGCCGCGCTCGGCCGCCCGCCCCG
>CM021758.1:312004-336863 GCA_011075105.1 Heteronetta atricapilla
GCCGCCATGAGGCGCGGGGGCCCCGCCGCTCTCGCCGCCTGCCTCGCCGGGGCGCTCGCCGTGCTGGCGGGGCCGGGGCCGGGGGCGGGCAGCCCTCCGTGGGGCGGCCGGCGGCCCCCCCGCAGCTACGGCCACCTGGAGGGCGACGTGCGCTGCCGGCGGCTCTTCTCCGCCACCCGCTTCTTCCTGCGCATCGACGGCGGCGGCGGCGTGGAGGGGACGCGCTGGAGGGAGCGGCCGGGCAGTGAGTGCGGCGGGTGGGGAGTGGGACCGGGACCGGGGCCGGGGCCGGGGCCGGGGCCGCCCCCTCCTCACCTTCTCCCGGGGCCGTGCCCCGACGGCCGAGGGGAGCCGGGCTCCGGCTCTGCCCCCCCGCCTCCGGGCAGCGCGGCTCCAGCGACGGTCAAAGCGGGGCCGGGGGCCGCTCCTCGCTGCGGGTCCCGCGCCACGGCCGCCCCCCCCGGCCCCCGAGGCGGGGCCGGAGCCACGAACCGCCGGGCGCCCCCGCGGTGCCAGGGGCGGGCACTACCGGGGCCGGGCAAAGGGCAGCGAGCGCGGCCGCGGGGGGGCTGCAGCCCGGCGGGAGGCGGCTGTAGGGCAGCTCCCTGCCCCCCCGGAGCCCCTCTCCCGGGGTCTGGCTGCCAGAGGAGCGCTGCCAGCCTCGCGCTCTGCCCCGGGGGCCCGGTGTCTCTTTGTCGGCTCTGCCCAGTGTCATGGGGGGCTGTGGGGGTCCTCCGGGTATCCGTCTCCCCCTCCAGCAGAGCCGGCGGTGCAGCCCCCAGCCCCGTGTTTGGGCTTCTCCTGCTCTGGCAGGGGCTGGGGGGGTCCGACCGCTGCCCGTGAAGGCGTCGGAGGGTGAAGGGCCGAGGAGGAGGAGGGATGGGGGGGCTCCGGGGCACCGCGGGGCTCAGCACCCAGCATCCAGGGGGGAGCAGAGCAGGAGCGCGCGGAGCATCCCGCTGCCTGCGGGGAGGTCGGGGCTGAGTCATGGCTGGGACTGCAGGAGGCAAAGGCCCCGGAGAGCAGCGGGGTCCCCCCGAGCCGCTGGGAGTCCCCGGGGCTGTGCGTGGCGAGGGGCTCAGCCCTGCGGGGCTCAGCGCTGCGAGGCCAGGACAGTGCTGGCGGCACGGCGTGGGCCAAGAGCGAGCGTGGGGATGTGCCCGGGGACAGCCCCCGGGGGGGGACCCGGTGGGCACGGCTGGCAGTCCCCACCCTGGCACAGACGTGGCACGATGGCCGCGCTGGGGGCTTGTGGCAGCCTCCCCGTGGAGGGGCCTGCGGGGGCCTCGTGGGGTCGGGCAGAGCGTCCTGGTGGGCACAAAGGGGGTGAGCACCGGGGGATCTCAGCGCTGCCCAGGCTGCTGCCGTGATCTGGAGTTTGGGAGCAAGCGGCCAGGATCAGGCCTTCCCCTGGGGCCGGGGCTGGCGCTGTGTCTGCTCTACCCCGCAGCCGTCAGGGGTGGCTGTGGGGGTCTCGTGGGGGGATGCCCGGGCAGGGCATTGGGGCGTGGGGAGGGGAGGATAGCGAGGATGGGAGCAGCATCCTCTGCCCCACGGCCGGGGGGTGTCACCCACCCGGGGACCCCGCGCTCTGCCGGCGGCGGTGTGAGGAGCCCAGCCTGGCCCGGCCGGGTCGGGGGAACCCTCTCGTGGTGCCAGAAGCTGTCGGCAGCCCCACGCGGGCGCGCTGCCAGCACCCAGTGCCCCGACACGTTCCCTCGGCCGTGTGGCAATGGGGCCTGGCAGGTGGAGAGGCTCCAGGCTGTCGCACCGGGCTCGCTCTGGTTATCGGAGCCGCAGATAACCCGCGCCTGGGCTGGGCCGAGGCGCTGCTCCTCAGCCTCCCGGCAGCCACCAGACCAGCCCTGCCAGCGGCCGCTGTCCCCAGGCTCCCCCCTCCTCGCACCCCACACCTGCCCCAGCCTCCTGGGCAGGGCTGGCCCAGACCCCCCCGGGGCCGAGGGCCTGGGAGCTGCCGCTGCGTCCCCAGGGTCCTGCTGGCCCTGCAGAGCTTGGCCCCGGGGCGCTGCCCCACACCTTTGGGCCCCTCGCAGCCTGCATGGAGCCGGGCGCCCTCCCAGGTACCTGGGGAGCGGGGCTGTGCCGGGCGGCCCCGCAGAGCGGTCCCCAGCGGAGCTGGAGGGCGCTGGGGAAGAGCGGCGTGGGGTTATTTTTAGAGGAGTAAAAGTCCTCTGTTATAAATAGCAGCAGCTCCAGACGGCGATAAACTGAGATGGATTTGCAGGCATTTGCTCAGCCCGTCCCCATGGCTGCTGCTCGTTAATGGCTCTGCTGGTGCTGGAGCCCCGTGCGGGGTGGCTGGGCTGAAAATCCCCCTCTCAGGTGTGCCCCCAAAGGCGCTGACCTCCCAGGAGTGCTCAAGCTGTCCTGGTGCCACATCCAGCCCTGTCCCCTCCCAGCAATGGCAGGATTGGTCCCGTGGGGATGACGCCGGCTCCACTGGTGCTCAGCACACTGCGGGTGGGGGGACGACGGCTCCCAAAAGACACTGCCCAGAGGCTGCAGACGCCGCTCTGTGCACGCCATGAGCCAGCCAAAGCCTCTGCGCATCCTGCATCCATCCATCTGCCCCATCCAGCCTCTGCGGGGCTCCCCGAGCAGAGCAGGGCCGGGCTGGAAGCTCTTGCTGGCCTGGAAGCAGAATCCCCAGAGTCTCCGTGGGTGCTCTGGGTGTTTCCACCATAAAATCCGCCTGGTCTGACCGCATGCCTTTCCCATTAGCGGCTCCGATGGAGATCTGTGAGCTGGGCGCACGCTCCTCTGCCTGGGCTGGAGCCTGGCCCTGCTGTGGGCTCAGTGCCTGGGTTCGCCCCCTCTGTCGAGCGTCCCTGTCTGTCCCGCAGCCCCCAGCCCTGATCCCCGCTGGTGCCGGCCAGGCGAGCGGCATCGGTGCCCATGGGGAGCACCAGCCCCGCTGCGCTCTGGTGCCCGCAGCCCCCTGCCCAGGCACGGAGCCTTCGTGCATCCCTCCAGCAGCATCCAGCTGCACCCCGCAGGGGAGGTCGCCCGTCTCACTGCGGTGCTTTGCTGTCCCGCAGGCATCGTCGAGATCCGGTCGGTGCGTGTCGGCGTCGTGGCCATCCGGGCGGTGCACACCGGCTTCTACCTGGCCATGAACAAGCAGGGGCGGCTCTACGGGTCGGTAGGTCGGGTGCCGCCGCCGGGGCTGGGGTCGGAGGCGCAGGGCAGAACTGTAACAGGGGGGGGCTGCACCCGCCGGGGCCGGTGCCCAGGAGCAGGCTCCTGGTTCCCCGTGCCCAGGACGCTCCCCGCAGGGGATGGTGCCCACAGAGCCCCGCGGGGAGCCCGGGCTCCTGCGCCTGCCCTGCTCTCGGGGCTCCAGCCCGTGCTGGAGCGGGGCGAGGACCCGGCGCTGCAGAGTGCAGCCCCCGCTCACCCCGTTCCCTCCCCTGCCAGAAGGAGTTCAGCCCCAACTGCAAGTTCACGGAGCGCATCGAGGAGAACGGCTACAACACCTACGCGTCGCTGCGCTGGCGGCACCGGGGCCGCCCCATGTTCCTCTCGCTCAATAGCAAGGGCCGGCCGCAGCGAGGGGGCCAGACGCGACGGCAGCACCTCTCCACCCACTTCCTCCCCATGCTCATCAGCTGAGCGCGGCTCCCAGACGGTCCTGTGGAAAAAAGGGAAAAATAGGGTTATTTTATTTGTAAATATCTTTTTTTTTCTATTTATTGTTTTATTTTTTAAACACATGGTGGAGGATGGACACGGACATGAAAGCTCCAGAACAAAAGCCGTGCAGGGACGCGGCCGTCCCCGGCGTCCCGTGGGGGCAGAGCCAAACGCTGGGGCTGGGGCACGCGCCCACCGCAGGCAGGGGCTGTTGACGTCTCCCCCTACCCCGAGCAGCCACCACCAGCTCTGGGGCTGGGACGTCCCGGGGCTGCGTTCGCTTTGTGGCCAAGCACCCGTGGAAATTAAAGCTGTGTTTGTGGCACGCAAAGGGGCTGAGTCGTGGAGGTTTGGTGCCGGGGGTGGCTCCGTCAGGGTGGCCGTGGGCCCTTTCTGAGTGGCTGCAGCCCCAAGCAGCTGCCCTGGGGCGGCAGCCCTGGCCAGCAGCGGCCACCCCGCTCCTTGCCCACCCACACCCTGCCTTGAGCGTGCGGGTGGAGGCGCACCCAGCCCAAAACCTCACCCGCAGGAAGAAAGAGCGATTGTTGTTCCAGTGACACAAAGGACAGAGCTGGAAAAAGCAGCTGAGGAAGGCGAGAGCCCCGCATCCCGGCCTTGCGCTGGGCAAAGGCAGCCATGTGAGCGTGACCTCCTGCAGGGGCGGCACGGCTGCACCCGTGCCAAGCAGCCCCCCGCTGCCGCCCGGCCTCGGCGCTGCTCCGCGCCCTCCCAGCAGGCAGGGATGGAGTCAAGCGCCGGGGAGGTGGCGCCGAGCACAGGCACCTGCCCCAAGGGGAGAAGGGCCAGAAATAGCCCCGTGCCTCGCCTCCTGGCCAGGGCACGTTCCTGCGCCACCCACCGCACCCCAGTGCACAGCGTGGTCACTTGCTCACATCACCGTGTGAGCGGTGAGCGATGGCCCGGGCAAAAACCACCAAACTCGTTCCATTTCTCACCGAACCAGCTCCTGGAGTTGGTGACAGGAGGGAACAGCCACTGCGGTAACTCCGTCGGGACCGTGGGGAACGCCGGCCCCAGGCCAGCAAGCCCCCAGCTGGGGCAGGCAGCCGGACCACAGCCCCCAGGCGTGCTTTGCTTCGCCCACCCAGAACCCACCCCGAGCATTTTAACACGGGCACAAACCGCATGTGGGGCTCCCAGGGAGCTGCAGGAGCATCCCCTCCGCCCCGGGACAGTCCTGCCATTGCCATCCCGAGCCCAGGATCCCAGTGGCAGAAGCTCCTGGCTCGAGCTCTGGCCCAGGATGAGCTATTGACCCTGATATTCCAGTCCTGAGATAAACCCTCACCCCGGAGGCGGCCGCCTGCTGGGGTGAAAGGCGCCGCTGAGCTGCCCCGGTTGAGCTGGCGAAGCCAACGCCAAAACCTTGCAGGACGGTCGCTCCGTGCCAGCCGCGTGCTGCTGTCCCCAGCCGGCTGGGTAAATGGCTCCTGGTGAGCGAAGATGGATGTTTTCCCCAAGAAAGCTGCTGTTTGTTCAAAATGGTTCAAGAAGTGCCAAACGACGCCTTCCCCCTCCTGTTAGGAGGCACATCCCTGCTTGGGAAGCTTGCAGCAGGGTAGGGAGCCCTTCCAGGGCCAGCACCTTCCCCGGACACCCTCAGCCTGCTCACAGGGCGCCACCCGCACGTCCAAAGGCTGGAGAAGACGCAGGGAACCTCGGGGCCAGAGATGCTCGACCCTCCTGCCCCGGGCAGGGGCAGGTCAGCGGAGGTCCCAGGAGGCCCTGCAGAGCTCGGCTGCCTCCCGCCAGGTCCCCCCGGCTCGCTCTGGCCCTGCCACCTCGTCCCAGACCCTGAGAGCAGCAGGGCAGCACCCCGCCAGTGCCCCCAGGGCGTTCGGCTCCTCCTTCATTCCTCATCCCTCTTCCTGCTGCACCACGGCCACAGCCGAGCTCCTGCTCCTGAGTCACCAGAGACACAAACACTGCAAGAGCCGAGGCCCAGCCCCAGGACAGCGAGGCCACCGGGTCACTGTGCCAGCGGGAAGCAGCAGGGCACCACGGGGCGGGAGGCACCACACAGGGCTGGGCAGCCCTCGGTAAAACCAAGAGCAGGTCTTGCAGTGCTCATCCCAGCGATGTCTGGGCACAGCAGGAGGGTGCAGGGCCAGTGAAGCGGCTCCCCTGGGACCACATGGGTGTGAAAAACAGGAGCACAGCGCTCCCAAGGCTCCTTACACACGGAGCACACAACGCTTCCCCAAACACCAAGGGCAGGGAGTCCACCGCCTGCTGCAGGGACGGGAGGCAGAAGAGGAGGCATCGGCTGACAGCCCTGAAGCAGCCCAGCCACGCTGCCCGCTCGCTCCTCCTGCCGGCACCGCACAGCAGCGTGTGGCAAGGAGCCAGCCCCGCTTCCCTCCCCAGCTGTAGGCAGCAGCCAGCAGAGCAGGAACCTCACCCCGCGCCCCCCAGGATCCAGGCTTCTTGGAGCTGGCAGTGCTGTGGCTCCGAAACAGAATGAAACAGGAGCCCCTTGGGGAGCCAAGTTTTTGTCCCCTTTCCCACGCCACCCAGCCCATGGAGGCGCAGCAGGTAGGTCACTGCCCACACCATTCTCATTCTTCTCATTCTCCAGCCCCCAGCTGTCACAGAAACTGTGAAACACACCCGGCTATTTGTCTCTCTCCTTTTTTAATCAGCTGTATTTTAAGTAACTTTGAAATACATTTTCCTCCAAAATCTTGGTTTTCCTGTCTATTATTTGATCACAAAGATATTTGTCTGGTCCTCGCTCTGACGCGCACCCCGTCCTGGTGTCAACACAGTGGAAAAGTCCATCGAGCTGAGAGAAGGACTGCAACAGGGAGAAGATGTAAAAAATACAAAAGACCAGGCAAGGATGCTTTCAGCTGCAATCCTGCGGCCAGCCGCCCAACAAGCCGCTGGCTGGCGGTGCACGTAGGGGTGCTGGCCGCGTCGGAGCCTGGTGCCCGGAGCTCCCAGCACGCACACACTCAGCATGCCGGGAGGGCTTGGACAAGCCCAGCCTGCCCTTGGGTGAGAGGGGAGGGCTCAGCACAGCAGTCTCCAGAGAGCTTACCCTGTAGTTTTCCTCAAATCATGCATAACGTCTCGTTGAGCTGAAACGTCCATTTATTTAAACAGCAGTAATAATTTAAAATTATAAAAACCCTTTCAGTGTCGAGTATCAGAAGGGCAAGGTTATAAAGAAAAATAAATGGGACTCGAGCTGGAGAAAGGGAAGGATAACGGGGTCTATTTCAAGAGTTCATTTTTTCAGTGACAACTATTGCCCTCCCCAGCTGGAGATCCCGGGAGGGAGGCAGTGTCGTTACGCTTTCATTTTAAAGACTTCAATCTCCAAAGCAGAAGAGATAGTATCCAAGGGGAGGAGGAGGAGCAAAAGAAAGAAAGAAAGAAATCTCAAATTCAAAATCTGACAAACAACCTTTCCATTCAGAATTGCAACCGCTAGCTCAGCACCTTGGGTTTCCATCTGTGGGGCACAGCAGCCTTTCACAGCAACGGTTTTAAGTCCACGCGGCAAATGGATGCATTTTATTACTAGACAGAGCTCTCCCCCCCCATCACAGAACTTGAGGCTTCTCATCTCTGAAGGACCCAGAGTCTCCGCGTCTTCAGAACTCAAAAGGGAATTCTGGGGGTGCTGCTTCCCTCTCGCTACCCTCCCCTTGCTCTGCTCTGGAAGCCCCTTTTGTTGCTTACGTTGGCTGGGGAGGGAGGAAGGACAATGGACAGGGCCCCAGGGACAGAGGTATGGATTAAGATTCATGAGTTGTTCGATGAGTTTTCGTTACTTGGTGAGCTGGAGGAAGAGGAGGAGGAGGAGGAGGAGAAGTTCATTCCTGTGAGTCCTGGGGGGTTTGTGGCAGTGTTTTGTCCGCTTAAGCTTTTCCGGCACACAGGACACGTGTCATGCTTTGGAGAGCAGACAAAAAACAAGAAATATGGGAAACATGGTTAGAAACACGGTACAGGAGCAGCACTCAAGGAAAGGGCTAGGATGACACTCCTTCCTCCGACGAAAGGCCGCTTAGGCCTCATCACAGAGGTGTGGAAATACTTAAGAAGAGAACAGTACCACCAGAAAACCCCCAGTTGCTACAAAAGCCACGAGATCCACGCAGAAGGCACTAACCTGTTCCAGCCAAGGGACTATACAGCTGTTGTGGAATAGGTGATTGCAAGGTAACTGTCGGACGTTTTCCCCAACTGTATAGTCTTCTTTACACACGGGACACTCTAACCCAGAATCTGTGTCACAAGGGGAAGCAAAACACAGCTAAGCAATAAAGGAGAGAACAACAATCAAAGCCCCCCCCCCAGGATCCCATCGCCTTCTCCCTTCACCCCCATTTAGCTCTTGTGCTGCTGCCCCCACTGCTGCTTCATCCCAGGAGGGGAAACTTGTCGCTCTGCAGGTCCTACCACCATCGTTCCACCTTCCGCTGCCCCAGGTTTGCTGCACTGTTCCCCTCTTCAGCCTACTCCTGTACAAGCCATGTTTAAGGAGATGCACGTACGCGTGCACATGCTCGTACCAAAGCATCTGGTGCTCGATTTGTGCCTGCCCGACTGATGAATAAGCTCTCACCCAGCAGGCCTGGCAGAGCTGGCAGCACAGAGCTGCAGCCCGGCCCAGCGGTGAGCATGTGCATCTCATCTCTATCTGGCTCAACTTTTCAGAATAGAGTTTCCCTCCCCAGGGCAAATCCATCCAGTCTACGCAGCTCTTTACTTTGTGTGCTTAGAGCAGAGCAATATGTCAGCTTTCACCCCTCTTTGAAATGTTTTAGACCTTGAAGGTACTGGCAGACAAAATTAAAGTCACAAGAAAGCGCTGAACAGAATTTTCACAGACCTCCTTGCGAGCAATTCCCTGGAGGAGACATACACACCTACGTGTTCCTGTGTGATCTGTATGGTGGGGAGGGCCTGGATCTTTTCTTTGTCTGCTGGCGGCGGTCCAGTGTTTTCAAACTGATTTAGTAACTGAAAAAACAATAGGCCACACAAGGCAGAAAGATGTGAGCTCAGCAGCACACGGAATCTGCTCGTTTACCAAACGAAGGCACTTGAACCCAGCCCCCCCCCCGCACTGTGGGCCTCATTTCCCACACCTGCACTTCCAGTGGTTGCTCCCCTGCATCACAACGGGTGCTGACAATGTTGCAGCACTGCCCAGGAGGCCTGCAGACCCCACGACAACACTAGTTTTACCTGCGTAATAATTGCATCCAAGCCATTAGCACCCCAGGCGTAGTCCATCGGATTTGAATGCAAGACTCCCCTTTAAGAATAAGAACAGTGATTAAATTCGGGGGGAGTACGAACAGTGTCAGAAAGAAGAGTTCATCCTTAACTCACCAGGGACCAAGTCCTAGGTTTGGTATTGTTGTCGGTGCGATAATACCATTGACCAGCTGCTGAATGATCCTGAAAGACAAGAAAACCAGGATTAAAAAATAATTCACGTCTGCTAGCTCCCTGACACGGAAAGAGTAGCTGAATGCTGCTGCATCATCAGAGGGAACGAACGGACAAACCAAACACCCCGTAGGAACTGCAACTGCATCCTGCAAGCGGACGCCTGTGACAGGCCGTCACAGCAGACAGCTGTGCCAAGAGCAGTCTTCAAGAGACCGTTCCTCAAACCGAGCAGTAAGAGACGCAGGCTGACTCGCAGCAGACCCATCAGGGAGGAGGAGGAGCAGGGCTTCCTCCCCGGGACCCTCGGCAGCCTCTCACCCTTCCAGCGTGGGAACACCCTCGTGCCTGCCAGCGGCACGCCGTGTGGCGAGGCGAGCCCGGGGCTGCCTTGCACCGTATCGATGCCGGGACTGGTGCTCTCGCTCCCTCCGGTTCTCAGAGTCCCGGTTGTCCTCCGACTGCACGTTGGACCCGAACGGAATCTCAAAGCCGTCATCGAAAATCCCGAAGGCAAACTGGCCGTAGCCCTGCGGCAAGGTGAATAAGTGCTGATCCACGTTCTGGGGAGGAGAGAATTCAGGAGCAGATTGTAACGGGAACAGAAACAGCTCAGTTTTCACGGCTGGCATCTCCTCAGCCTCCCAGCAAAGACTAGTCTCTTCAGATCAGCTCACAAGCCTCAGCTGATACGGGTGCTCAGTGCACACTCAGAAGTGGCTTAGTGAGGAACAGACACAGCCTGAAACTACACAGAGAGGTTTGGGTTGGAAGGGACCTGAAATCATCTAATTCCAAAATTCCAACCCCCCTGCCACGGGCAGGGGCACCCCCCTCTACCCAACTCCATATGAACCTAAGAGATAAAGACAGCTCCCCTGCCTTCCCGGTAGCTGCTGCCTTTGTAGCCGAGGCTACCGCACAGCAACGCGCCCAGACAGCTCTCCAGATCCCAGCTTAGCCCCCTCACAACGAGAATCAGCTACGAGGGATGGTCCTGTTAAAAACGCACAGCAAAATGCTGCATGCAGAGATTCCAGCAGCAGCATGGGGATGCCATTAATGCCTCCTCTCCCAGGTTTCATCACAGTCCGGGGAACATTTAAACAACACGCTAATGGAGAAGCGCTTCAATTAACGGCAAGAGAACTTCTGAAGAGCCAGGAAGGACTTACCTCAAAAGGATGCCTGCTCTGATCACTGGTAGACGTAGAGGAGCTGGTCTCATTGTCAGCGTTCCTGAGAAGAACAAAGAGTGCTGGTAAGCATCGGAAGGGTGCTGTGCAAAGATCTTCCCAGCAGAGGGGATCAAGGGACTTGAGTGACGTGCTGAGCACAGCTGCTCGGTAACAGCGCACAGAAAGCGAGCCAGAGCTGAAAGGGACCTCAGAGGTCCGTTCCCCTGCCCTCCCGCCCCGTGGCAGGAGAGGCTCCATCCCAAACAGAAGCCAGCCTGTCTCAGGTGCTCGTTTTCTAGCTGTCCCTAGCAGTTTTCATATTTCCCCCCGTGCAGCCCTCAGTTCCTCGTGTCTTCACCCGTCTCTCCCACTTCCAGGTTCCGATTTCGTGAAGCTACAGAGAAGCGGCCGAACCACGATGTCAAGCAGGATTCCCTGCACAACCCACCTCGAACAAGGCAGCTAATCCTCTGGGGCACCAGGAAGAGAAGACTTAAGGTACAAACCCTGACCACTACGACCCAAACATGCTTACGTCTAATCTCGAATCAAAGGAACTTCTCTGTTGCAGCAGCATGTGACCACATGGGACAGGCTGGTAGGAAAACTCCTAATGCCATTAGGCTTCTGCTTTTGGAGGGCTGCAGGAAGATTTACTGCTCAGCGTGCAGGTCTGCATTTTGGCATTATAGGTAACAACAAACTCAGTTCGGAGATTAAGAGCCTCTCCCCAGGGTCACAGCAAACGAGCAGCACAGGTAGGGGGTTGCCAGGACTGATTTTCCACCTCTCAGGCTGGCACAGTCCAACAAAAGGTCACCTTTCAGCACAGAAACCTCCCCCGGGGAGGAACAGCTCTCCCCAGCCCTAGGAGCAGTCGGGAGGCAGCAAGATGTGTCTGACACACGCCCCGGGCAGCGTGGCACAGCGAGCCGTTGCACCGAGTGCCAGGCTGGCTGCACGCTGCCCAGCCCGTGCTGCTCCCGGCTGAGGCCCAGCCAGCGGCAGGGACACGAGGACACCTCTCCCATCCCGGCCCATTCTGACACTGCCTGGGAGCAGAGCTCTTCCCGCTGCAGGGTCAGCAGTAAGACACGTGAACGCAGATCTCAGCTGCTCGGTGCAGAGTCCAAAGTCTCAGTCAGAACAGTGCCACTGGTGCTTTAAACCAGGTTACACGCGCTCTCCTTTCCGCAGCTGGTTGAAACCTCCTCTGGGATGGTGAGAGCAGAACGGTTCAGCCGAAGGGACCTCCAGAGATCACCCAGCCCAACTGCCCGGCCGCTTCAGGGCTAACCAAATGCTACAGCACACGAGGGCATCGTCCAAATGCATCTCGAGCGCCGACAGGCACGGGGCCACCAACCACCTCTCTAGGAAGCCTGTGGCAGGGTCAGCCCGCCCTCCCAGTACAGTGTTCCCTAACGTCCAGTCCGAACACCCCCTGCACAGCTTCGTGCCCTTCCTGCTGCTCAGCAGCGACCGGCGCCTGCCCTGCTCAGGAAGCTGCAGAGAGCAACGAGGTCGCCCCTGGGCCTCCTTTTCACGTGTGCCCCGAGGAAAGCCTCTCTAACGCCTTTTCTTGTTGTTTTCAATCAACACATTCGCCCCCACCCTCTACCGGCACTGACACCCAGCACCGGCCGATTTGCCTGCACAAGTTTCGGACTACACACCCACGGTGACAGGCCACAAAGCGGCCAGAGGGAAAAAGGGGTAGTAAGTGACAGTGCCGTTTACCTAGAAAGAGGGAAAGCACAAGAGGGTTGGGATCACCCTTGCAAAAGCCTTTGGGAGCGGCGCGTTACCTTGGCTCTTCAGGAAGTTCTTCAATGAAGCCAGATTCGCACCGTGGGCAGATGTAGTCCTGCGGGAGAAGAAACAGAGTGAGAAAAGCGAGCGGCTGAAGAGCCACAAGGAGCGCCCGCAGCGGGGAGGGATGGAGGAGCAGAGCCCTGCAGCCCACGGTCCCAGCCCCACGCCACGGGCGGAGCGCGTGCCCCGAGCGACAGCCCCCAGGGAGCCGGGCAGCCCCGGCACCCTCAGCAGTGCATCCTGTGCGGATCTGAGCCAGCGAGACGTGCCATGCTCCGACCCGCGGCGACGTGGGCAGAAGCACGCGGTCCTGCTGCACAAACGGCCGGGTCAAGCAGGCGGCCAGCCTTGAGGTCAGGAAACCTCTTCTGTCAGTCTTACAGCACAGCGTAAGAGGTGGGAACCCCACGCTGTAGCTGCCAGAAAGGGAATTCTGCCCTGACAAAGTAATTCACAGGTAACTTGGCACAGACGGCAGAGTTCCTCTCACCGCCTGGCTGTGTGCTGCTGCATCCAGCCTCAGCTCCCACCTCGCTTTAAGGGTACGAGCGCTTTGCCCAGCCAGCACAGACGGCCCAGTGACGGTACAAAGCACATCAGCAACTCTGTCACCAACACTGCTCAGCACAGGCGGCGCGCAGGGCTGGCAGAGCCGCAAAGCCCCGCAAAGCCCCAACGTTTGCCCTCACCGGGCTCACGAGGGGAATCGCTAAACCCGAACCTGTCTGGGACTCGGGTTTAGAGCAGGTTTGGGTGTCAGTGACGGACCCACAGCGTACACAAAGCATCAGGGAACATCCCGGGCTGAAGTGAAAGCAAAACCTCCGGCATTCCCAGAAGGGGAACTCGGCGCCGGGCTGCAAACAGCTGCGGGCTTTGTGGGCATTCCCCACGTCCCCAGGGCACCAGCTGTCCTCAGGAGAGGCCAAGGAGGGAGCTGCACCGGGGGCTAATTACGGCGACGTCGTCACTTGGGAAGGACCGAAGGAAAGCGGTGACTGATGTCCTCGGGGGCTCCCGGCACTCGATCCCAGCAGACACAGAGGGGCATTCACAGTGCCCCAGCCTCACGCTCCCACGCTTGTGACTTAACACGGAGTGTGTTGGAATAACCCGGCTGTGTGCTCAGGAGCAGGACTCGCTGAGCTCCCTACGCATTCCCCCCAGCGCTGGGGCTGAGCACTGAACCGAGCTCACACCTCACGACCACGCTGCCGCAGCGAGGAGCCCAGAGCGCTTCAGGTCACGGAAGGAAATCCCTCTGCTGAGCACGAGGCACCCGAGGAGCAGCCACGGCACCGCTGAGTCACAGGAGGCAGCCACAGGTCCTGCCCCTCCGCCCGGCCTCGCCCCACCTACGGCACAGCTGCCGCGGGACCCGCGAAACCCGGCGTGAGGGACGGGACCCCTGGGCGACAGGGCCAGCCTTGGCACGAAGGAGCCCAGGACCCGCTGAGACCGACGCTGGCCCCATTGATCCCTCCGGGTTCGAACTGATGTGAGTCCCGAACAACGCCGGTGGATCCCCAGAGAGGGGAAAGGAGGGAGAGGAGGAGGCTGCCGGCACCGTCTGATAAGACGTCTGCGACCGCGCCGCTGGAGGACCCCATCAGGGTGCAGAAGGCGGCGGCGCCAGCGGTGCCCTGGGTGCTGCTCCCGCCTGCCCAGCGAGATAAGGGGGCGGCCGGCACCGAGCAGCCGCCAGGCCTCCAGGAAGACCTGCAGGGGCTGCAACTCCCTCTTCCAGGCAGAGCCCTTCAGGTTGGCGATTGTGAAACAAGCAGACGTGCGGAATTTACACAATGCTTGATTTCAGCAAGGCTTCTGCACAACCCCAAGCCTTCCCGAGGCTGTCACCAGCACGCAGGGACTCCCGTGCAGGCCGCAGGCACTCCGAGCAATTCCCGCTGCCTTGGAAACGAGCCCTTTCCCTTTTACTTCTCACCAGCACGCCACCGGGATGAGTGATTGCACCGGGCATGCCTGAGAGAAGGCAACTCGCTCCTCTCGCCTCTCTTAGGGAAGGCAGCTGTGGTTTTTCCCCCTTTCCCCCCTTAGACACAGCTCCCAGCACCGAGATCAGTGAATCCCCCAGCAGCTGGAGGAGCACGAGCGCCAGAGGTGGCATTCCTCAGCTGCCTCCACCCCTCGCTCGGCAATCGGGAAGTGAAACCAAGTGAACTCGGATCCCGAAGCGAGCGGGCTCCACCGGCCTGGCCCTGCGCCCACACCAGGAGCCGCCCGCTCCCCGCCACGCTCCGCGGCTGCCAGCCATGCTCCGCTGGCACGGGCCCAGCGCTGGGCGTCAACGGGGGCTGGAACCGGGACAAGCGGCCGGACGCCGCCCGGATCTCCGGCAGCCCGGCAGGAGCCGGCCCTGCTCCGTCTCACCGGGCGCTCACCGCCGAGCCGAGCCTCAGCCGGCTGCTGACAGGGGCCGCAGGGCCGCCCCGCCCCGCCCCAGCCCCCGGGGACCGCAGGGCCCCGTGCCCGGCCCAGCCCCAGCCGAGCGGGGCCACCCGGAGCCGGTCCTGCGGGGACGTGTCCGAGCGGGTTTCGTGTCCCAGCGGAGCCCCCCCCGGCCCCCGGCCTGGTGCTCGGCCCCCGAACCGGTCCCTGCGCGGCCCCACGAGCCGGGCAGGCGGACACCGGCAGCGGGCCGGGCCGCGGGGCCGCCTTTAGGGCTCAATAACGCGTACGAGGAGCTGCGGCGGGACCCGGCCGGGCTCCCCCCGGCAGCAGGGCCCCGGGAGCCCGGCGGAGCGCCCCGGAACCATCCCGGGGCCGCCCCCGGGGGCAGCAGCGCCCAGGGCCCGGCCCGGCCCGCACCGGGGCCGCGCAGCGGCTGGGGAGAGCCGGGCCCGGCTGCCCCCCGCCGCTGCCCCCCGCCCCAGCCCCGGCCATAGCCCCGGCCACGGCCCCCGCCCCGGCCCCCGCCCACGCCCGGTCCCCGCTCACGGGCAGGCGCGGGGCGATCTCGGCGGCGCAGCAGTGGCAGAAGAAGCGGCCGGGCTGCGGGGACGCCTCCGCCATCTTCCCACCCCCCCCCGCACCGCCCCGCCCCGCCCGGCGACGCGCGGCCGAGGAGACGGCGGCCGAGAGGGGACAAAAAGGGGCGGGGGGGGAGGAGGGGGAAACGCGGAAAGGAAGGGGCGGGGGGAGAAGCAGAGGGGCGGGGCCGGGGCCGCGTTCTTGTCCCGGTCCCGGTCCCGGTCCCGGTCCCGTCTCGTTCCTGTTCCTGTGCCCGTAACGTTCCCGTTCCCATCTCCAGCCCCGTTCCCGTCCCGTGCCCGCTCCCCTCCCGCTCCTTCCCCCGTTCCCGTCCCGTCCATTTTCCCCCTTCCCTCCCGGCCCTGCCCGGCCTCAGAACCGCCGTGACCCCGACCCCGAGCCCCGCTCCCCAAAAAGCCCCCGGGGACGGCGGGGGGGTTCCGTGCCCCCCCCTCCCGGACACACACCGCTCCCCCTGCACCCCCAGCCTCCCCCCGCCCCGCCCCACGCGCGCCCGGCCGCAGCCCCCGGCGGCAGCCGGCAGGTGGCTCCCGGGGCGGACACCGGGGGGGGTCCCGGCGCCACGGCGCCCGGCGGGGGGTGTCGTGCGGCCGGGGGGGGGCGCGGCGGCGGGGCGGGAGCGGCGGCGGGGGTGCGGGACGGGACGCGGGGCTCCGCAGGCGAGCCCCGGGGCTGCCCCCCACGCGTCACCGGTGGGGAAGCGCCCACCCGGGCCGGGGCCACGGGCCCCTTCCTCCCGGCCCCGTTTCCCGGCCGCGGCACCAGCCGCCACCCGCGCGGACGAGCGGACGGAGGCCGCGTGCCCGTGGGACGGCGCGGCGGGACCCGGCTCCGCTGACCTCGGCCCTCGGGACCTCCCTGACGCAGGAGCTGCGGAGCCGAACGTGGCGGCAGGGCGGCGGAGGCTGTTCCTGCACCTGGAGGCGGCCACCCCGGCCCCTCGGGCTCGCAGCAGGCGGGGGGAGCCCCCCCGGCTCCCTCGCAGGGCCTGGGCATCACCCCCGGGCTGGGGGGGTCCGGGCAGGCGGCGAGCACCGTGCCAGGGCTGGGGCCGTACTCCCAGTTCGCTGCGCCCACCCTCCTGACCCGCAGCCCCTGCCCTGGGGCCGCATCGAGCCCGGAGAGGGGCTCCCTCCCTCCCTCCCACCGAGAGCCTCACCGTGGCTGGGGGCAGCCCTGGCCCCAGAAGGCTGATGCACACCCGGGGAGGGGTGCCCTGGGTGGGTGCACCCCAGGGATGAGGTTTCTCGAGCCGGCCGTGCCCCCTGCCCCACTGCCCCGAGGGAGCCTGGCTCTGGTCGGAAGCAAATTTGAGTCACGCTGTGAAGCCAGCGGCTGGGGCGATTTTCCCACGGTGCTGCAGAAGGCAGCAAACTGCACCCTCTCGAGAGGCCTGACGAAGGGGTGACACCTCCCGAACCAGCATCGATTCATCATTAGACAGAGCCTGCTCCCCGCTCAGGGAGAGAGGGAGGGTTTGGGCCGAGGGCAGCAGAAAATATCGTGGGGCCGTTGTTGTCCGAGGGAATGGGATGGGCTGGAAGGCGCCTGGGGCTACGCCGCGGTGGCGGAGGGACGCGGAGGGACACGTGCCCCTCTGTGACCCCAGCCCGGGGATTTGGTTTGACAGGAACCTGTGTGTGCCTCGGCCCCACAGTGAGACCCGTGGGCATTGGGGAGCGTGGGGCTGGCGGGCTCCCCTGCGAGCAGGGGGCGGCAGGGGCCTGGCAGGAGCTGCAGCCTGGGCGTCGCAGGAAAGGCAAAGAACGGTGCTGCTCCCAGTGTCGGAGGAGGAGCAGGAGGAGGAGGAGGAGCAGGAGGAGGAGGAGGAGGGCTGGCGTTCACATGGGAGCCAGCCTAGGCAGCGGTGCCCTGTGCCCAGGCCCACGGTGCCCGCCGGCCCCGGGGCAGGGAGCGTTCCCGCAGCCGGTGTGGATGCGGTGGCACGGTCCCAGGGCGCCCGGCGGGGCTAGGCAGGGCCGGGGCCACCCGCTGCCACTCACAGCGGCCGGCCGTGGGTGTTGGCGATGAGCTCACCTCCCGAGACGTTACTTAATGCCGGCGGTGCCACCGTGCCAGGCGCTGGCGGGGGGCAGACACAGGCTCCAGCTCTGGCTCGGCACAGGCCTGTGCGTGCGCGTGTGTCTGTGTGCACGTGTGTCTGTGTGCACGTGTGCGTGTGCTTGCACAGGGCACGCGGGCAGGGCAGGACCCGCTGCACCGCATGGCCGGGCTGGCCCATGGCACCGTGCCTGTGGCGCTGGGGTCTGGCACCCATTGCACCGGGGTGGAGCCCCAGCACTGGGGCCTTCCCGCATGAGCGTGCGCCGCAGAGAGGAGCAAACTCTGGATAAATGCTTCTGACTGCGGGATTTGCTGACACGAGATCTGCAGCGCTTAGATAAATCCCAGACATGCAGATGTTCGCGCAGACATCGCGCTGCACAGACGTGTTCCCCGTGGCACTCCCTCTCCGCCTGCACCACGCTCCCGCTGCTCTGTGGAAGCCGGGGGTCTCCTGCCCGTGGCGTTTCCCCTCACTGAGCACAGGGGGGGTGGACGAGGACGCTTGGAAGAGGCCTGGCCTCCCTCTCCGGCCCCCACGCTCCTGCCTCCCGAGGAAGGGCAGGCAGAGCGAGCGCTCCCAGCAGGTCCCGGGTGACTCTGGGCTCGGTTCCATCCCTGCTACCACCTCCCCAGTGACGTGGGCAGGTCATTTTCTAAAACGCCTTGGCCTCTGGGCCCTGTCTTCTTAAATGAAGCGGTTGCTGGAATGAAATCCCCGCTGCCTGGCTCTCCTCGCCCAGGCGTGTCGGGCCGGGGACCGGGGGCAGCTCCGGGCACGGGCCCCATCCTGCGCCCTGCCCCGGGTCCTGGAGAGCGCTCGCTCCCCAGTGCCTGCCCCGCGCCCTGCCTGCCGAGGGAGAATAACTGGTGCAGCTGGTCTCCCTGCTCCCCTCCACCCAGATTATATATAATTGCCTATTTTAATTAATAAATTGGAGGCCACTCAAAGGAAAGCGGCGAGATTTGTTACAAACACTGCAGGGATTGTCTGCCAGCCCCGAACCAGTCATGTCACGGCGGATTTGAATCGGCCTCCCTTTGAATTCGCTCGCAGACAGATCAGACGATTTGCATCCCCCACCTCGCCCTCCCCAGCCTTCCGCCCCGCAGGTCTGGATCCCGCCCCGGCAGCGTCTGGCAGCGCCCGCAGAGGGGCTGAGCCCGGTGCTCAGCACCACCACGGCTCGGCCGTTCCCGTGCCGGGACGGGCTGGGGGCCGGGGGGTGCTGGCTCCGTGCCGGCTCCCCACATGGCCCCCAGCCTCCCCAGCCCGGCCTCCGCCAGCACCTGGGGGCCGCGCGCCCGGTGCGGAGCGGCGGCGGCTGGCGGTGCCCGCGCAGGAGCCCACCTGCCTCCGGGAGCTCTGCAAGCCCGGGAGAAAGTTCTGGGTCTCAGGGGACTGCTTTTGGGCTCCACCAAAATTTTCCCTTTTTCTTCTTCTATTTTTTTTTTTTCTTTCTTTCTTTTTGGATTCTTTGCTTTTCTTTTCCTACGCTTAATTTAAACCATTGTTTTTCAAGGGAAATTTTAATGTGAAAAACATGTTTTTCTACTTACTGCAAGCCTGGGCTATGTAAGCAATCAGGCTTCTCGGCTGAAGGGAGCTGCGGGGCGGACGGGGCTCTGCGGGGGGGACGGGCCCCACAGCGCCTCTGCCCTTAGCTGGCCAAGCCCCGGGGTCCCCAGCCCTGCTCCCCCCCTTCTTGCACCGCTGTGGGGGCCGGGGTCGGCATCAGCCCGGCCGTGCCCGTGGGACGCCGCGGGTCACCCCGCTCCCTTGGGTGGCTTCGTCCCTGGGCTCCAAGCGGCTGCGGCGGCTTGGGCGCAAGCCCCCCTCTTGCCCACATGTTCCTGCAGGAGCAGCGCTGGGCAGCGCCTTCCCAGCCCCTCCGCGGAGCCGCTTCGCCGCCCGGGAGGATTTGTACTGGCATTCGGCCCCGCTGGACCCAGCTCAGCCCCACACAGCTCCATTGCGTTTTGCGGAGCTGCCGGCTCTCCCCTCCGGGCTGGGTTTGCTCCCTGCCTTCCCCCGCGGCAGAGGAAGCGTTTACGCTGGGGAAACCGCACGGGCGGCCGGCCGCTGACTCACGGCTTGTTTACACGGCGTGCCTGCGAAAGTTACTCAGAAAAGTGTGTCACCGTGCGGCGCCCGGCCCGCGTGCGCAGCGACCTGGGGCTGGCACGGCGCCGGGCAGCGCGGGTCGAGGCGAGGAGGGAAAGGAACCCGCGAGGTGCGGGCAGAGCGCGGCGGGAGCAGCGCCCCGAGGGGCCGCAGCCCCACGGCCACGCAGCCGCTGCAGTTCCCGGACGGGGACAGGGACAGGGACGGGGACGGGGATGGAGCGGGGCTGCATGGGGCGGCTCGGCCGGGGCCTCCCCGGGAGGTGCAGGGCTCAGAGGTGCTGCTCGGCTGTCCCGTGGGTGCCTGGAGCATCCCCCCCCCCCGCCCCCACGGGTGGCTTTGTGTGTGCGTGTACACTGTGGGGTTGTGCATTCACTTATTTTTGTGCAAATGCATCCGGGGGGGTTGTGCACGCGTGTGCTGCTTCCCCTGCCCGCTCTCCTCGTCCCGTGCGTGCAGCAGGAGGTGGAAGCCCCCCCGTGCCCAGGGGAGCAGCGTGGGGCTGGGCTCCCCGCTCCACCTCCCCTGGTCACAGCCGCCTGCGCCGGCCGCCCCCGGCAGGTGCCCTGGGCTTAGCACCGGGGCCACCGAAGCGCGGCCGTGCTGCCCCACGCCACCCCGTCCTCCTGCCCCCCACACCTCCCGCCCCGACCCCCCTGCGGGGCTCAGACAGCCATGTGGGCAACAAGATCGTTTTGTAAGGAACTAATTAAGGCAGCTATAAATCTGCGTGTGCACAGACAGGAGAGATGAAAACCAGAGCCAACTGCGAGCCATAGACAAGAGACATCTGTTCTTCCACTCAGGGGAACCGCGCTCCCTCAGACACAGCTACTTCTCTTTGGCTGCGCGAGCGGGGCCCGCGGGACGTCCCCGCCGCCTCCCCTCTCTGTGCCCCCCTGCGCCCCCCTTGCCCACCTCTCCCATCTCTGCTCCATGCTGCACCCCTCCCTGGGGTGCTCCCCCCCGGCAGACAGAGCCCAGCGCATCCTCCAGCCCCCGGGGGCTGCTGGTGGCATCACAGCGGGAGGTGCTGGAAGAAACGAGGCGTCGGGCGAGCGTGGTCCGGCTGAGCGCAGCCCTGGAGCTCAACGGGACGGCACCGAGGAGGGAGGGAGCAGCGGGCACGGCCCGGGGAGGATGCTCCCAGCAGCTCTGCAGCCTGGACGCTGACTGCAAGGAGCAGGAACGGGGGCTGGACCCCCCTGGGTGCCCCCAGGACCCTCCCTAGCACCCAAGGCTGAGCAGAGCAAGCCCTAGGAAGGGGCAGCGAGCGCTGCGGGGCCGCAGGACGGAGCAGGCGGTGGTGGGTCGGGGGGAGCGGCTCTCACCCAGCCGACACCGCAGAGCCGCGCCGGCCACACCGCTGCCTGCACGCACCGAGGGGGCACGGGCAGCAGCACAGACTGAGGCTTTAATTAAGCATTTGACATGGTGCCTTGTGAGATCTTACCCGAATAATTAAATCAAATCGCCTGCGATAGCAGCGCTTTTACAATACGCTGAAAAGTGGCATGAAGATCATCGGCCAAGGGCAGCGAGTCAGGCTGGGGGCTGCGGGACGAGGCGGTGCGGGGCCGTTTAACCTCTTAATTGTCCGCAGCCTGGAAGCCGAGGCCACAGCATGCACAGCGGGTGCTGCAGCAGGAGCAGGGCCCTGAGCCCGGCGGGAGGCGAGGGCGTGCGGGACGAAGCCACCCCACTCATCAGACCGAGATCGCAGGGTGCAGCCGGGTCAGCGGCGAGGCAGTGGCAGGAGGGATCTGCACGGGAGCAAACCACGCACGGTGATCAGATTTGGAGGGGCAGGGCTTGGGAAGCTGCGCACCCCGCCGCCCCCCGCCCTTCCCCACACGCAGGCTCCCACCCTGCCCTCTTTCATTTTGCAGCAGTGGAAGTGCCCCAGGAACATGAAACGATTGCTCGGCGAGGAGAATCCAGCTCAGCACTTCTTGGCATTTGTTCACGGCTTTTCATCTTCAAAGCTCCTCGCGAACATTAGCTAACTGCTAATGCAACCTTCCTGTGAGATAGTGCAGGATCAAGCAGAGGAGCATTATCTCGCCGCAGCAGATGGGGAAACTGAGGCTCGGAGCGGTGACGCTGCTGCCCCCGGGCGCGGGGCGAAGCTGCGTGTCAGAGCTGGGGGTGGAGCGTGCCCAACCGGGCCATCGAGGTGCGGATCGCACGGCTCCGCGCTCTCCCCACGCCGGTGATGCAGCCGTGAGCAATACGCAGCTCCCCGCTTAGCCCAGCTGGGGCCGTGAGGGCACGGCGGAGAAAATCCAGCCCCCTGGGGCAGAGCCGGGGCAGCAGCGCTGAGCACCAGGGGCCCAGCACCCCCACAGCCCAGCACCCCCGCGCAGTGCCGTGGGCTCCCGGAGCCGGTGCCTCCCTGAAGGTCTCAGCTCCTGCTTTCCAGGGGGGGAGAAACCGAGACCGGGGCCAAGCCTGGTCCCGGCCTTGCTGGGTTCCCCTGTGCTCTGTAAGTGCCCAGCAGGCAGCAAGCTGGCCCCACCGCCGCGAGCATGGCTCAGGTCCCCGGCAGCCTCCGGCTTCCCAAGGCCCCCAGCTCCCCGCAGGCTGCCCCATGGGCAGTGCTGGTGCGGCAGGGGGAGTAACGGGCTGCCGGGGCCGCCTGCTTTGCTTCCGGGGGGGACGGCGGCCGAGCCGCTGAGGGATGTGCCCAAAGCCTCCCAGCAAATCCACAGAGCCGACAGGAAACCTCGGTGCTTTTGCATGCGCCCTGACCCTGGCCTCTGTGAGAAACGCTTCTCAATTGAATGTCTTGTTGTAAATTGCAGCTCTAATTGGTTTAGCAGAGTTTAATTAGCCTGAACTGATGAGAGAGACGAGATTCCCTCCTTAAAGGAGCGCGGCAGCGCAGGAGGAGAGAGCAGAGCAGCCCGGGTGCCGGGGGGACAGCCACCTCTTGAACCTCGGCCTGAAATCTTGCTGCAGACCAAAGGCTGACGGGAAGCCGCCTGACCCAGAACAATGCCAACGCCCAGACAGAAAAGGTCAGATGCGAGGCTGCCATTCACTGCGGCTGCAAAGAGCTCCTTTGTCCCTGCTCTTCCCGCCGCCCCCGAGCCCCACGCGCGGGCTGCTGGGCTCGGCTCCCTCCCTGCCAAGAGCTGGGCTCCGGCCGGGCAGTGCTGGGGCCCCATCCTGCCCGTCCCCACGGGCAGGGCGCAGGCACCGCTCCTCCTGCCTGCGGGAGCCGCCTGGCTTTCACTGCCCTCAAGCAGCAGTGCTGCAGCCGGGCAGTTTTCCCCCGGGGGTCCCCGTCTGCCTTTCTCCCCCCTTGCTGTGCTGGTGCCGCTGCGTTGGCGCGTGGTTGCCGCCTGTCCTGTTCTGGGCGCAGCAGGGGACGGCAGCAGGACATCCCTGGCTCGCCGCAGACTGGTCGGTTGAGTTCTGCTCCCAGCCCTCCTCGAGAACCTGCCCTGGTCCCCGCCGGAGGCAGGACCACAGGCAGCCGTTCCCCTGCTCCACACCCGGCCCCCGGCAGGCAGACGGCGCTCCCTGGGGAGCTGGGTGTGGGGCGAGCCCGAGCCCCCAGCGCGGCGCTGCCCTTTGTGCTGGGAAGGCCTCGGCAAGGCTGCGCTGCGCTGGGAGGAAGGGGCCTGACCTGCTCCCCTCCTGGCCTCCGAGCTCCTCCCGTCCCCGCAGGAGCGGGGAGCCCAGCTGTGCTGCTCCGTCCAGATGTGGCGGCTTGGAGAGAGGTACGACCCCTTCCCTGCCAGAGCCGCCGGTTGTGCAACGCCGCTCACAGCCAGGGAAAATCCCTTCTTGGCCTCCGCGAAGCTCCTCTGACATCCTCGAGCATGTGAGCGAGTGCATCACTGCCCGCTCTCTTACTGAGACCCAGCTCAGGGATTTGGCTCCCCAGCCCTCTGCCCTTACATGGGCAGCCGCTCGGAGCGGCGGCAGAGCCAGACGGGGGCACGGCGCCCCAGGACCGGGACCAGGACCGGGGCAGGGGCCAGGAAGCAGCGCTGCCCAGCCCGGGGCAGGCAGCACGCCACGAGCCTGTGCTGGGCTCCTGGGTCCGCCTGTCCTCCTTGGGTACAACACGTGTCTCGCCATGGCAGGGCTCCTTTGCCCACATGTGCACGCACTGGTCACAGGTGACGAGGCCCTTCAGCACCCAGGAGCTCCTTCAGTGAAGCCCCAAGGCTTAGGGGGATGCTGCACTGGGTAAAACGCAGCTCTCCCCGCTCGCATCCCCTCCCTGGGGGCACAGGGGCCTGCGTGGGGAGAAGCAGAGGGGGAGGTCGTCCTCGGTGCACAGCCAGCAGCTCCCCGTCCTCGTCCCCTGGGAGGGGAAGACGTGGCGGTGCCAGCGGACACAATCGCCCTGCCCGCGCTCCCGCTGGCATCACCCCCCGCTCCCCGGGCGTGTGACCGGCGCTGCTCTGCCTCGCTGGACCAAAGCTCATCCAGCCCGACCCCGCGCCAGAGCGAGCTGCTCACGCTGTGCTGGCATCGGCTCGGAGCGGGGCGGCCGCAGCCGGAGCGCAGGGGTGGTGCGAGCTCCCCGGGGCCGTCCGGATGGGGCCCCTCTCCTGAAAGAGCTGGGCCAGCTCTGCTGAAAGCATGACCTCAGCTGAGGCCAGTGCAAAGGGTAACACGTTCCCCTCAGCTGCATGGCGCAGAGGACAGGGAGGTTCAAGGGGCTGGAAAAGGCCCCTGGAGCGGCAGCAGGAGGGGCCCCGTGGCCTTGTCTCTCTGCTCTGGGTGCAGGGCGATGGACAGGGACCCTGACTGCGCCCCGGCGTGCTGCGCGGATGGGCTGGTGATCCTGGTGTGGTGGCACCGGGCAGGGACCGAGGCCGGGCGATGCCAGGCAGGAGCCCTGCTGCTGGTGGCAGTGCGCGCCATGGGGCATGCGCCCCCCCAGCTCTTCTCCTTTCCCCACCTCTCCCCACATGGCTCACACAAGGGCTGGCGCTGCCAGAGGAAGTGAAACCTGCTTGTGCCTCAGTTTCCCTAACGGCACGGCCTGGGCTGCCAGCAGGGCTGCGGAGCTGCTTGAGAAGCAAGGATGCCATCCAGCACGGCCCAGACATGGCTGCTGCTTGGGAGGGCTCCGGGGGGGGGGGGGGGGGGGGCCGGGGGCTGCTTGGGCCCGGGCTGGGGGGGGGGGGCAGGCTGGGGCCCCAACCCCAGCAGCACCCCGGGCTCTCCCCGCACAAACCTCTCTCCTCCTGCCCCGACGCTGCCTCCGCTGCTCGGCTGCCCCGTGCCGGGGACACCCCCAAACCTCCCCGCGACCGGGGGCCGCTACCGGGGGCCCCCTCCCCATCGCCACCCGGGGCGGTCCAGCCCGGCGGCCGCGGCCCCACGGACATACGGACGCACGGCCACGGCCGACACACGGCCACCGAGCCCCGCGGCCCCCCCCCCCGCGCTGCCGCCCGCCGCCCCCCCCCCGCTCCCCCGGCCCCCCCGGCCCGCCCGCCGCCGCCCCGCCCGGTGATTCACGCCGCCCCGCCGCTTTATAGCGCCGCCGGCCCCGCCGCCGCCTCACAGGCAACAGGTCCCGGAGCGCCCCGGCCGCGTCCCGTCCCGC